>CM037852.1:104599752-105094235 GCA_021234595.1 Delia radicum
CGTTTCAGAAAATGTTTTACATTTCAGGGTTGCCATACTTCAAAAACGTTGAAAAATTCGGGGACGCTCAAAATCAAATTTGGGTGAAAGATTCTGAAAGAGCGTCGAAAATCCAGAACAATAGGTTTTCCAGCCAGATTGGACCAGAATTGACCGAGTTATTCAAAAAAACGGGGAAGTCACATGATTTTTGAATCAATCTGAATTTTTCGCCTTATTTTCCATCGCTATTTTGAAAATCTAAAATAATGGGAAATATACAAGATATTTTTATGAAACTTGGTGTGGTGGCAGAGAAAAAAGTGACCTTTAATTGGTACGGTTCAGATGGCCCAGGTGCCCTAGTTTTGAATTATTTCAAAAACAAAATTATATTTTAAATCTAAAAAAATGGGATTGAATATGTGGTACTGGATGGAAAAATGGCAACCATTATATAGCACTACTTCCATTCTACACTATGGTAAAAGTTTCATGTTAATATCTCTACTAGTTAAGAAATTATAGCGATTAAAACAATATCGTTTCAGAATGTTTTTACATTTACAGGGTTGCCATACTTCAAAACGTTTGAAAAATTCGGGGACGCTCAAAATCAAATTTGGGGTGAAAGATTCTGAAAGAGCGTCGAAAATCCAGAACAATAGGTTTTCCAGCCAGATTGGGACCAGAATTGACCGAGTTATTCAAAAAAACGGGGAAGTCACATGATTTTTGAATCAATCTGAATTTTTCGCCTTATTTTCCATCGCTATTTTTGAAAATCTAAAATAATGGGAAATATACAAGATATTTTATGAAACTTGGTGTGGTGGCAGAGAAAAAGTGAGCCTTTAATTTGGTACCGGTTCAGATGGCCCACGGTCCCTAGGTTTGAATTATTTAAAAACAAAATTATATTTAAATCTAAAAAAATGGGATTGAATATGTGGTACTGGATGGAAAATGGCAACCCATTATATAGCACTACTTCCATTCTACACTATGGTAAAAGTTTCATGTTAATATCTCTACTAGTTAAGAAAATTATAGCGATTAAAACAAATATCGTTTCAGAAAATGTTTTTACATTTCAGGTTGCCATACTTCAAAAACGTTGAAAAATTCGGGGACGCTCAAAATCAAATTTGGTGAAAGATTCTGAAAGAGCGTCGAAAATCCAGAACAAGTAGGTTTTCCCAGCCAGATTGGACCAGAATTGACCGAGTTATTCAAAAAAACGGGGAAGGTCACATGATTTTATGAATCAATCTGAATTTTCGCCTTATTTTCCATCGCTATTTTTGAAAATCTAAAATAATGGGAAATATACAAGATATTTTTATGAAACTTGGGTGTGGTGGCAGAGAAAAAAGTGAGCTTTATTTGGTAACCGGTTCGGATGGCCCAGGTCCCTAGGTTTTGAATTATTTCAAAAACAAATTATATTTTAAATCTAAAAAAATGGGATTGAATATGTGGTACTGGATGGGAAAAATGGCAACCCATTATATAGCACTACTTCCATTCTACACTATGGTAAAAGTTTCATGTTAATATCTCTACTAGTTAAGAATTATAGCGATTAAAACAAATATCGTTTCAGAAAAATGTTTTTACATTTCAGGGTTGCCATACTTCAAAAACGTTGAAAAATTCGGGGACGCTCAAAATCAAATTTGGGTGAAAGATTCTGAAAGAGCGTCGAAAATCCAGAACAATAGGTTTCCAGCCAGATTGGACCAGAATTGACCGAGTTATTCAAAAAACGGGGAAGTCACATGATTTTTGAATCAATCTGAATTTTTCGCCTTATTTTCCATCGCTATTTTGAAAATCTAAAATAATGGGAAATATACAAGATATTTTTATGAAACTTGGTGTGGTGGCAGAGAAAAAAGTGAGCTTTAATTTGGTACCGGTTCAGATGGCCCAGGTGCCCTAGGATTTTGAATTATTTCAAAAACAAAATTATATTTTAAATCTAAAAAAATGGGATTGAATATGTGGTACTGGATGGAAAAATGGCAACCCATTATATAGCACTACTTCCATTCTAGCACTATGGTAAAAAGTTTCATGTTAATATCTCTACTAGTTAAGAAATTATAGCGATTAAAACAAATATCGTTTCAGAAAATGTTTTTACATTTCAGGGTTGCCATACTTCAAAAACGTTGAAAAATTCGGGGGACGCTCAAAATCAAATTTGGGTGAAAGATTCTGAAAGAGCGTCGAAAATCCAGAACAATAGTTTTCCAGCCAGATTGGACCAGAATTGACCGAGTTATTCAAAAAACGGGGAAGTCACATGATTTTTTGAATCAATCTGAATTTTTCGCCTTATTTTCCATCGCTATTTTTGAAAATCTAAATAATGGGCAAATATACAAGATATTTTATGAAACTTGGTGTGGTGGCAGAGAAAAAAGTGACCTTTAATTTGGTAACCGGTTCAGATGGCCCAGGTGCCCTAGATTTGAATTATTTCAAAAACAAAATTATATTTTAAATCTAAAAAAATGGGATTGAATATGTGGTACTGGATGGGAAAAATGCAACCATTATATAGCACTACTTCCATTCTACACTATGGTAAAAGTTTCATGTTAATATCTCTACTAGTTAAGAAATTATAGCGATTAAAACAAATATCGTTTCAGAAAATGTTTTTACATTTCAGGGTTGCCATACTTCAAAAACGTGAAAAATTCGGGGACGCTCAAAATCAAATTTGGGTGAAAGATTCTGAAAGAGCGTCGAAAATCCAGAACAATAGGTTTTCCAGCCAGATTGGACCAGAATTGACCGAGTTATTCAAAAAACGGGGAAGATCACATGATTTTTTGAATCAATCTGAATTTTTCGCCTTATTTTCCATCGCTATTTTTGAAAATCTAAAATAATGGGAAATATACAAGATATTTTATGAAACTTGGTGTGGTGGCAGAGAAAAAAGTGAGCTTTAATTTGGTACCGGTTCTGATGGCCCAGGTCCCCTAGGTTTGAATTATTTCAAAAACAAAATTATATTTTAAATCTAAAAAAATGGGATTGAATATGTGGTACTGGATGGGAAAATGGCAACCCATTATATAGCACTACTTCCATTCTACACTATGGTAAAAGTTTCATGTTAATATCTCTACTAGTTAAGAAATTATAGCGATTAAAACAAATATCGTTTCAGAAAATGTTTTTACATTTCAGGGTTGCCATACTTCAAAAACGTTGAAAAATTCGGGGACGCTCAAAATCAAATTTGGGTGAAAGATTCTGAAAGAGCGTCGAAAATCCAGAACAATAGGTTTTCCAGCCAGATTGGACCAGAATTGACCGAGTTATTCAAAAAACGGGGAAGTCACATGATTTTTTGAATCAATCTGAATTTTTCGCCTTATTTTCCATCGCTATTTTTGAAAATCTAAAATAATGGGAAATATACAAGATATTTTTATGAAACTTGGTGTGGTGGCAGAGAAAAAAGTGAGCTTTAATTTGGTACCGGTTCAGATGGCCCAGGTCCCTAGGTTTTGAATTATTTCAAAAACAAAATTATATTTTAAATCTAAAAAAATGGGATTGAATATGTGGTACTGGATGGAAAAATGGCAACCCATTATATAGCACTACTTCCATTCTACACTATGGTAAAGTTTCATGTTAATATCTCTACTAGTTAAGAAATTATAGCGATTAAAACAAATATCGTTTCAGAAAATGTTTTTACATTTCAGGGTTGCCATACTTCAAAAACGTTGAAAAATTCGGGGACGCTCAAAATCAAATTTGGGTGAAAGATTCTGAAAGAGCGTCGAAAATCCAGAACAATAGGTTTTCCAGCCAGATTGGACCAGAATTGACCGAGTTATTCAAAAAACGGGGAAGTCACATGATTTTTGAATCAATCTGAATTTTTCGCCTTATTTTCCATCGCTATTTTTGAAAATCTAAAATAATGGGAAATATACAAGATATTTTTATGAAACTTGGTGTGGTGGCAGAGAAAAAAGTGAGCCTTTAATTTGGTACCGGGTTCAGATGGCCCAGGTGCCCTAGGTTTTGAATTATTTCAAAAACAAAATATATTTTAAATCTAAAAAAATGGGATTGAATAGGTGGTACTGGATGGAAAAATGGCAACCCATTATATAGCACTACTTCCATTCTACACTATGGTAAAAGTTTCATGTTAATATCTCTACTAGTTAAGAAATTATAGCGATTAAAACAAATATCGTTTCAGAAAATGTTTTTACATTTCAGGGTTGCCATACTTCAAAAACGTTGAAAAATTCGGGGACGCTCAAAATCAAATTTGGGTGAAAGATTCTGAAAGAGCGTCGAAAATCCAGAACAATAGGTTTTCCAGCCAGATTGGACCAGAATTGACCGAGTTATTCAAAAAACGGGGAAGTCACATGATTTTTTGAATCAATCTGAATTTTTCGCCTTATTTTCCATCGCTATTTTTGAAAATCTAAAATAATGGGAAATATACAAGATATTTTTATGAAACTTGGTGTGGTGGCAGAGAAAAAAGTGAGCTTTAATTTGGTACCGGTTCAGATGGCCCAGGTGCCCTAGGTTTGAATTATTTCAAAAACAAAATTATATTTTAAATCTAAAAAAATGGGATTGAATATGTGGTACTTGGATGGAAAAATGGCAACCCATTATATAGCACTACTTCCATTCTACACTATGGTAAAAGTTTCATGTTAATATCTCTACTAGTTAAGAAATTATAGCGATTAAAACAAATATCGTTTCAGAAAATGTTTTTACATTTCAGGGTTGCCATACTTCAAAAACGTTGAAAAATTCGGGGACGCTCAAAATCAAATTTGGGTGAAAGATTCTGAAAGAGCGTCGAAAATCCAGAACAATAGGTTTTCCAGCCAGATTGGACCAGAATTGACCGAGTTATTCAAAAAACGGGGAAGTCACATGATTTTTGAATCAATCTGAATTTTTCGCCTTATTTTCCATCGCTATTTTGAAAATCTAAAATAATGGGAAATATACAAGATATTTTTATGAAACTTGGTGTGGTGGCAGAGAAAAAAGTGAGCTTTAATTTGGTACCGGTTCTGATGGCCCAGGTCCCTAGGTTTTGAATTATTTCAAAAACAAAATTATATTTTAAATCTAAAAAAATGGGATTGAATATGTGGTACTGGATGGAAAAATGGCAACCCATTATATAGCACTACTTCCATTCTACACTATGGTAAAAGTTTCATGTTAATATCTCTACTAGTTAAGAAATTATAGCGATTAAAACAAATATCGTTTCAGAAAATGTTTTTACATTTCAGGGTTGCCATACTTCAAAAACGTTGAAAAATTCGGGGACGCTCAAAATCAAATTTGGGTGAAAGATTCTGAAAGAGCGTCGAAAATCCAGAACAATAGGTTTTCCAGCCAGATTGGACCAGAATTGACCGAGTTATTCAAAAAACGGGGAAGTCACATGATTTTTTGAATCAATCTGAATTTTTCGCCTTATTTTCCATCGCTATTTTTGAAAATCTAAAATAATGGGAAATATACAAGATATTTTTATGAAACTTGGTGTGGTGGCAGAGAAAAAAGTGAGCTTTAATTTGGTACCGGTTCATGATGGCCCAGGTCCCTAGGTTTTGAATTATTTCAAAAACAAAATTATATTTTAAATCTAAAAAAATGGGATTGAATATGTGGTACTGGATGGAAAAATGGCAACCCATTATATAGCACTACTTCCATTCTACACTATGGTAAAAGTTTCATGTTAATATCTCTACTAGTTAAGAAATTATAGCGATTAAAACAAATATCGTTTCAGAAAATGTTTTTACATTTCAGGGTTGCCATACTTCAAAAACGTTGAAAAATTCGGGGACGCTCAAAATCAAATTTGGGTGAAAGATTCTGAAAGAGCGTCGAAAATCCAGAACAATAGGTTTTCCAGCCAGATTGGACCAGAATTGACCGAGTTATTCAAAAAACGGGGAAGTCACATGATTTTTTGAATCAATCTGAATTTTTCGCCTTATTTTCCATCGCTATTTTTGAAAATCTAAAATAATGGGAAATATACAAGATATTTTTATGAAACTTGGTGTGGTGGCAGAGAAAAAAGTGAGCTTTAATTTGGTACCGGTTCTAGATGGCCCAGGTCCCCTAGGTTTTGAATTATTTCAAAAACAAAATTATATTTTAAATCTAAAAAATGGGATTGAATATGTGGTACTGGATGGAAAATGGCAACCCATTATATAGCACTACTTCCATTCTACACTATGGTAAAAGTTTCATGTTAATATCTCTACTAGTTAAGAAATTATAGCGATTAAAACAAATATCGTTTCAGAAAATGTTTTTACATTTCAGGGTTGCCATACTTCAAAAACGTTGAAAAATTCGGGGACGCTCAAAATCAAATTTGGGTGAAAGATTCTGAAAGAGCGTCGAAAATCCAGAACAATAGGTTTTCCAGCCAGATTGGACCAGAATTGACCGAGTTATTCAAAAAACGGGGAAGTCACATGATTTTTTGAATCAATCTGAATTTTTCGCCTTATTTTCCATCGCTATTTTTGAAAATCTAAAATAATGGGAAATATACAAGATATTTTTATGAAACTTGGTGTGGTGGCAGAGAAAAAAGTGAGCTTTAATTTGGTACCGGTTCATGATGGCCCAGGTCCCCTAGGTTTTGAATTATTTCAAAAACAAAATTATATTTTAAATCTAAAAAAATGGGATTGAATATGTGGTACTGGATGGAAAAATGGCAACCCATTATATAGCACTACTTCCATTCTACACTATGGTAAAAGTTTCATGTTAATATCTCTACTAGTTAAGAAATTATAGCGATTAAAACAAATATCGTTTCAGAAAATGTTTTTACATTTCAGGGTTGCCATACTTCAAAAACGTTGAAAAATTCGGGGACGCTCAAAATCAAATTTGGGTGAAAGATTCTGAAAGAGCGTCGAAAATCCAGAACAATAGGTTTTCCAGCCAGATTGGACCAGAATTGACCGAGTTATTCAAAAAACGGGGAAGTCACATGATTTTTTAGAATCAATCTGAATTTTTCGCCTTATTTTCCATCGCTATTTTTGAAAATCTAAAATAATGGGAAATATACAAGATATTTTTATGAAACTTGGTGTGGTGGCAGAGAAAAAAGTGAGCTTTAATTTGGTACCGGTTCAGATGGCCCACGTTCCCTAGGTTTTGAATTATTTCAAAAACAAAATTATATTTTAAATCTAAAAAATGGGATTGAATATGTGGTACTGGATGGAAAAATGGCAACCCATTATATAGCACTACTTCCATTCTACACTATGGTAAAAGTTTCATGTTAATATCTCTACTAGTTAAGAAATTATAGCGATTAAAACAAATATCGTTTCAGAAAATGTTTTTACATTTCAGGGTTGCCATACTTCAAAAACGTTGAAAAATTCGGGGACGCTCAAAATCAAATTTGGGTGAAAGATTCTGAAAGAGCGTCGAAAATCCAGAACAATAGGTTTTCCAGCCAGATTGGACCAGAATTGACCGAGTTATTCAAAAAACGGGGAAGTCACATGATTTTTTAGAATCAATCTGAATTTTTCGCTTATTTTTCCATCGCTATTTTTGAAAATCTAAAATAATGGGAAATATACAAGATATTTTTATGAAACTTGGTGTGGTGGCAGAGAAAAAAGTGAGCTTTAATTTGGTACCGGTTCAGATGGCCCACGTTCCCTAGGTTTTGAATTATTTCAAAAACAAAATTATATTTTAAATCTAAAAAAATGGGATTGAATATGTGGTACTGGATGGAAAAATGGCAACCCATTATATAGCACTACTTCCATTCTACACTATGGTAAAAGTTTCATGTTAATATCTCTACTAGTTAAGAAATTATAGCGATTAAAACAAATATCGTTTCAGAAAATGTTTTTACATTTCAGGGTTGCCATACTTCAAAAACGTTGAAAAATTCGGGGACGCTCAAAATCAAATTTGGGTGAAAGATTCTGAAAGAGCGTCGAAAATCCAGAACAATAGGTTTTCCAGCCAGATTGGACCAGAATTGACCGAGTTATTCAAAAAACGGGGAAGTCACATGATTTTTAGAATCAATCTGAATTTTTCGCCTTATTTTCCATCGCTATTTTTGAAAATCTAAAATAATGGGAAATATACAAGATATTTTTATGAAACTTGGTGTGGTGGCAGAGAAAAAAGTGAGCTTTAATTTGGTACCGGTTCAGATGGCCCACGTTCCCTAGGTTTTGAATTATTTCAAAAACAAAATTATATTTTAAATCTAAAAAAATGGGATTGAATATGTGGTACTGGATGGAAAAATGGCAACCCATTATATAGCACTACTTCCATTCTACACTATGGTAAAAGTTTCATGTTAATATCTCTACTAGTTAAGAAATTATAGCGATTAAAACAAATATCGTTTCAGAAAATGTTTTTACATTTCAGGGTTGCCATACTTCAAAAACGTTGAAAAATTCGGGGACGCTCAAAATCAAATTTGGGTGAAAGATTCTGAAAGAGCGTCGAAAATCCAGAACAATAGGTTTTCCAGCCAGATTGGACCAGAATTGACCGAGTTATTCAAAAAACGGGGAAGTCACATGATTTTTAGAATCAATCTGAATTTTTCGCCTTATTTTTCCATCGCTATTTTTGAAAATCTAAAATAATGGGAAATATACAAGATATTTTTATGAAACTTGGTGTGGTGGCAGAGAAAAAAGTGAGCTTTAATTTGGTACCGGTTCAGATGGCCCACGTTCCCTAGGTTTTGAATTATTTCAAAAACAAAATTATATTTTAAATCTAAAAAAATGGGATTGAATATGTGGTACTGGATGGAAAAATGGCAACCCATTATATAGCACTACTTCCATTCTACACTATGGTAAAAGTTTCATGTTAATATCTCTACTAGTTAAGAAATTATAGCGATTAAAACAAATATCGTTTCAGAAAATGTTTTTACATTTCAGGGTTGCCATACTTCAAAAACGTTGAAAAATTCGGGGACGCTCAAAATCAAATTTGGGTGAAAGATTCTGAAAGAGCGTCGAAAATCCAGAACAATAGGTTTTCCAGCCAGATTGGACCAGAATTGACCGAGTTATTCAAAAAACGGGGAAGTCACATGATTTTTAGAATCAATCTGAATTTTTCGCCTTATTTTCCATCGCTATTTTTGAAAATCTAAAATAATGGGAAATATACAAGATATTTTTATGAAACTTGGTGTGGTGGCAGAGAAAAAAGTGAGCTTTAATTTGGTACCGGTTCAGATGGCCCACGTTCCCTAGGTTTTGAATTATTTCAAAAACAAAATTATATTTTAAATCTAAAAAATGGGATTGAATATGTGGTACTGGATGGAAAAATGGCAACCCATTATATAGCACTACTTCCATTCTACACTATGGTAAAAGTTTCATGTTAATATCTCTACTAGTTAAGAAATTATAGCGATTAAAACAAATATTGTTTCAGAAAATGTTTTTACATTTCAGGGTTGCCATACTTCAAAAACGTTGAAAAATTCGGGGACGCTCAAAATCAAATTTGGGTGAAAGATTCTGAAAGAGCGTCGAAAATCCAGAACAATAGGTTTTCCAGCCAGATTGGACCAGAATTGACCGAGTTATTCAAAAAACGGGGAAGTCACATGATTTTTAGAATCAATCTGAATTTTTCGCCTTATTTTCCATCGCTATTTTTGAAAATCTAAAATAATGGGAAATATACAAGATATTTTTATGAAACTTGGTGTGGTGGCAGAGAAAAAAGTGAGCTTTAATTTGGTACCGGTTCAGATGGCCCACGTTCCCTAGGTTTTGAATTATTTCAAAAACAAAATTATATTTTAAATCTAAAAAATGGGATTGAATATGTGGTACTGGATGGAAAAATGGCAACCCATTATATAGCACTACTTCCATTCTACACTATGGTAAAAGTTTCATGTTAATATCTCTACTAGTTAAGAAATTATAGCGATTAAAACAAATATTGTTTCAGAAAATGTTTTTACATTTCAGGGTTGCCATACTTCAAAAACGTTGAAAAATTCGGGGACGCTCAAAATCAAATTTGGGTGAAAGATTCTGAAAGAGCGTCGAAAATCCAGAACAATAGGTTTTCCAGCCAGATTGGACCAGAATTGACCGAGTTATTCAAAAAACGGGGAAGTCACATGATTTTTAGAATCAATCTGAATTTTTCGCCTTATTTTCCATCGCTATTTTTGAAAATCTAAAATAATGGGAAATATACAAGATATTTTTATGAAACTTGGTGTGGTGGCAGAGAAAAAAGTGAGCTTTAATTTGGTACCGGTTCAGATGGCCCACGTTCCCTAGGTTTTGAATTATTTCAAAAACAAAATTATATTTTAAATCTAAAAAAATGGGATTGAATATGTGGTACTGGATGGAAAAATGGCAACCCATTATATAGCACTACTTCCATTCTACACTATGGTAAAAGTTTCATGTTAATATCTCTACTAGTTAAGAAATTATAGCGATTAAAACAAATATCGTTTCAGAAAATGTTTTTACATTTCAGGGTTGCCATACTTCAAAAACGTTGAAAAATTCGGGGACGCTCAAAATCAAATTTGGGTGAAAGATTCTGAAAGAGCGTCGAAAATCCAGAACAATAGGTTTTCCAGCCAGATTGGACCAGAATTGACCGAGTTATTCAAAAAACGGGGAAGTCACATGATTTTTAGAATCAATCTGAATTTTTCGCCTTATTTTCCATCGCTATTTTTGAAAATCTAAAATAATGGGAAATATACAAGATATTTTTATGAAACTTGGTGTGGTGGCAGAGAAAAAAGTGAGCTTTAATTTGGTACCGGTTCAGATGGCCCACGTTCCCTAGGTTTTGAATTATTTCAAAAACAAAATTATATTTTAAATCTAAAAAAATGGGATTGAATATGTGGTACTGGATGGAAAAATGGCAACCCATTATATAGCACTACTTCCATTCTACACTATGGTAAAAGTTTCATGTTAATATCTCTACTAGTTAAGAAATTATAGCGATTAAAACAAATATCGTTTCAGAAAATGTTTTTACATTTCAGGGTTGCCATACTTCAAAAACGTTGAAAAATTCGGGGACGCTCAAAATCAAATTTGGGTGAAAGATTCTGAAAGAGCGTCGAAAATCCAGAACAATAGGTTTTCCAGCCAGATTGGACCAGAATTGACCGAGTTATTCAAAAAACGGGGAAGTCACATGATTTTTTAGAATCAATCTGAATTTTTCGCCTTATTTTCCATCGCTATTTTTGAAAATCTAAAATAATGGGAAATATACAAGATATTTTTATGAAACTTGGTGTGGTGGCAGAGAAAAAAGTGAGCTTTAATTTGGTACCGGTTCAGATGGCCCACGTTCCCTAGGTTTTGAATTATTTCAAAACAAAATTATATTTTAAATCTAAAAAATGGGATTGAATATGTGGTACTGGATGGAAAAATGGCAACCCATTATATAGCACTACTTCCATTCTACACTATGGTAAAAGTTTCATGTTAATATCTCTACTAGTTAAGAAATTATAGCGATTAAAACAAATATCGTTTCAGAAAATGTTTTTACATTTCAGGGTTGCCATACTTCAAAAACGTTGAAAAATTCGGGGACGCTCAAAATCAAATTTGGGTGAAAGATTCTGAAAGAGCGTCGAAAATCCAGAACAATAGGTTTTCCAGCCAGATTGGACCAGAATTGACCGAGTTATTCAAAAAACGGGGAAGTCACATGATTTTTAGAATCAATCTGAATTTTTCGCCTTATTTTTCCATCGCTATTTTTGAAAATCTAAAATAATGGGAAATATACAAGATATTTTTATGAAACTTGGTGTGGTGGCAGAGAAAAAAGTGAGCTTTAATTTGGTACCGGTTCAGATGGCCCACGTTCCCTAGGTTTTGAATTATTTCAAAAACAAAATTATATTTTAAATCTAAAAAAATGGGATTGAATATGTGGTACTGGATGGAAAAATGGCAACCCATTATATAGCACTACTTCCATTCTACACTATGGTAAAAGTTTCATGTTAATATCTCTACTAGTTAAGAAATTATAGCGATTAAAACAAATATCGTTTCAGAAAATGTTTTTACATTTCAGGGTTGCCATACTTCAAAAACGTTGAAAAATTCGGGGACGCTCAAAATCAAATTTGGGTGAAAGATTCTGAAAGAGCGTCGAAAATCCAGAACAATAGGTTTTCCAGCCAGATTGGACCAGAATTGACCGAGTTATTCAAAAAACGGGGAAGTCACATGATTTTTTAGAATCAATCTGAATTTTTCGCCTTTATTTTCCATCGCTATTTTTGAAAATCTAAAATAATGGGAAATATACAAGATATTTTTATGAAACTTGGTGTGGTGGCAGAGAAAAAAGTGAGCTTTAATTTGGTACCGGTTCAGATGGCCCACGTTCCCTAGGTTTTGAATTATTTCAAAAACAAAATTATATTTTAAATCTAAAAAAATGGGATTGAATATGTGGTACTGGATGGAAAAATGGCAACCCATTATATAGCACTACTTCCATTCTACACTATGGTAAAAGTTTCATGTTAATATCTCTACTAGTTAAGAAATTATAGCGATTAAAACAAATATTGTTTCAGAAAATGTTTTTACATTTCAGGGTTGCCATACTTCAAAAACGTTGAAAAATTCGGGGACGCTCAAAATCAAATTTGGGTGAAAGATTCTGAAAGAGCGTCGAAAATCCAGAACAATAGGTTTTCCAGCCAGATTGGACCAGAATTGACCGAGTTATTCAAAAAACGGGGAAGTCAC
This sequence comes from Delia radicum, assembly GCA_021234595.1. Lineage (NCBI taxonomy): Eukaryota > Metazoa > Arthropoda > Insecta > Diptera > Anthomyiidae > Delia > Delia radicum. The sequence goes on from CM037852.1 coordinate 104,612,616, forward strand.
ATGATTTTTTAGAATCAATCTGAATTTTTCGCCTTTTTTTCCATCGCTATTTTTGAAAATCTAAAATAATGGGAAATATACAAGATATTTTTATGAAACTTGGTGTGGTGGCAGAGAAAAAAGTGAGCTTTAATTTGGTACCGGTTCAGATGGCCCACGTTCCCTAGGTTTTGAATTATTTCAAAAACAAAATTATATTTTAAATCTAAAAAAATGGGATTGAATATGTGGTACTGGATGGAAAAATGGCAACCCATTATATAGCACTACTTCCATTCTACACTATGGTAAAAGTTTCATGTTAATATCTCTACTAGTTAAGAAATTATAGCGATTAAAACAAATATCGTTTCAGAAAATGTTTTTACATTTCAGGGTTGCCATACTTCAAAAACGTTGAAAAATTCGGGGACGCTCAAAATCAAATTTGGGTGAAAGATTCTGAAAGAGCGTCGAAAATCCAGAACAATAGGTTTTCCAGCCAGATTGGACCAGAATTGACCGAGTTATTCAAAAAACGGGGAAGTCACATGATTTTTTAGAATCAATCTGAATTTTTCGCCTTATTTTTCCATCGCTATTTTTGAAAATCTAAAATAATGGGAAATATACAAGATATTTTTATGAAACTTGGTGTGGTGGCAGAGAAAAAAGTGAGCTTTAATTTGGTACCGGTTCAGATGGCCCACGTTCCCTAGGTTTTGAATTATTTCAAAAACAAAATTATATTTTAAATCTAAAAAATGGGATTGAATATGTGGTACTGGATGGAAAAATGGCAACCCATTATATAGCACTACTTCCATTCTACACTATGGTAAAAGTTTCATGTTAATATCTCTACTAGTTAAGAAATTATAGCGATTAAAACAAATATTCGTTTCAGAAAATGTTTTTACATTTCAGGGTTGCCATACTTCAAAAACGTTGAAAAATTCGGGGACGCTCAAAATCAAATTTGGGTGAAAGATTCTGAAAGAGCGTCGAAAATCCAGAACAATAGGTTTTCCAGCCAGATTGGACCAGAATTGACCGAGTTATTCAAAAAACGGGGAAGTCACATGATTTTTAGAATCAATCTGAATTTTTCGCCTTTTTTTCCATCGCTATTTTTGAAAATCTAAAATAATGGGAAATATACAAGATATTTTTATGAAACTTGGTGTGGTGGCAGAGAAAAAAGTGAGCTTTAATTTGGTACCGGTTCAGATGGCCCACGTTCCCTAGGTTTTGAATTATTTCAAAAACAAAATTATATTTTAAATCTAAAAAAATGGGATTGAATATGTGGTACTGGATGGAAAAATGGCAACCCATTATATAGCACTACTTCCATTCTACACTATGGTAAAAGTTTCATGTTAATATCTCTACTAGTTAAGAAATTATAGCGATTAAAACAAATATTGTTTCAGAAAATGTTTTTACATTTCAGGGTTGCCATACTTCAAAAACGTTGAAAAATTCGGGGACGCTCAAAATCAAATTTGGGTGAAAGATTCTGAAAGAGCGTCGAAAATCCAGAACAATAGGTTTTCCAGCCAGATTGGACCAGAATTGACCGAGTTATTCAAAAAACGGGGAAGTCACATGATTTTTAGAATCAATCTGAATTTTTCGCCTTTTTTTCCATCGCTATTTTTGAAAATCTAAAATAATGGGAAATATACAAGATATTTTTATGAAACTTGGTGTGGTGGCAGAGAAAAAAGTGAGCTTTAATTTGGTACCGGTTCAGATGGCCCACGTTCCCTAGGTTTTGAATTATTTCAAAAACAAAATTATATTTTAAATCTAAAAAAATGGGATTGAATATGTGGTACTGGATGGAAAAATGGCAACCCATTATATAGCACTACTTCCATTCTACACTATGGTAAAAGTTTCATGTTAATATCTCTACTAGTTAAGAAATTATAGCGATTAAAACAAATATCGTTTCAGAAAATGTTTTTACATTTCAGGGTTGCCATACTTCAAAAACGTTGAAAAATTCGGGGACGCTCAAAATCAAATTTGGGTGAAAGATTCTGAAAGAGCGTCGAAAATCCAGAACAATAGGTTTTCCAGCCAGATTGGACCAGAATTGACCGAGTTATTCAAAAAACGGGGAAGTCACATGATTTTTTAGAATCAATCTGAATTTTTCGCCTTATTTTCCATCGCTATTTTTGAAAATCTAAAATAATGGGAAATATACAAGATATTTTTATGAAACTTGGTGTGGTGGCAGAGAAAAAAGTGAGCTTTAATTTGGTACCGGTTCAGATGGCCCACGTTCCCTAGGTTTTGAATTATTTCAAAAACAAAATTATATTTTAAATCTAAAAAAATGGGATTGAATATGTGGTACTGGATGGAAAAATGGCAACCCATTATATAGCACTACTTCCATTCTACACTATGGTAAAAGTTTCATGTTAATATCTCTACTAGTTAAGAAATTATAGCGATTAAAACAAATATCGTTTCAGAAAATGTTTTTACATTTCAGGGTTGCCATACTTCAAAAACGTTGAAAAATTCGGGGACGCTCAAAATCAAATTTGGGTGAAAGATTCTGAAAGAGCGTCGAAAATCCAGAACAATAGGTTTTCCAGCCAGATTGGACCAGAATTGACCGAGTTATTCAAAAAACGGGGAAGTCACATGATTTTTTAGAATCAATCTGAATTTTTCGCCTTATTTTCCATCGCTATTTTTGAAAATCTAAAATAATGGGAAATATACAAGATATTTTATGAAACTTGGTGTGGTGGCAGAGAAAAAAGTGAGCTTTAATTTGGTACCGGTTCAGATGGCCCACGTTCCCTAGGTTTTGAATTATTTCAAAAACAAAATTATATTTTAAATCTAAAAAAATGGGATTGAATATGTGGTACTGGATGGAAAAATGGCAACCCATTATATAGCACTACTTCCATTCTACACTATGGTAAAAGTTTCATGTTAATATCTCTACTAGTTAAGAAATTATAGCGATTAAAACAAATATCGTTTCAGAAAATGTTTTTACATTTCAGGGTTGCCATACTTCAAAAACGTTGAAAAATTCGGGGACGCTCAAAATCAAATTTGGGTGAAAGATTCTGAAAGAGCGTCGAAAATCCAGAACAATAGGTTTTCCAGCCAGATTGGACCAGAATTGACCGAGTTATTCAAAAAACGGGGAAGTCACATGATTTTTAGAATCAATCTGAATTTTTCGCCTTATTTTCCATCGCTATTTTTGAAAATCTAAAATAATGGGAAATATACAAGATATTTTTATGAAACTTGGTGTGGTGGCAGAGAAAAAAGTGAGCTTTAATTTGGTACCGGTTCAGATGGCCCAGGTTCCCTAGGTTTTGAATTATTTCAAAAACAAAATTATATTTTAAATCTAAAAAAATGGGATTGAATATGTGGTACTGGATGGAAAAATGGCAACCCATTATATAGCACTACTTCCATTCTACACTATGGTAAAAGTTTCATGTTAATATCTCTACTAGTTAAGAAATTATAGCGATTAAAACAAATATCGTTTCAGAAAATGTTTTTACATTTCAGGGTTGCCATACTTCAAAAACGTTGAAAAATTCGGGGACGCTCAAAATCAAATTTGGGTGAAAGATTCTGAAAGAGCGTCGAAAATCCAGAACAATAGGTTTTCCAGCCAGATTGGACCAGAATTGACCGAGTTATTCAAAAAACGGGGAAGTCACATGATTTTTAGAATCAATCTGAATTTTTCGCCTTTTTTTCCATCGCTATTTTTGAAAATCTAAAATAATGGGAAATATACAAGATATTTTTATGAAACTTGGTGTGGTGGCAGAGAAAAAAGTGAGCTTTAATTTGGTACCGGTTCAGATGGCCCACGTTCCCTAGGTTTTGAATTATTTCAAAAACAAAATTATATTTTAAATCTAAAAAATGGGATTGAATATGTGGTACTGGATGGAAAAATGGCAACCCATTATATAGCACTACTTCCATTCTACACTATGGTAAAAGTTTCATGTTAATATCTCTACTAGTTAAGAAATTATAGCGATTAAAACAAATATCGTTTCAGAAAATGTTTTTACATTTCAGGGTTGCCATACTTCAAAAACGTTGAAAAATTCGGGGACGCTCAAAATCAAATTTGGGTGAAAGATTCTGAAAGAGCGTCGAAAATCCAGAACAATAGGTTTTCCAGCCAGATTGGACCAGAATTGACCGAGTTATTCAAAAAACGGGGAAGTCACATGATTTTTAGAATCAATCTGAATTTTTCGCCTTATTTTTCCATCGCTATTTTTGAAAATCTAAAATAATGGGAAATATACAAGATATTTTTATGAAACTTGGTGTGGTGGCAGAGAAAAAAGTGAGCTTTAATTTGGTACCGGTTCAGATGGCCCACGTTCCCTAGGTTTTGAATTATTTCAAAAACAAAATTATATTTTAAATCTAAAAAAATGGGATTGAATATGTGGTACTGGATGGAAAAATGGCAACCCATTATATAGCACTACTTCCATTCTACACTATGGTAAAAGTTTCATGTTAATATCTCTACTAGTTAAGAAATTATAGCGATTAAAACAAATATCGTTTCAGAAAATGTTTTTACATTTCAGGGTTGCCATACTTCAAAAACGTTGAAAAATTCGGGGACGCTCAAAATCAAATTTGGGTGAAAGATTCTGAAAGAGCGTCGAAAATCCAGAACAATAGGTTTTCCAGCCAGATTGGACCAGAATTGACCGAGTTATTCAAAAAACGGGGAAGTCACATGATTTTTAGAATCAATCTGAATTTTTCGCCTTTTTTTCCATCGCTATTTTTGAAAATCTAAAATAATGGGAAATATACAAGATATTTTTATGAAACTTGGTGTGGTGGCAGAGAAAAAAGTGAGCTTTAATTTGGTACCGGTTCAGATGGCCCACGTTCCCTAGGTTTTGAATTATTTCAAAAACAAAATTATATTTTAAATCTAAAAAAATGGGATTGAATATGTGGTACTGGATGGAAAAATGGCAACCCATTATATAGCACTACTTCCATTCTACACTATGGTAAAAGTTTCATGTTAATATCTCTACTAGTTAAGAAATTATAGCGATTAAAACAAATATCGTTTCAGAAAATGTTTTTACATTTCAGGGTTGCCATACTTCAAAAACGTTGAAAAATTCGGGGACGCTCAAAATCAAATTTGGGTGAAAGATTCTGAAAGAGCGTCGAAAATCCAGAACAATAGGTTTTCCAGCCAGATTGGACCAGAATTGACCGAGTTATTCAAAAAACGGGGAAGTCACATGATTTTTAGAATCAATCTGAATTTTTCGCCTTTTTTCCATCGCTATTTTTGAAAATCTAAAATAATGGGAAATATACAAGATATTTTTATGAAACTTGGTGTGGTGGCAGAGAAAAAAGTGAGCTTTAATTTGGTACCGGTTCAGATGGCCCACGTTCCCTAGGTTTTGAATTATTTCAAAAACAAAATTATATTTTAAATCTAAAAAAATGGGATTGAATATGTGGTACTGGATGGAAAAATGGCAACCCATTATATAGCACTACTTCCATTCTACACTATGGTAAAAGTTTCATGTTAATATCTCTACTAGTTAAGAAATTATAGCGATTAAAACAAATATCGTTTCAGAAAATGTTTTTACATTTCAGGGTTGCCATACTTCAAAAACGTTGAAAAATTCGGGGACGCTCAAAATCAAATTTGGGTGAAAGATTCTGAAAGAGCGTCGAAAATCCAGAACAATAGGTTTTCCAGCCAGATTGGACCAGAATTGACCGAGTTATTCAAAAAACGGGGAAGTCACATGATTTTTTAGAATCAATCTGAATTTTTCGCCTTTTTTTCCATCGCTATTTTTGAAAATCTAAAATAATGGGAAATATACAAGATATTTTTATGAAACTTGGTGTGGTGGCAGAGAAAAAAGTGAGCTTTAATTTGGTACCGGTTCAGATGGCCCACGTTCCCTAGGTTTTGAATTATTTCAAAAACAAAATTATATTTTAAATCTAAAAAAATGGGATTGAATATGTGGTACTGGATGGAAAAATGGCAACCCATTATATAGCACTACTTCCATTCTACACTATGGTAAAAGTTTCATGTTAATATCTCTACTAGTTAAGAAATTATAGCGATTAAAACAAATATCGTTTCAGAAAATGTTTTTACATTTCAGGGTTGCCATACTTCAAAAACGTTGAAAAATTCGGGGACGCTCAAAATCAAATTTGGGTGAAAGATTCTGAAAGAGCGTCGAAAATCCAGAACAATAGGTTTTCCAGCCAGATTGGACCAGAATTGACCGAGTTATTCAAAAAACGGGGAAGTCACATGATTTTTAGAATCAATCTGAATTTTTCGCCTTATTTTCCATCGCTATTTTTGAAAATCTAAAATAATGGGAAATATACAAGATATTTTTATGAAACTTGGTGTGGTGGCAGAGAAAAAAGTGAGCTTTAATTTGGTACCGGTTCAGATGGCCCAGGTTCCCTAGGTTTTGAATTATTTCAAAAACAAAATTATATTTTAAATCTAAAAAATGGGATTGAATATGTGGTACTGGATGGAAAAATGGCAACCCATTATATAGCACTACTTCCATTCTACACTATGGTAAAAGTTTCATGTTAATATCTCTACTAGTTAAGAAATTATAGCGATTAAAACAAATATCGTTTCAGAAAATGTTTTTACATTTCAGGGTTGCCATACTTCAAAAACGTTGAAAAATTCGGGGACGCTCAAAATCAAATTTGGGTGAAAGATTCTGAAAGAGCGTCGAAAATCCAGAACAATAGGTTTTCCAGCCAGATTGGACCAGAATTGACCGAGTTATTCAAAAAACGGGGAAGTCACATGATTTTTTGAATCAATCTGAATTTTTCGCCTTATTTTCCATCGCTATTTTTGAAAATCTAAAATAATGGGAAATATACAAGATATTTTTATGAAACTTGGTGTGGTGGCAGAGAAAAAAGTGAGCTTTAATTTGGTACCGGTTCAGATGGCCCAGGTCCCCTAGGTTTTGAATTATTTCAAAAACAAAATTATATTTTAAATCTAAAAAAATGGGATTGAATATGTGGTACTGGATGGAAAATGGCAACCCATTATATAGCACTACTTCCATTCTACACTATGGTAAAGTTTCATGTTAATATCTCTACTAGTTAAGAAATTATAGCGATTAAAACAAATATCGTTTCAGAAAATGTTTTTACATTTCAGGGTTGCCATACTTCAAAAACGTTGAAAAATTCGGGGACGCTCAAAATCAAATTTGGGTGAAAGATTCTGAAAGAGCGTCGAAAATCCAGAACAATAGGTTTTCCAGCCAGATTGGACCAGAATTGACCGAGTTATTCAAAAAACGGGGAAGTCACATGATTTTTTAGAATCAATCTGAATTTTTCGCCTTATTTTCCATCGCTATTTTTGAAAATCTAAAATAATGGGAAATATACAAGATATTTTTATGAAACTTGGTGTGGTGGCAGAGAAAAAAGTGAGCTTTAATTTGGTACCGGTTCAGATGGCCCAGGTTCCCTAGGTTTTGAATTATTTCAAAAACAAAATTATATTTTAAATCTAAAAAATGGGATTGAATATGTGGTACTGGATGGAAAAATGGCAACCCATTATATAGCACTACTTCCATTCTACACTATGGTAAAAGTTTCATGTTAATATCTCTACTAGTTAAGAAATTATAGCGATTAAAACAAATATCGTTTCAGAAAATGTTTTTACATTTCAGGGTTGCCATACTTCAAAAACGTTGAAAAATTCGGGGACGCTCAAAATCAAATTTGGGTGAAAGATTCTGAAAGAGCGTCGAAAATCCAGAACAATAGGTTTTCCAGCCAGATTGGACCAGAATTGACCGAGTTATTCAAAAAACGGGGAAGTCACATGATTTTTTGAATCAATCTGAATTTTTCGCCTTATTTTCCATCGCTATTTTGAAAATCTAAAATAATGGGAAATATACAAGATATTTTTATGAAACTTGGTGTGGTGGCAGAGAAAAAAGTGAGCCTTTAATTTGGTACCGGTTCAGATGGCCCAGGTGCCCTAGGTTTTGAATTATTTCAAAAACAAAATTATATTTTAAATCTAAAAAATGGGATTGAATATGTGGTACTGGATGGAAAAATGGCAACCCATTATATAGCACTACTTCCATTCTACACTATGGTAAAAGTTTCATGTTAATATCTCTACTAGTTAAGAAATTATAGCGATTAAAACAAATATCGTTTCAGAAAATGTTTTTACATTTCAGGGTTGCCATACTTCAAAAACGTTGAAAAATTCGGGGACGCTCAAAATCAAATTTGGGTGAAAGATTCTGAAAGAGCGTCGAAAATCCAGAACAATAGGTTTTCCAGCCAGATTGGACCAGAATTGACCGAGTTATTCAAAAAACGGGGAAGTCACATGATTTTTATGAATCAATCTGAATTTTTCGCCTTATTTTCCATCGCTATTTTTGAAAATCTAAAATAATGGGAAATATACAAGATATTTTTATGAAACTTGGTGTGGTGGCAGAGAAAAAAGTGAGCTTTAATTTGGTACCGGTTCAGATGGCCCAGGTTCCCTAGGTTTTGAATTATTTCAAAAACAAAATTATATTTTAAATCTAAAAAAATGGGATTGAATATGTGGTACTGGATGGAAAAATGGCAACCCATTATATAGCACTACTTCCATTCTACACTATGGTAAAAGTTTCATGTTAATATCTCTACTAGTTAAGAAATTATAGCGATTAAAACAAATATCGTTTCAGAAAATGTTTTTACATTTCAGGGTTGCCATACTTCAAAAACGTTGAAAAATTCGGGGACGCTCAAAATCAAATTTGGGTGAAAGATTCTGAAAGAGCGTCGAAAATCCAGAACAATAGGTTTTCCAGCCAGATTGGACCAGAATTGACCGAGTTATTCAAAAAACGGGGAAGTCACATGATTTTTTGAATCAATCTGAATTTTTCGCCTTATTTTCCATCGCTATTTTGAAAATCTAAAATAATGGGAAATATACAAGATATTTTTATGAAACTTGGTGTGGTGGCAGAGAAAAAAGTGACCTTTAATTTGGTACCGGTTCAGATGGCCCAGGTGCCCTAGGATTTTGAATTATTTCAAAAACAAAATTATATTTTAAATCTAAAAAATGGGATTGAATATGTGGTACTGGATGGAAAAATGGCAACACATTATATAGCACTACTTCCATTCTACACTATGGTAAAAGTTTCATGTTAATATCTCTACTAGTTAAGAAATTATAGCGATTAAAACAAATATCGTTTCAGAAAATGTTTTTACATTTCAGGGTTGCCATACTTCAAAAACGTTGAAAATTCGGGGACGCTCAAAATCAAATTTGGGTGAAAGATTCTGAAAGAGCGTCGAAAATCCAGAACAATAGGTTTTCCAGCCAGATTGGACCAGAATTGACCGAGTTATTCAAAAAACGGGGAAGTCACATGATTTTTTGAATCAATCTGAATTTTTCGCCTTATTTTCCATCGCTATTTTTGAAAATCTAAAATAATGGGAAATATACAAGATATTTTTATGAAACTTGGTGTGGTGGCAGAGAAAAAAGTGACCTTTAATTTGGTACCGGTTCAGATGGCCCAGGTGCCCTAGGTTTTGAATTATTTCAAAAACAAAATTATATTTTAAATCTAAAAAAATGGGATTGAATATGTGGTACTGGATGGAAAAATGGCAACCCATTATATAGCACTACTTCCATTCTACACTATGGTAAAAGTTTCATGTTAATATCTCTACTAGTTAAGAAATTATAGCGATTAAAACAAATATCGTTTCAGAAAATGTTTTTACATTTCAGGGTTGCCATACTTCAAAAACGTTGAAAAATTCGGGGACGCTCAAAATCAAATTTGGGTGAAAGATTCTGAAAGAGCGTCGAAAATCCAGAACAATAGGTTTTCCAGCCAGATTGGACCAGAATTGACCGAGTTATTCAAAAAACGGGGAAGTCACATGATTTTATGAATCAATCTGAATTTTTCGCCTTATTTTCCATCGCTATTTTGAAAATCTAAAATAATGGGAAATATACAAGATATTTTTATGAAACTTGGTGTGGTGGCAGAGAAAAAAGTGACCTTTAATTTGGTACCGGTTCAGATGGCCCAGGTGCCCTAGGTTTTGAATTATTTCAAAAACAAAATTATATTTTAAATCTAAAAAAATGGGATTGAATATGTGGTACTGGATGGGAAAATGGCAACCCATTATATAGCACTACTTCCATTCTACACTATGGTAAAAGTTTCATGTTAATATCTCTACTAGTTAAGAAATTATAGCGATTAAAACAAATATCGTTTCAGAAAATGTTTTTACATTTCAGGGTTGCCATACTTCAAAAACGTTGAAAAATTCGGGGACGCTCAAAATCAAATTTGGGTGAAAGATTCTGAAAGAGCGTCGAAAATCCAGAACAATAGGTTTTCCAGCCAGATTGGACCAGAATTGACCGAGTTATTCAAAAAACGGGGAAGTCACATGATTTTTTGAATCAATCTGAATTTTTCGCCTTATTTTCCATCGCTATTTTGAAAATCTAAAATAATGGGAAATATACAAGATATTTTTATGAAACTTGGTGTGGTGGCAGAGAAAAAAGTGACCTTTAATTTGGTACCGGTTCAGATGGCCCAGGTGCCCTAGATTTTGAATTATTTCAAAAACAAAATTATATTTTAAATCTAAAAAAATGGGATTGAATATGTGGTACTGGATGGAAAAATGGCAACACATTATATAGCACTACTTCCATTCTACACTATGGTAAAAGTTTCATGTTAATATCTCTACTAGTTAAGAAATTATAGCGATTAAAACAAATATCGTTTCAGAAAATGTTTTTACATTTCAGGGTTGCCATACTTCAAAACGTTGAAAAATTCGGGGACGCTCAAAATCAAATTTGGGTGAAAGATTCTGAAAGAGCGTCGAAAATCCAGAACAATAGGTTTTTCCAGCCAGATTGGACCAGAATTGACCGAGTTATTCAAAAAACGGGGAAGTCACATGATTTTTATGAATCAATCTGAATTTTTCGCCTTATTTTCCATCGCTATTTTGAAAATCTAAAATAATGGGAAATATACAAGATATTTTTATGAAACTTGGTGTGGTGGCAGAGAAAAAAGTGACCTTTAATTTGGTACCGGTTCGGATGGCCCAGGTGCCCTAGGTTTTGAATTATTTCAAAAACAAAATTATATTTTAAATCTAAAAAAATGGGATTGAATATGTGGTACTGGATGGGAAAATGGCAACCCATTATATAGCACTACTTCCATTCTACACTATGGTAAAAGTTTCATGTTAATATCTCTACTAGTTAAGAAATTATAGCGATTAAAACAAATATCGTTTCAGAAAATGTTTTTACATTTCAGGGTTGCCATACTTCAAAAACGTTGAAAAATTCGGGGACGCTCAAAATCAAATTTGGGTGAAAGATTCTGAAAGAGCGTCGAAAATCCAGAACAATAGGTTTTCCAGCCAGATTGGACCAGAATTGACCGAGTTATTCAAAAACGGGGAAGTCACATGATTTTTTGAATCAATCTGAATTTTTCGCCTTATTTTCCATCGCTATTTTTGAAAATCTAAAATAATGGCAAATATACAAGATATTTTTATGAAACTTGGTGTGGTGGCAGAGAAAAAAGTGACCTTTAATTTGGTACCGGTTCAGATGGCCCAGGTGCCCCTAGATTTTGAATTATTTCAAAAACAAAATTATATTTTAAATCTAAAAAAATGGGATTGAATATGTGGTACTGGATGGAAAAATGGCAACACATTATATAGCACTACTTCCATTCTAGACTATGGTAAAAGTTTCATGTTAATATCTCTACTAGTTAAGAAATTATAGCGATTAAAACAAATATCGTTTCAGAAAATGTTTTACATTTCAGGGTTGCCATACTTCAAAAACGTTGAAAAATTCGGGGACGCTCAAAATCAAATTTGGGTGAAAGATTCTGAAAGAGCGTCGAAAATCCAGAACAATAGGTTTTCCAGCCAGATTGGACCAGAATTGACCGAGTTATTCAAAAAACGGGGAAGTCACATGATTTTTTGAATCAATCTGAATTTTTCGCCTTATTTTCCATCGCTATTTTTGAAAATCTAAAATAATGGGAAATATACAAGATATTTTTATGAAACTTGGTGTGGTGGCAGAGAAAAAAGTGACCTTTAATTTGGTACCGGTTCAGATGGCCCAGGTGCCCTAGGTTTTGAATTATTTCAAAAAACAAAATTATATTTTAAATCTAAAAAAATGGGATTGAATATGTGGTACTGGATGGAAAAATGGCAACACATTATATAGCACTACTTCCATTCTAGCACTATGGTAAAAGTTTCATGTTAATATCTCTACTAGTTAAGAAATTATAGCGATTAAAACAAATATCGTTTCAGAAAATGTTTTTACATTTCAGGGTTGCCATACTTCAAAAACGTTGAAAAATTCGGGGACGCTCAAAATCAAATTTGGGTGAAAGATTCTGAAAGAGCGTCGAAAATCCAGAACAATAGGTTTTCCAGCCAGATTGGACCAGAATTGACCGAGTTATTCAAAAAACGGGGAAGTCACATGATTTTATGAATCAATCTGAATTTTTCGCCTTATTTTCCATCGCTATTTTGAAAATCTAAAATAATGGGAAATATACAAGATATTTTTATGAAACTTGGTGTGGTGGCAGAGAAAAAAGTGACCTTTAATTTGGTACCGGTTCGGATGGCCCAGGTGCCCTAGGTTTTGAATTATATCAAAAACAAAATTATATTTTAAATCTAAAAAAATGGGATTGAATATGTGGTACTGGATGGGAAAAATGGCAACCCATTATATAGCACTACTTCCATTCTACACTATGGTAAAAGTTTCATGTTAATATCTCTACTAGTTAAGAAATTATAGCGATTAAAACAAATATCGTTTCAGAAAATGTTTTTACATTTCAGGGTTGCCATACTTCAAAAACGTTGAAAAATTCGGGTACGCTCAAAATCAAATTTGGGTGAAAGATTCTGAAAGAGCGTCGAAAATCCAGAACGGTAGGTTTTCCAGCCAGATTGGACCAGAATTGACCGAGTTATTCAAAAAACGGGGGAAGTCACATGATTTTTTGAATCAATCTGAATTTTTCGCCTTTTTTTTCCATCGCTATTTTTGAAAATCTAAAATAATGGGAAATATACAAGATATTTTTATGAAACTTGGTGTGGTGGCAGAGAAAAAGTGACCTTTAATTTGGTACCGGTTCAGATGGCCCAGGTGCCCTAGGTTTTGAATTATTTCAAAAACAAAATTATATTTTAAATCTAAAAAAATGGGATTGAATATGTGGTACTGGATGGGAAAATGGCAACCCATTATATAGCACTACTTCCATTCTAGACTATGGTAAAAGTTTCATGTTAATATCTCTACTAGTTAAGAAATTATAGCGATTAAACAAATATCGTTTCAGAAAATGTTTTTACATTTCAGGGTTGCCATACTTCAAAAACGTTGAAAAATTCGGGGACGCTCAAAATCAAATTTGGGTGAAAGATTCTGAAAGAGCGTCGAAAATCCAGAACAATAGGTTTTGCAGCCAGATTGGACCAGAATTGACCGAGTTATTCAAAAAACGGGGAAGTCACATGATTTTTTGAATCAATCTGAATTTTTTCGCCTTATTTTCCATCGCTATTTTTGAAAATCTAAAATAATGGAAAATATACAAGATATTTTTATGAAACTTGGTGTGGTGGCAGAGAAAAAAGTGACCTTTAATTTGGTACCGGTTCAGATGGCCCAGGTGCCCTAGGTTTTGAATTATTTCAAAAACAAAATTATATTTTAAATCTAAAAAAATGGGATTGAATATGTGGTACTGGATGGGAAAATGGCAACCCATTATATAGCACTACTTCCATTCTACACTATGGTAAAAGTTTCATGTTAATATATCTACTAGTTAAGACATTATAGCGATTAAAACAAATATCGTTTCAGAAAATGTTTTTACATTTCAGGGTTGCCATACTTCAAAAACGTTGAAAAATTCGGGGACGCTCAAAATCAAATTTGGGTGAAAGATTCTGAAAGAGCGTCGAAAATCCAGAACAATAGGTTTTCCAGCCAGATTGGACCAGAATTGACCGAGTTATTCAAAAAACGGGGAAGTCACATGATTTTTTGAATCAATCTGAATTTTTCGCCTTATTTCCCTCGCTATTTTTGAAAATCTAAAATAATGGGAAATATACAAGATATTTTTATGAAACTTGGTGTGGTGGCAGAGAAAAAAGTGAGCTTTAATTTGGTACTGGTTCAGATGGCCCACTTTCCCTAGGTTTTGAATTATTTCAAAAACAAAATTATATTTGAAATCATACTAGGGTAGAAGATTGTCGAGTTTCTAAAAATTCTCGGTTAGTTAAAAACTATTAATTATATAAAAAAAAAACTGCTAACATTTTATGAAGAATGCATAAGGAATAACGCAGAGTATAATCTCCAATATATAAATCTTTTAAATTTTTCCATATAGTATATTAAATAGTTTTTAGGTTCTCGGAATCGACATAAACCCGTCTAATACAACAATATTTAAAATATGTATTAATATTTTTTCAGTTGTTTTTTTTTTTTTTTGACAATAATAGCTACAAATTTTAGTCATTTTTATTACAAATTTAGTCATCGTATTTTAATTACATTTATATTTGTTTTTTGTGTCATTTTTAGTCGTTTCTATCTACATAATTCTCTGAGTGTTTGCAAATAATAATTAAAAAATTTCATTGTATCTCCAATGCAAAAACCGTTGTAACTGGAGTACCGTTTGGAATTTTGACTTTGCATTTTAAATAGGATGTAGGAAATACAAATTTTTATTGTAATTGAAAGAAAAAGAGATTTCTTAAAACATCGATAAAATAACTTTTTCACCAATTTTTACAGTTGTTCCAAAATTTTGGTGATCAGAAATTGTCAGTTGTTTTTACGACATTATTAGATGAATTTCATTTAAAAATCGAGATAAAACTGAAATTTTGAACCCGACCAACTCAGATATCGATGAAATTTTGTTCATAGCTAAATTTGATCAATACAAACAAACTCTCATTTTTAGAAATGACTGTTTTGCGATTTTTTGGGCGTGACACAGTGGGAACGTTTTCGAAAAAACGCGAAAATGGTCAAAAAGAGCTCCATTTAAACTACAATAACTCAGAATCGGCTAAACCGATTTCCATGATCTTGGTATCATTAAAAAGATATTTTAACAGACTTTATGACTCGTTTAAAAAAAAAAAAGAAATACACTGTAAAAAAATTTATAACAAAAAAAAAAATTTTAACTGACGAAAAAACCAAAAAGATCAAGGGTTTTTTTACAGTGTATTAATTTTTTAGAAAGGTTTATCCTTCATCTATACCATATCAAAAAATAAAAATGGGTTCTTTTTTAGTTTTTTTTATATAATTTTTTAAGTAGTGTCACTTCTAGTAATTCCGCAAAATTCTGAATAAAAAAATCAATGTATTCTTCATAATAATTTTCTATTTTGTCATAAACATTTATTACTTTACCCATAATAAAGAGAAATATATATAGAACAAAAAAATTGTTGCCCTTTTCATTCCAAAGATTTTTTCAGGTCTATTTTTTCTTCCTCAGGTAGACACCATGTGCCAGAACTAAGGGCTCAAAATATGTACCTGACGAAGGGTTAACAGGTAAAATAAATAAACATTGTCCCAGGAAAATTATGAATATGTTTTAACCGCAAAAAGTTCTTGCTTGCCTTAAAAAATGCTATATAATTGCACCTGATGAACGTACCGAAATTCATAATTATAAACAGTTTCGAGAAGCCAAGATATCCCATTACAATTTTTACCCGTATATTTTAAAAATTTGAGTGAATATGAATTCAAACAATAAGTACAGATGCATAAAAATATCTAATAAGTGTTGCGCTTCGCTTCGTAAAATAAGTGAAAACGAGGCTGCAAATATAATTGAATATTTTCCAGCTGTCGCCAACATTCATTGTAGCCGTATTTGCGAAACTTGCCGGAATACACTGAGAAAAGCGCGCAGTCGTAATGAATCCAACGTGGAGCAGAATGAAGTCTCAAATTATTTACCAACAACGCCCAGCGATGAAATTAGCGAAGAATTGAATGAACTTCCAACTTGTACCAGCCGTAATGCAAACATCGAAAGGACGGAAGTCATTGAAAATATAAATGATCATATTATTCCTCATCTACCAAACCAAATGTCGCCTCTTAAAAGGAAATATATGAAACGAGATGCATACAGAAATAGAAAATCACTGCAAATTTTCGAAAATATAGCAGATTCATTTGGAGCTGATCCATTATCTGATTTGTCAGCGCAACTTGAAAACGTCAAAGCCATTTACGAAGAAATTTTGGAAAACATCAAATATCAAATAGAGAACAGCTCAAATCTTTTGGAAAAGCAAAAACTTTTATCTCTCTTACCAATCAATATGAGTCACGCAGAAATTAAAGATCGTTTTGGGGATGATATATCTCACGATTGTATCAAAAAAAGTAAAGATATCCAAAGGAATAAAACGAAGTTTGCAGATATCAATCTTTTTAAAATGAGCAGACGTAGTTTACCAACCGAAACTCTAAGCACAGTCAAGTTATTTTATGAAGATGATGAATGGTAATGGTGACATAGAAAAAAGCGAGTGTTGCGTTTCAATGTGTGGTCACTGCTTTAAAAATTTAAATAATCTAAAAACGCATATGCTAAAACATTTTGAAAATAACCAAACTGAAGAAATAATATACAAAAAGTGGAATACAACGATTAGATGTGTTCTGGAAACGTTAACCACCAACCCAGAATCATTTGTCAGCGATTTTACTGAACACATCAAAGTTCTGATTCCGCATCATTTCATAGCAAAGCGACAATCTGAATTTATCAGCAATAAAAGAGCGGCGCTGTTATCAGGAGAAATATTAATTTAAATGGACTTTGCTGAAAATTATGCATTTTTTGTACAAGATGCCGTGCAAGGATACCATTGGAATAATGATCAGGCTACAATACATCCGTTCGTTATTTATTACAAAGGTAATTATTTTAATATTTTGGTATTAGTAAACATATCCATCCACACTCATCAAAATATTTAATAATTTTTATTTATTTGTTTTTTTCCTTTGTTTGTTTATTTTCAGATAACGATAAATTAACTCATAAAAGCTTCGCCATAATATCTGATTGCAATACCCATGATAGTATAGCAGTTCATCTATATATTTCAAAAATGATACAGTTCGTGAAGGCCAATATAACCAACAATATTAATAAAATCATTTACGTATCAGATGGTGCAGGAGCACAATATAAAAATAAATATAACTTCATTAATTTATGCCATCACAAATCTGATTTTGGGATTGACGCTGAATGGCACTTTTATGCTACCAGTCACGCAAAATCTGCATGTGATGGAATCGAAAGAACATTGAAGAGAGGTGCTCGAAATTATAGTATTGCAAATAAAAATGAAATCCAGACAACGAGGCAACTCTATCACTGGGCATCAGAAACATATAAGACCACCATACAAGTTGCTTACGCAGATGCTGACGAATACAACAACGTTAAAGAAAAGCTATTTTCAAGATATATCATTCATTCCGATAAATGAAACTTTTGTACATGTGCGCAGATATTCTGACTGTGCCAAATTTGAGCAGCGCAAAATTTCTTACAAATAATTAACTTAAAAAAAATTTAAATAAAATAAAACACAAATTAATAAAAACATGGCAAATAATATAAACAATTGTTGATGGTTTTTTATTTGTAAACATTTAAAAAATGTTAGAATTGTTGAACTATTTTGTGAATGTGACCAGATATTTTCGCTGTTATTCGAATTATTTCGAAAACTTTCGGTACGTATTACTAGAAGTGACACTACTTAAAAAATTATTTAAAAAAAAATAAAAAAGAACCCATTTTACTTTTGGATATGTTATAGGTGAAGGAAATACCTTTCTAAAAAGTAATACACTGTAAAAAATCCTTGATCTTTTTGGTTTTTCGTTACCTAAAATTTTTTTTGTTATAAAATATAAGGGCAATTACTAGCACTACTTAAAAAATTATATAAAAAAAACTAAAAAAGAACCCATTTTTATTTTTGATATGGTATAGATGAAGGATAAACCTTTCTAAAAATTAATACACTGTAAAAAACCCTTGATCTTTTTGGTTTTTTCGTCAGTTAAAAATTTTTTTTGTTATAAATTTTTTTACAGTGTATTTCTTTTTTTTTTAAACGTGTCATAAAGCCTGTTAAAATATCTTTTTAATGATACCAAGATCATGGAAATCGGTTTAGCCGATTCTGAGTTATTGTAGTTTAAATGGAGCTCTTTTCGACCATTTTCGCGTTTTTTCGAAAACGTTCCCACTGTGTCACGCCCAAAAACTCGCAAAACAGTCATTTCTAAAAATGAGAGTTTGTTTGTATTGATCAAATTTAGCTATGAACAAAATTTCATCGATATCTGAGGGGGTCGGGTTCAATGCATCTCGATTTTTACATGAAATTCATCATTAGTTGTTTTTACTACATTTGTTAGTTGTTTTTTTTTTAACAGTTAAAAACTTAACTTTGTCTCCCTTTTAACTGAAATTAAAGTTGTTTCTGCTGTCAACATTTTTTGAGTGTACTAGTTCTTTAGTTGTTTTTTTTTGAAATAATTGTCATACAAATTGTTTTGAATTTGCATTACATACAGAAACAGTTGAAACTGCTATTAAAAACAACATGAACTGATAACTACACAAACAACTGCAGATCATTTATTTTATAAAAATTATGATGCTTTGTTTAAAAAAGTATGTAGTCAGAAGATTCCGAGTTCGATCCCGGCTTCAGTGAAATTGATTTTTTTGTTTCTGGAAAAGCTCTTTTAAGGCCAACATATTTTTTGTTTTCCCAACGTTGGCAAGTTGTTTTCAACAAAATATATTTTACGGTATGGTTTTGCCAACGTTGGAAATTTTATTTACCCAGTGCTTTTCCGACACTTTTTAAACAGACAAACCTTTTGTTATTATGTTGGGGTTGGGAAAGCACTCGTTGGCAGCGGTTCACCGTTTGTCTTTTTCTGACTGGGTATGTTAGTTTGTTTATTAAGATCAAAAACATCCGATGATAATAAAACTGTTTATTTAAAATTTCATTTATTCATTTATTTATTAAATCCTGATCATTTTTTAAAAAAATATTTATTTATTTTATCATAGAATATTTTTAAATGTTTTTTGTTTTTTTACTTCTCACTTTCATCATTACTTTGAGTTGATTTTTCAATTTTTATCTTAGGATTACTACCATGAATCTTTCTAGTCGATGATAACATACGAGAAGAACGCGATTGCACACGTTGAACACTGGTTGAACGTTGTAGTTGAGATGGTGAGGGCGTGGCACTACGACCAGATGCTCTTAATAAATCGGACGTAGAAGCAGCTGCACCCAAACGACGAGCATGAGCTGCCAAGGGCAGATGAGAACAATGATTTTTTGGATTATAATCCCCCTCGTCTCGTTCATTATCGTTGGCAAATATTGGCGTGGAACGATGATATGTGGGTGCAGTTTGGCGTGGTGTTATAATTATCGGTGGTTTTTCACTTAATATAAATGAACCATCGGGCAGGGGATAAAGTTTTTGTTTTGTTACATCATGTTCATCCAAACTAATGTCAGAACCGGAGAGCAAATCTTCATTATTATTTTTAGAATTTTCCAAATCATTTAAATATGTTGGTGTAATATGTAGCGGCGGTGGACGTGATTTATTTTGAATCTAAGATTAATGAAAAATTTAATTATTTTTCATATGATAACAGTTCCCCTAATTATCGTTCTAAAGTTAATTTCTTTTAAATAAAAAAATGTTAAAAATTGGTAGATATACAAAATCTTAGCAAAGTTTTACTTAAAATCTATTGACATTTTGTGGATTTACTAATTGTAAACTGAAAATAAAATAAATTATTATTATTATTTGAACATTTAATGGAATAAAGTTGAAATCGATTGATAACATATTTTAGAACACACATCGTCCCCTAAAATTCAAAAGTCCCTAACTAAAAAAAAAAAACATTTGACTTTTGATTAATTATGATTATGTAGTTAACCAAAATACGCATAAACGTTTACGGTCCGAAAATAGCGATTTTATTAACGAAAATCAAAGTCGTAACAGATATTTAGTTAGAACTCATGTAAAAAGATTAATATTACAGAAAAGTATACTCAAAAAAAAAAAAAAAATTGTAAAATCAGCAAAAAATTTTGCTGAGTCAGCAAAATTTTAGTCAGGAGGGTGTTGCTAGTGTCAGCAAAATCTTTTACTGAAAGTCAGTGAACTGATTTTTAGCAACAAAATTAGTAAATTGCAGCAAAAGTTTTGCTAACAGTTAATAAAATTTTTGCTGAACATTAGTAGACTAAAAAACCCCAAAAATTTGTAGAAAAATTATACTTCAGTTAATTTATTTGCTGAAAATCTTAATTTTTTTTTTGTGATTCTTTTAAAAATAATTTGTATCTCATTTATACTGAGTGAGATCGAAAAAAACCCGACATATTTTCACTTACAACTGCTTTTGTGTACGACACGAAACTTTTATCTTGTCAAGTTACCTTTAAGAACGTTGTCAGATTATGTGTGCAAAATATGGAAGCGATCGGCTCATTATTTCGCTTTCAAATGTAAACTGAACAAAAAGTGAGTAATGGAGTTCTCTTGTCATCTTTAGTGACCTAATTGATGGAAGCCCACAAAAAAAAAGGTGGCAGTATTGGGAACTTGTTCTGTAGCCTTCATAAATCATTTAAAAATAATCTTAATATCAATTGATTGTTCTGAGTTCTGGACAATTTTTTTTTGTAAGAAATTCAAGGTTTTTTAAATGCTACTTTTTTGCCCTCTCTTTTTGTTCCAAGTTCATTTGTAAACAAACTAATAGTCCAATTTCGCTAATATTTTGTTAACATAACTTGATAAAAAAAAGTTTACTTTCAAACATAAAAAAAAGTTAGTGATAATCTGTATCGGGAATTATTCGATCTCACTCACTTTTTTGTTGACTTTACAAACTTTTTTTTTTGAGTGCATATGTAAAAAACTGCATTTACATGCGCCAAACTTTAAAGTAATTTTGTGGAAAAACTGTACCATAGATCGACGTATAAAGTACCATTGAAATCAGCGTGCCTGAAATATATAGAATTGGTGGTCATAACCTAATTAATTTTTAAAAGTTATGATTTTGTCCTCCTGTGTTATTTAAGAAAATCTTTGTACAGACTTTTATTTTTTGAAGTCGCTTGCATTAACAGATTCCATATTTAAAAATTTAAAGGAATCTGATGAAAGTTATGGAATTTGCGACCAACTACTCGAAAAAAACTCGAGCATTTTTAGCCGACTGCGCATTTTTTATCGAAACACTTTAAAATTTTAAATGAGTTATCTATGAATATATGTAGTCAATTCATAAAAGTGCTAAATTAAAAAAAAAAAAATTAAGTTTATTGTGGTCTGATCTAGTTTTTTTTCGAGTAGCAGTTGGCACAGGACACAATGTTAATCCGATTGAGGTGAGATTTGCTAAGAACATTCTTTAAAAATCTACCTTTCCAAAATGTGTGTTGTACACTCAACAAAATAAGTTAGTAGAAAAGTTAGTAAAACGACTTGTAAATCAAGTATTCTATTTTTCAGCGAAATTTTTATCTGAAATTATGTTTTCAGCTAATATTTTAGTTATTCTTATTCAGCAATTAACTGTTTTGAACTAATGTTTTACTAATATTTTACTAATTTATTTTGCTAAATTTTTTTTTGATGATAACTACAATAATAGTGTGGACGACATCCAGATTGAAAGTCAAGATGTAGTAGAGGCAAGGAAAATTATACTAAAAAGTACAAATCTTGTAAGACATATACAAAAATTAACCATGGAAGATTTTTGTGTCTCTTTTTTATATATAAGAAAAGAATGCCAAAAAAAATGTATTTCAAATCTGAATTAAGATGTTTATGAATACGGGCGTAAATGTTTATAGTGATTTTCAGTGATATTCATATATAGTGATATTCATATCAGAGAACAGAATGAGACCATTCGTTTTTGTTGTCCATTCATACATTCATTGATTTGCATTGCTTTTATTCAACAACAACAGCTTATGCTGTTGCTGTTTATTCCATTTATTGTTTTGTTGAATGCCTTTTTAACATTAATTTTTATAATGCCGTTACATGTCAAGCAATGAAATGAAATGATGACACATGAATAACATGAAATCAATCACAACATTCGCGTAGTATTTGTTGACCTGCAGCAATAACAAAATTTTTTTTTTAGTTTTATTGAACATGAAATATGTATAAATTTTATTTTATTAAACAAGAAATGTATAACATTTTTTTAATTTTCTTAATACAGTAATATGTTTCACAAAAAATTTGTTAACGTTTTTTTCATTTAACATTGAGACCATTCATACCAATCGGTGTGTATTCGTTGTTTTCGTGAGTGTTAAGTGAGGTTAATACTAGACAAGCAATGCAATGCATGGTTTTCGTTACACTCATTTTTTGTGATTGCATTCAAAAGCACGAAATAAGGCACTCAAACTGTTCTCTGATTCATATAGTGCGGTCAAACAAATATATGCTCAATTAGACAGACTAAAACGAAAGACAAAGACACACATCTTAAGTATTTTTTTATGTTTGGTTTTCGGTTTAAAATTTGTATGTAATTTGACAACTATACAAGTAGTTTCTTAAAACTACTCGTGAAAATCAGCGAGCTGATTTTTAGCAACAAAATTAGTAGATTCAGCAAAAGTTTTGCTAACACTTAGTGGATTAGAAATAAAAAAAAACTTGCTAAAAATTAATAAATTTTTTGCTGAATTTTAGTAGACTGAAAAAAACTCAAAAAATTTGTAGAACAATTGTAATTTAGTTAATTTATTTGCTGAAAATCATAAAACATATTTTTGTGATTCCTTTAAAAATAATTTACAATAATAACGAAATATAAAAATTTTTATTTTCCCACATTGACGACATGAATTAATTTAATATCTGAAAATATATAAAAATAAATATATATAAGATAACAAAAATTTTCTTTCAACTACTTACATCAATGGTTGTCTAAATGATGCTATATTTTAAAGAACGCAACTGCCGAAGATAATTATAGAAACAAAACGAAAAAATAAACAAAAACGGAACGAAAAAGCGACAATTTTTTTGCAATAAGAAAAAGGAACGATAAAAATCTACCTAAGATGTGTGTCTTTACTCTGTCTACATGTCTGTATATGTTTGCTTGCAATTTGAACACACTAGATTATTAATCTATAAACATTTAGTTTAGAAATACATATTAAATTTAAATATTTTATTTTGTCTTTTATTTAATTAATAGACAATTATTTTCACAAGCCGGTGACAACGCAAAATTTAAGTTGTTTTAATCCTCAATTTTGTTTTATGTATGAATAACAGATACAAAAATCTTCCATGGTTGATTTTTTTATATGTCTTATTAGAGTTGTGCTTTTTAGTATCATTTTCCTCTTCTCTACTGCATCTTGACATGCCGCGACATCTACTTCATTCTGCGTATATCTTTCAATCTGGTTGTCGTCCACACTATTAATGTGCTTATCAGCACAATTTTTTTTAGCAAAATAAATTAGTAAAACATTAGTATATTAGTAAAACATTAGTTCAAAACAGTTAAGTGCTGAATAAGTATAACAAAAATTTTAGTATACCTGATTTACAAGACGTTTTACTAACTTTTCTACTAACTTATTTTTTTGAGTGTAGTTAAAGTTTTTAAAACGCAATCAATCTGACTCCTTGCTGTTAAAATGGAAATAAAACCGCTGTATTCTTATTTGAGGTACATACTCAATTCACAAATTGTAGATCAAACACGGTATTTAGCGGTTTTTAAAATTTTTCCCAATTTTTAAGGTTTAACCGAATTTTATCGCTCAACAAGCAATTGACCTTAATAAAGAGAAAGAGCCTATTTGGCAGAGGTGTTTTAGCAAGAAAAGAATTAGTTTAATATGGCCCCTTATATGCAAAACGCTTGATTTGCCAAAAATTTTATATGGTAGCATTGCTTTCCGAGAGGAACCTAGAGTCCAAAGAGCCAAAAGTGTTTATATGTATTTGAAAAAAAAAAATTCTAACGAAACCCCTAATTTTGTGACAAATATGTACAAAAAAACGGAGGTTTTTGTTAGAAAAACAAACAACAAATATAAATATTTTTAGCTGACAATTTGGAAACATAGTTTTGAAATGTATTTACATATCATACTAAAATCTGGCCCTAAAAAGCTATGCTGCCATGAACAGTTTGGACAAATATCGAATTTTGCACAAAAACGCTTTGATAAAATAACTTTTTTCTTAATAATATAACTCTTCTTTAATTACTCTTTCCACTGCGTGAACATTTGATTAGCTTCGCGAAAACTGAAAATTAAAAAAAAAAACGATTAACAGCGAGTTTAGTTTTAAGCTTTGGAATCAAATATGTACCATAAATATTAATACTTGCTCTTGGCCTTAGATTTGAACAGAAAAAAATCAAATTTATTGCATTTGCAAATTTTTGTATATAAAAAACAGCGTAAAGATGAGTCCACTTTTAAAGTAATGTTGCGGAAAAACTGTAGCATAGATCAAAAAATAAAGTACGCCAAAAAATCAGCATGCCCGAAATATATAGAATTTGATGGTAAGAAACTTATTAATTTTTTGATGTTTTTAAAATTACATAAAATTTCTAAAATCTGCATATTTTCACACATTTGTATGAAAGTGGTTGAGTTTTTTCAGCCTAGGCCACAGTTTTCATCAAATTTCTTTGAATTTTTGAATACAGAATCTGCTAAAGCAGACGATTTAAATTTTTTTATAAAAGTACATCAAATTTAAAAATCTTCATATGTTCACACATTTGTATGGAAGTGTATGAGTTTTTTCTAGCTTTTTGAGTAATATTTGGCATATCCCACAATCTTTGTCATATTGCCACGAAATTTTAAACATAGATTCTGCTAAAGTATGCTACTCAAAAATATATAAGTTTGTGCCAAGTTTTTTTAATTTTTTTTTATAAAATGGCATAAATTTTGATCTTACCACTTAAAAATTTAAAATGAGCTATCTATGAATATAGTCAATTTATAAAAGTGGTAAATTTTTGAAATATGATATATTTTTTGTGATCTGATAGAGTTTTTTCGAGCATTAGTTGGCCCAGGACACATGTTCATCCGATTGAGGTGAGATTTATAAGGAATATTCTTTCCAAAAAGTATAAATTATTTAATACTTATTTGTAATATTTACCTTTTTAAATGAGTTCAAACTAACATAAAGGGATCTTTCACTACTCGAAGTACTCGACGACCAGTTTTGGCAAAAAAGACGTTGTCTGAGCCATAGTGCAGTGTTAAGTGTTAAATTTCAATTTCACTTCGATTTGATAATACTACGAAATGAAGAACGCTACCGTATGACAACTTGTTAACTCAAATTTTGATTTAAATAAAACAAATTAAAAAGTTTTAATGAATAATAATGACATACATTTTTTAACTCATTACAGATCCGCTGAAAATTTTACAACCAAACTTCACAGATATATACCAAAATGCTTCATTAAGAAATGTTTGAAATTTGGTTTGCCTTGAAGTGCCCTCTAGTGGAAATATTACCAACCAACGTTAAAACTTTGACAGAATATAAATAATAGACAGTTAAAGATATTTAAAAAATTTTAATTTTGTATAATTTTGTGAACAAATTCTAATTCAAAAACACAAAAACATAAGTCAACATATTTTTAAAATACCATATTTTAAAAATTAACACATGGCAACACTGGCATTATAGTTTTTATAAGTGTAGTAGTATTTAAATAAAAAAGCCATTATTTATGTTTTAATATAAAACGGAATAAATTTTGGAATATTTTAGACTTTGTGTAACTGAAAATTAATGGTACGATCGGTCAGATTTTCAAAAATTATATACAATGGATGAATTATTTTTAGCAGCGAAATACATTTTTATATTTTTTCATCAGCATATAAATAAAAAAATTTCAAATGAAGCTTTTTATATTTTTCAATAATTTTTGAAAGGTCAAAAATTAATTTGTACAATTTATTATTTGACACCTATGGATAAGAATTTTTCACAATTTTTTTATTTACAATTGTAGTCATGATGTTGAATTATTTTAAAGGGTTTAAACCACATAATTATCTTCATCCAGTAAAAAATATTGCATTTTAAAAGTACTGGGTTAAAAACGGAACATTTGGTCGGTAATGAGTTAAATTTTTATGTCTGTATACATTTTACAAATAAACAAATTTACCTTCCACTCCTTTTGTTGAGGACTATTTTGACGCCATTGTTTACAATCATCTCTAAGCTCCTTTACTCTTGTACTACCATTTCGTTTATCATTTTTATGATTTATATATTCGCTAGATGATGTTTTGCCTCTGAACCCCATTATGCCCTTAAGGACTCGAGGCAAATAATATAATGACGCAGTCATTATTATAATTGCTGTACTGGCTTCTTTGAAATCACTTGCAAAGTAAATCATAATTACAGACATTAATTGCAATAGCCACTTTATAATATTTTTTGATCGACGGTTTTGTGGAGGACCCCAACGATAACAGAAAAAGAA
The DNA here is from genome assembly GCA_021234595.1 of Delia radicum. NCBI lineage: Eukaryota > Metazoa > Arthropoda > Insecta > Diptera > Anthomyiidae > Delia > Delia radicum. The sequence goes on from CM037852.1 coordinate 104,639,573, forward strand.
TGATATTATACCGGTTATACCAATATACCATAAAACATAGTTACGATACGTCATCATTATCATTTGAATATTATCCCATAATACGCGTATGATATAAAAACCAACGGTTCCGCCGCCTATTAAAAATCCATACATCATTGTGCGTCTGAAATTGATAAGATGATATATTAGATATATAACAGTATTTTTCGGATATGTATTTACATTACAAGTAGTTTAAAACTACAACCTTTTGCAACTGTAATTTAGGAAATATAAATTGGAATTCAGAAAACTTCAATTGAATTTCAGAATTTCCACTTGAAATTAAGAAATCATCAATTGAAATTAATATTTTCCATTTGAAATTCAGAAAACATCATCTGAAATTTGGAAAATATTATTTGAAATTAAGAAAATATCAATTGAAATTCAGAAAATAACATTTGAAATTCAGAAAATATTAATTGAAATTCTGAAACATTTCAATTGTAATTCAGAAAATATAAATTAAAATTCAGAAAATATCATTTGAAATTCAAAAAATATTAATTTAAATTGATATGAAATGTTTTCTGAATATCAATTGTTATATTCTGAATTTCAAGTGATATTTTCAGCAATTACAGTTGCTTTTCTGCGTAATAATCAGAGAAGACAAAAATGGCAAAATATGTACATTGTGTTTATGGAAAAAAAAAATATTAGAAAAAAGCAAAAAATAGTAGAACTACAAAAAAGGTAAAAAAAAGATAAAGTAAAACATTTTGAGGTAAAAAGAATTTAAAAACAAAAAATATCTGAAAAAGGCAATTTTAAAGGTCAAAAATCTCAAAAAAAAATATTTTGATAGTTATTTAAAAAAAAAAAAACTGAAAAAAATACTGTATTTTTGTAACAGTTGTTTGAAACAGTTATTTTAGTATTTTTATCAACAACAATAGTTTTGCAGTAAACAGTTAATTTTTGTTAGTTATTAAAACCATATATATATAATTGATATATTTATAGTTTGCAAATAATCATTAGAAATTTTCACTGGATCTTCATAATTTCCTACATCCCAATTAAAATGCAAAGTCACAATTCAAAACGGAACTCTAGTTACAAAGTTTTTTTCATTGAAGTTACAATCAAATTTTCTAATTATTATTTGCAAACTATGATAATATCAGCAATAATAAGAAATATAAACTAAGCGAACATGTTTAAAAACTCGATATAATCGAACAAACAAAAATTAACTGTTAACTGTAAATTTACTCTTTTGGTAGTTGTGAATTAAACTCATATGAATTAAGCTCATATCTTGAAAATAGGTCGCAGTTCGTCTCGATTGGAGATAGGAACTCTTGTACTTTGGAGGTTACCAGTGGTGTTCCGCAGGGATCGGTAATTGGTCCTATTTTATTTATGATTTATTTGAATGATTTTATTGATGTAATAGATAATAACTGTTTTGAAACTTTTGTATATGCAGAAGATGTACAGATTTTATTTTCTGGAGAAAGACAATTCTTTGATGTTTTGGAGGCAAACATAGAATTTTACCTTGTTCAGATTGCACGGTGGATGGACACAAATGGGTTAGACATAAATCCTAGTAAAACGAAGGCTATGTGCTTCGGTTTTGATTCCCGTGATTTAAGTGTATCATTGAGAGGTGTTAGTATCAACTTTGTTTCGGAAATGAAGTGTTGGGCGTTCTTGTAGATGATAAGTTACGTTTTTCGAAACACGTTGATTACGTGTGTGCTCGAGTGAATGCTACGTTGAGACGATTATGGTCTCTTGATCTTTGTTTGAAGCTAGTGCTCTTCTTATGCCCCAGTTAATTTATGCTTTGGAGGTATTTACGGGTACTAGCAGTAATATTCTTAGACGTCTTCATCTTACAGTTAACCGTATAGTGAGATATGTTTACAGATTGAGGATAAGAGAACATGTCTCTCCGTTTGTGTTGGATTTTCTTGGTTTTTCTTTTGAGAATTTTATAAAACTGAGAATCTTGTTATTGTTTTACAAGCTAATTAGAGCGAACTGTCCTGGTTACATTGTTGACAACTTTAGATTTACAAGATCGAGTAGAAACCCTCAGATAGTTTTTCAACGTATAAACTCTTCTATTTTCGAGAGATCCTTTAATGTGAGGATAACTAGAGTCTGGAATTCATTACCTAGATCTCTTAAAAGCTTTGTTGTTGCAAGTGCTACGTTTAAACGCAAACTAAGGCAGTTTTTTAATCACTCACTATAATTTTGATAATTTACGATCATTTTTCATATATACTTATTTTGATAATCTTATTGCTACATTTTGGACCGTTAAACTTTAGCTATAATTTTATTTATTTTAGGCATTTCTTTAAATTATAAATTTATTTTTTTATTTTTTGTAAAAATTTATTGTTGAATACGAACCATATTTGGCCCTATGGGCTTGGTTTTTGAATTAATAAATGAAATGAAATGAAAATAACTGCTTTAAAAACAACTGTTACAAAAATACAGTATTTTTCTTCAGTTGTTTTTTTTTAAATAACTGTCATAATAGTTGTTGTGTATTGTTTCATAGAAAAACAACTGTAATTGTGGTTAAAAACAACTGGCATGCAGTAAAACTTTTTGAATGTAGATTAGAATCAGTGACGCCAACTTTGTGCTTTTCGATTACCCAAAACGCTGAAATTTTACTCGTGTTGCCAAATTTTAAAAAAGCACTAAGTTGGTACTTTTGCAATATTTCGTTGGTGCATTTAGTGCTTTTAAGCCATTTTTGTTTATTACTCCTAAATTGTAGTGAAAACAATTTTAAAGCCTTAAAAAATTAACTAAAATCGTATATATTGGCCGAGAAATTTTAAATTGTGACACTTTCCAATATAAAACTATTGATTGCTTAGTTTTAGTGGTTATTAAAAGTTTACTTCCAAGTTTTATTCATATTTATTAAATTAATCATGTGTAAATTGATTAAATCTACAACTTTTAAAAAAAATTTCTTCCAACGATTTAAAAATTGCCATGTGATTTTTAAGCCTTTTTTAACTGAAAAATACGTTTTTAACACGTTTTATCCTCAAAAAGTTGGCAACACTGATTAGAATAGCAAAAATAAATCTGTTAAATCTACAAATATTTAGTTATAATGGAGCTAAAATTTAGTTAATTTAAAATAACAAATTAATCTGGTAAAATCAGCTAAAACTTTGCTACATATTAGTAGACAAAAATCATAAAAATGCATGGATGGCAGGCAATACCGCTAAAATACCGTTAACGATACATAACCCTTTCAGCTGATTATCGTTATCCTTAAAATACCGTTAACGATATAATTGAAATTCCGTTATCCGAAAATACCGTTACCGAAATACCGATATAAATAGATATATAAATAAATATATTTGACCAAAGTTTGATCATAAACTAGCCAGTCATTAGAACTCGGTCATAATGGGGCTAAAACTATCGGTGTGCATTGACATTACCTGCATAACTTAAATAACGTTAAACTTAAAATACCGTTACCGAAATAACTAAAAAACCGTTATCCATAAAATAACGTTACCGAAATAACTTAAATACCGCTACCGCTAAAATACCGTTACCGAAATAAGTGAAATAACGTTAACGCTAAAAACCCGTTACCGAAATAACTGAAATATTGATACCCCTAAAATACCGTTACCGAAATAAAAGAAAATAGCGTTACCCTTACCGACACCCGCATCGAATCGGTTACCATCCATGTAAAAATGCGAAATTTTTAAATTTTTTTAGATGTTTTTAATTTGAATAAAAATCTACCCTTCTGAAACTAGCAATCTACAATTTTTTAGAAAAAATATCTGTTGGTTTTAGCAAAATACTCGTATACTGTTATTGTTTGCTGTTTTTAGTCTACAAATATTTAGTAAAAGTTTTTGCTAACTTTAACAGAGTAAATTGTTATTTACTATTAACTAAAATTCAACTCTAAAACAATCAAAATTTTGTAAAGTTAACAATTTTATTTTTGCTGATCTTATTTTATTAATGTTTAACAAAAAAATCGGCAACATTTTAGCAGTTTTTTCTGCAGTATCATTTTTAATTTTTTTTTAGTAGCTTTTTCTGCTATTTTTAAAGGTTATTTCTATGAGTGCAGAATTTTTAAAAAATTTAGCTTTTGCATTTAAAATTTATGAAATTTAAATTAAAAAAACGTTTAGAATAATTAGTTCGAATAACCTGTTTCTTTCGTTTTTTTTATTAATATCGCTTTGAATTGCTGATATCAGAAATATCTTGCACAAATTTTAAAAAAATTACCAAAAATTTAAATGTTTACATTTAAAAATAAACAGATCTTTCTAAAGAGCCTTTTTAGTTCTTTTCAAAATAAAATGAGTCTTGGCAAAATCCAAAAGTTTGGTCATAGTAAATTAAAAAAAATTTTAAATTAAACTTATTTTGAACAAATTTAACACTAGATTTACGGCAATTGGACATATACCTAGATTTACTGAATCGGTCATTTTACCCGGTACATGAAAATTGCATTCATTTATTAAACATATTAACTTATTTTGATCATATCAATATATTGTCATGAACAATGACTATTTAGTAATTTTTTTAAATATAAAAATAATTTGTTAATCTATAAATGTCCACTATATCTTTAAAGGTAGGAACATAAAAAAAGCACAAGACATCTGTTGCATAGAACCTATTTTACAAATTTCAGATTTCTAGCCACAGAGATGTTTAGAAGGGAAGATAGTGAATGCCAAATATCAAGTTTCTAGTTCCATCGTTTTGGGCTGAGCTATAAAAAGTCAGTCGCTAACATCCATTTTTTATATACAGAAAAATATAAAAAAAATAGCTAATACACGAGGGGTGAGAAACATTAATTTTGTATACAAAGCTTCAAAAAAAAATCATATAAAAGTAATATTTACACATATTTGCGTATTTTCTAATAACACACAGTCACAAAATTAGCTAACGTCGATTTGGTTTGAACCGCGATATATATTTTTAATAGATTTTGTCTCGCTTATTTGTTTTCCAAGTTTTTTCAATCACCTCACAATTTGGATAAAACCGCGATTGAAGACGCAAAAAATTACATCAATTCAATAGTACAATTAATTACGTATATCATTTTGTGTATAATTTTATACACAAAATTTACACCATTTTTTGTCTTTTGAATTGATTTCTTTCTGGTTCTTTAATTTCTACACCTTATACGCAAAAGATGTAGGAATCCTAAAAATGCAATTTGAAACATTAGGAGTTTTTAATTTAGTTTTAGATTTTTTTCAATGTAAAAAGCTAAATTAAGTTTCAACGTTTGTTATTCAAATGGTTCAATAAAATATTCATTTTCATTATACGAGGGTGGATCAATAAGTCCGTGACTTTTTGAATGAAACACAGTTTTTTTCTGCAAAAAAAAAATTATTTTTCAACATCTCCTTTTAGCTCAATACACTTAGTCCAACGTTTCTCCAATTTTTTATCACTTCCAAAAAATAGGATTTTTCGAGGTCCATAAAATACGCATTTGTTTGATCAATAATTTCATCGTTGGAGCTAAATCTCTTTCCACCGAGCCATTTCTTAAGGTTTGGAAATAGGAAATAGTTACTGGGTGCTAAATACGGAGAAAATGGCGGATGAGGTAACAATTCGTAGCCCAATTCATGGAGTTTTGCCATTGAGACTGCACACGTGTGCACCCGTGCATTATCTTGATAAAGAAGAACTTTTTTCTTAGCCATATGGTGTCGTTTTTTTTTTTATCCTCGTTAAATCGGTCCAATCATTTGGCATACTATTCGCCGTTTATTGTTTTTCCCTTTTGAAGGTAGTCGATGTGGATTATCCAGCGTGCATCCCAAAAAACTGTTGCCATCACCTTATTGGCCGACAAACTTACCTTGTCCTTCTCCGGAGCCGGTTCACCCGGAGAAACTGCTGCTTGGTCTCCGAAGTGGTGTAATGGATCCATGTTTCATCCACAATTACAAAACGCCGCAAAAACTCATTCGACTTGAGGTTAAACAACTCCAATCTTTTGAAGTTATCACACGATTACGTTAATGGTCAATTGAGAGCAAACGCGGCACCCATCTTTCAGACAGCTTTCTTAATCCCAACTGATCATTTAAAATCGAAACCACACTGCCATATGAAATGCCGATGGCATCAACAATCTCACGTGCTTTTACTCTTCGATCGGCCAACACCATATCGTGGGTTTTTTAATTTTCGGGTGTATTGACCTTAATTGGCCGTCCAGAACATTCAGCGTCATTTGTACTTGTGCGACCACAACGAAAGTCAGTAAACCACTTTCTTACCATTGAAATCGATGGTGCAGAGTCCCCATAGTATTTTAGTGTCCGGCCGAACAGTTCGGCCAGAAAATGCATTTGGTCTGTATTCGGTATTTTAAAGCATTATGGACAAATTTGGTGGATGGAAAAATGTATTGGACTGATTAGATGCTATTTGAGTGTCAAACTTTAAAAAAAAGTCTTTGGTTAGGCAATGAATTCACTGTTCGGCCTCAGAAAGTTCGGCCAAATTGAAAATAGTTCGGCGGCTGAACTTTTAACTTTATAGCCAAACTTCGGCTTTTCTCTTAAATTTTATACACAAAATCGAATTAAATCGGCTCAACAAACATGTTTCCAATACCAAAATTTGTCATCATTGCCTCTAGATATCAAAAAACCGACAAAATATAGTTTTTTGTCCGAACTGTTCGGTCGGACACTATAGTATTTATCAAGCTTTTCCTTGGTTTTATTGACGTTTTTTTTCGCAAAAAATAATGTTTAATGAGCACTCGAAATTCACTTTTTTCCATTTTTAATAAAATCCACGAGGTTGTATGTTTTGAACAACTATTAAACGCAAAGTAAATGACGGAACTTGCTCAAAATTTGATAGTAGTCTATTAACAGTTGGTACTTGATGTGAGCAGTGTTGCATTTCATATAACTACGAGGTAAGTTCGAAAAGTCACGGACTTATTGATCCGCCCTCGCAACTTATTTTTTTAGGTAATTTCCAGAGAATTTTTTGAATAAAATAAAATGTCCAAATGGAAAGGAATTTGCTACAAATTATAAAGTTGTAAACTTTTGCAAGTGGCTAAAGTCTAAAAGGATTAATATTAATATTAACCCGCATTTGACGGTAATTATTTCTGCAAATATTTCGGATTTTATTGAAGTGTTAACATCAAAAACTGGATACAATTATACGTAGCTTATTTTGCATATTTTAGTATCAGTTCAGATATAAATTTATACCGCAATATAAAATAGGATTTAATTGTATCGCGTCATTATTCGGATGTAATTTAATCTGATATTATCAAATTAAAACTAAATTAATGCAAACTTATATGGGTCCATTTCTCGGATTAAACTGTATTATAATACATATGAGTCTTAAAGGAGTCTTTCGCATTATGTTATTTTTTTTTAATCGGGTTTTAAAGTTTATGTGGCTATAACTTCTGACTTTTTTTTGAAATTATCAAATTTTAGCTACCCTAGCCGTATATTTGTTCATAAAAATATAAAGTAATGCAATTTTACTTTTTCCCGGTTTTCAAAAAGGTTTCCGCATAATCCTTTTTTTTTTAATTAAACTAAAATTTAATATTTAGCTAAAAATTTGAAGGTAATTAGACAATAACGATGCACATCCAACTTAAAGGACACAAACGTTTGCAAATTTGAAGTGTTTCGCGTATTTTGATAAAACAGATTAAAGCGTTGTTTCGGGATATAGACATCAAAATTCGCAAAATAACGAACACAATAAATAAAAAGTTATTTAAAATATGTGGTGCAGTATTATTGGTCAACTAGTACAACTTTAATTTTAAAAACTAAAAAAAGACATTTTGAGGAAATGCACTTGATGCGGGAGGGATTTATTTCAAAATGACCTGAAAAGCGATTTCTATTATTAATACATTATTGCCCATTACTTGCTGATAGGTACAAATTTAGATAAAAAAAAGTTGTATAAGTTTCCCGGGGTTACAAAAAAAAAAAATACATAATCAAAATAAAAAAATCGAAAAAGCCCCCCACGAAACAAATTCCTAGCTACGTCCCTGGATTAAATTTACCCTTATTTAACAAAATAGTAAATATTCCCAGTGTTTTAACCATGTTTGAGTGTTATATTTCAAAACTATATTTTTAGAAATTATTTGTTAAAAATTTATTTTAAAATATGCTATTACCTGGTAAATATCGCAATCAGCTTATCCCTAGTTTTCAAGACGGCGCTATTTTCTCCTTTTCTGATTTTAGAATATGACCCATAGCTTGAACACTGAGAAAGTTAAAGCAAAATTTACGAAAATTTGTATTACTCCTAACTTCAGCATAAAACCAGTGATAATGACATTCATATCTGAATTTGGACCTTGTTGGGGACCAGGACCTCAGAATTTTTTCAAAAAAATATTCTATTTTATAAAACGAACGAATGTGAATGAAGTTTTTGAGTTCAAAAGACAATTATTTTGGAACTACTTGGAATATTGAAATTTAAATACAATATTTTTGTGAAAAATCGCCATCAATTTATGCAAAAAAACTTTTTCGATGTCTTTAAGGCAAAAATTTTTTTAAGGGGATGTTTTTAACGTGGGTGGACTTAACACCCCTTCTGCGATTTTTTTATATTTCAACTGCAAATTGCAAGAAAGAACTTAATTCAAGTTCCTAGGAACAGGGTTTAAGACAGCCTGTTTCAGAAAACATTCTACCCTCTTCATCTACAAATTCTTAATAGAACTTATCAGTGCCCATGTTTCTATACCTACATATAAAATTTAATGTTTCGAAGATCAAATAATCTATCAGACTGTAGGAGGCATTTTAAACCCCTTTGTTTCACCGTTCTTATAAAATTTTTCAAAAACGAAATTTTACTGCCCATTTGAAAACAACTTACGTTATTAGTTTCAGATTTAACTTAACATTTTGATTAAGATGAGCACTTTAAAAACATTTTAAATCCCGGTAATACCACGTTTCCAGTGGAAAATTGAATAAGTGCATTTTCAGTGTATAAGCCCACATCGCAGAAAACCAATATTTCAACTTTGTAAAATGCGACTCTAGATTCCATTAATATGTTAGATTTTTTAAAAATTAGTTATTATTTGCGTTCAATGTTGGATTTTTTAAATAAAATTATGAAGTTTGATATAATTTTTATTAAAAATAAAAATTATGTTTTTTCGACCTTTAATTGTGCAATGAAAACGAAAATTATTCAAGTTCGAGGCCATACATATTTCTTTATGAGGATATTGTCCTACCAAATAATCTATAGAGTTTTTGTTTTCAAATTTATTAATTGACCACTTTCAGGAATGTGTTGATAGATCTATTTCGGGAATTTTCTAGGTTCCCATCATCAGAACACGTTTTGAAAGAAGTGACAATTCCATTCAAAACGTCAAACATTCATATAACCTTGTTTTCCCACTAAATGAGAACTAATATATGAGCTCTTTACATCTTGTTTTTAAACAAAACAATTGTTAAAATAAATTTGATTTGGAACTTTTTTAAAATAGTATGTAGTTTTTTAGAAAAGCATTATTTTTTTGTTGGAAAATGTGCTTTTCTATGGAAAATTTGCTTTTTGGAAAAAAATCTTTTTTTTTAAATAATACTTTTTTGACTTTTTTTTTTAAAAAGTATTTTTTTTTGAAAAAGTAAATTTTTTGAAAATAGTATTTATGTCTTTTGAAAAAGTACTTTTTTAGTAAAAGCACTTTTTTTAAAAGCACTTTTTTTTAAAAAGTACTTTTTTTGTAAAGATACTTTTTTGGAATAGGTACTTTTTATTTGAAAAAGTATTTTTTTTTGAAAAAGTAAATTTTTGAAAATAGTATTTATGTCTTTTGAAGAAGTATTTTTTTGCCAAAAAAAAGTACTTTTTTGTGGAAAAGGTAATTTTTTTTTGGAAAAAGTATTTTTGTTTGGAAAAAGTATTTTTGTTTGGAAAAAGTAATTTTTGTTTGGAAACAGTAATTTTTTTGTGAAAGAGTAATTTTTGTGAAAAGGGTACTTTTTTGGAATAAGATACTTTTTTCGGAATACTTTTTGGCCATCTTTGTTGGATATCAAAAAATCGAGTTTTACTTTGGGTCGCCTTCCCAGGATGAACCTACATACATATATGAAAAATTTTAAGCGTCTAGGATCAGGTGTTGAGTGTCAGTACTACTTCTAGACAGATGAAAAATACCGTTACTTTTATTGAAAAAATATGTTTTTTTTGAAAAAAAAAACTTTTTTTAAACCCTGTATATTAGTTTAGTTACTTATAGTTAGTTTAAAAAAAAAAGTTATAAAAAAAAAGTAGTGGAATTTTTCAAAATTTGACCCTACGCACAGTGGGGTGAATGGTATCAAAAGTGGCGATTAATTCATAGAAGTCGTAATTTTAAAATGTTGTTATTTTTTATTGATTGATATTAATAAACACATAAAAACTCATCATTAAAAAAAAAAATTGTTGAAGAAAAAATTTTTTTAACGTTTTATGGGGTTTTTTGTATTTTGAAAAAATTCGTCTTATTTGACTATTTTTGCTGTAACTTTGGAATGAAAAACGATAAATTAGTGAATTAAATTGTAAATTATAGCACACATTATGTGCTTTTAGAAAAAAAAATTTTTTTTGTTTAAATAAAAGGACTAAATATTTAATATGAATTTATATTAGCAAATTTTAAACTTTAAATTCATATATTTTCTCAAAAATCCATAATTTTGTAGATTTAACTCAAAAAGACACATTAGAAAATACTATTAATTTTTATTTATAAATATTCAACAATAGAAAACAAACATTTAAGAAAATAAACATTAAAAAATAGACTTATAAGGCTTTTGTATTTACTTAATTTCATTAACTTCATAAGTATTATTTACTTCCATGATCATCATCAACTTCATAATCATCATTATCTTCATAATCATCATTATCTTCAAAATCATCATTAAAATAGTCTTCATCATCACCTTCATCATCGCCATCATTATCGTTTTCACTGTGGGGAAGAACAAGTAACTCCAATGCAGACTTTGGCATTTGCTCCGTTTTCTTTTTACAGCTATTTCTCATGCTTGAAATGAATGGATCAGAACTCAAAAGAAACCTATTGAACACGTCTTCTATGGTATTTTTCCTACTGCTTTTACGCGAAAAGTGCTCCCTATAACTTTTAAAGTCCTTATTTCTAGCTTCTTGAGATTCTTCAGTTAGTTGGCCAATAGGCAATGGTGAAAGCGATATAATTTCTGGCCCGTGAATAAAGTATTTATGTAGAGTAGGAGGCATATAATACCATGGATAATTTTTAACAAATAACCTGGCAGTATCATTAGCGAAATTTGAAAATTTTTCTATATTGACCTCGTTGCCACTGGAAACAACTATTAATATTGTATGCATATTTTTATCAACTGCAAATCAATTTTTGTAATTTCGGCAGATACTTCAGCATTCTTAAAAAAACGCCTTGCAGTATTCCCATCGTTTGAGTTTCCAAAACCTGGTTTTGGTTGGTCAACAATCAATCCAGTTTTCTCTCTAAATTCCTTTTGAATGCGTTTTTTGGTATTAGCAATAATTTTTTTTTTTTTATCATCACATCTAGTTTGCCATTTTTTTATCGGGAGTTTATATGATAAGTGAATAAGACACTCAAAAAATCGTATCCAGCCATGAAGAACAGATAAACCAAACTCCATGTTATCTATATTAACATCTTTTGTAATCATTTTTTCAATATTGTTAAACTCTTTACTTGTGGCGCCACATATATAGCACTTTTGTGTGGACTTTGTGTCTGTAATAGCATTACAAACTTTACCGTCAATCATCACTAGAATAAGATTGTGATTAACTTTAGCTAATCTCTCTCCAACTAAGACTACGGAATCGATAAGAGCCTTTTTCTCTGTCTCCACTCTTTCTTTTTCGCGTTTAATATTATCGGTCGTTTCTTTCAAAAATTCAATTTTCAGGGGCCTGCAAAACCTAGTGGAAGACGGTCGAGGATTTTGCCAAATAGTTTTTTTTTCACAAACTAGTTTTAATGGCACAATCGATGTTATAAATACTGAAGAGTCTGAAGCGTTAATGTCATGAAAGGCTTGTTTATATGAACTATGTCCGGAACTACCGTCAAAGCCCCATTTAGAGTATAAAGTCATTTTAGACAGTTCTTCATTACCTAACAAATTTAAATCAGTATTTTGTATCGAAAAAATACGCTTTGTGGTATGGTCTAAGAGTGCTTGTAGATTTACTTGGGCTGACGTTTCAGAAATTTTAATTTCGTCTCGCTCTGGATAACATTTTTTTTTTGCTTCTTGAATTATTTTATATGATGGAAATATCTCAGGCGCGGCTTTTCTAATTACATCATATTGGTATCGAGTCAGCTTTGCTTCTACAAACACTTTGCTTCTACTCCGCACTTAATTTCTGTGGGGATACCTGTTCTAAACTTTTTCTGTATTTTTTCGCTTTTGTAGGAGATGATATTATTTCTTTAACGATTTTCGACGCATCTGTTTTTCCAGCGGCTCTCAAGCTCATTTGAGTGGCGTAAGCCAAAACAGGCAGTGGAGTATTATCTCTTAGATCTTTACATTTCTTTACCTTAGTTTTTTCTTTACATTCATCAAATGAGATATCATGCCTACCTCTTTTTTTTAATTGGTGCTGGTGGTGCAAGCCAATTCTTGTTATTTTTTAAAAAAATATCATTCTTTCTCTGACTGTTTACCCAGCGCAGCTTATATTCTCTGCAAAAGCTATTAAATCTGTTCATAAAATCTACCATATCTGATGGGTCGACGCGTTTGATTACTTCCCATCTCAGAAGTTTGAATTTATCTTGAAGTAATTTAATATCTGAGTTCTTCATAAAATTATGTAACTCATGACGAGAAATGAAAATTGTTTTTGGACTTGTTCCTAAAATTAGTTAAATTTGTAACCGTTTTAAAATTTGCAAAAGAGTTTTTGTTTTCCCTTGTACCGAATAATCTACAAATGCACAACACTTTAAATAAATAACATCACATCACATTAAACAAAATATTCACAGTCAACACAAAAAAATTAATGTGGCAGTACCGAATCTTAAATACCCTTCTTAGTAATTCTAGCAAATTGAATATCAATACATTAATATATTAATATCATCAGCTTAAACCAAGATAAAAAAAACAGCACTCGAATGTTCTCACGCACATTGCCAACAATTATCATATAGTGTACAATTTAACAATTAATACAAATAGAGATGGAAGAGTGACGTGTACGTGTGTAGAAAAGAATTTTCATATGTAACTCATATTTTTAAACGCAACATTAAGTAAATAAATATTAACTATTTAGAAGATAATTTTAAATTCAAACTTGTTATGTCATTATACCATAAATATATGGAAAAAATTCTATTCGTTGTGAATAAACCAAAACTTTTTTTTTTGTGAGTGTGCGTGATAAAAAGCTACTCACGCACCCATCTCTAATAAACATTACTCTCATTACACTCATTAGCTACAATAACAACAACAATAACAACAAAAGATAATAAATACAACTTTTTGTTTGTTTTTTTTTCACATTCACTTTTAGCAACTGGAGTTCTCTCACAAAAACCTTCATAACTCAAAAATCGCACCAATGCGCAACAAGGCATTCTGGGATTTATTAGCTAAAATCTCATATTTAAAGAGCATAAAAACATTTTTTCCCCGAATCACCCGCAAAGTTGTTGAAACTCAATGTAAATACCAAAAATACCACATTTTTAGAGCAATTTTGTTTTTTTTTTTTTTAAATATTTCTAAAACATTTATCTAAACAAAAAGTAATTTTTTATATGCTCATATACCTGAAGTTGACGGTTCCATTATAAAACTTTTACTTATAGAAGTCTTAATAAAAAATATAATCACTTGAAATATCAAAATTTTCTTTTTTTTTCAATGCGAGCAAAAACAGCAAAAATTATTGAACTTTAAGCACTCACTGCAAATAAAGTAAACAACTCAGAACTTTAATTTTTGCAGTTAGTGATGTAGCATTTTATCTACTTTCATATGGTACCAAATACCGTTGTGAAAGTTAAAGTTCATCTTTTGAATTAATCGCCACTTTTGAAGGCTCTCACCCCACAGTGCACAGTGGGGTGAATGGTATCAAAAGTGGCGATTAATTCATAGAAGTCGTAATTTTAAAATGTTGTTATTTTTTATTGATTGATATTAATAAACACATAAAAACTCATCATTAAAAAAAAAAAATTGTTGAAGAAAAATTTTTTTAACGTTTTATGGGGTTTTTTGTATTTTGAAAAAATTCGTCTTATTTGACTATTTTTGCTGTAACTTTGGAATGAAAAACGATAAATTAGTGAATTAAATTGTAAATTATAGCACACATTATGTGCTTTTAGAAAAAAAAATTTTTTTTTGTTTAAATAAAAGGACTAAATATTTAATATGAATTTATATTAGCAAATTTTAAACTTTAAATTCATATATTTTCTCAAAAATCCATAATTTTGTAGATTTAACTGAAAAAGACACATTAGAAAATACTATTAATTTTTATTTATAAATATTCAACAATAGAAAACAAACATTTAAGAAAATAAACATTAAAAAATAGACTTATAAGGCTTTTGTATTTACTTAATTTCATTAACTTCATAAGTATTATTTACTTCCATGATCATCATCAACTTCATAATCATCATTATCTTCATAATCATCATTATCTTCAAAATCATCATTAAAATAGTCTTCATCATCACCTTCATCATCGCCATCATTGTCGTTTTCACTGTGGGGAAGAACAAGTAATTCCAATGCAGACTTTGGCATTTGCTCCGTTTTCTTTTTACAGCTATTTCTCATGCTTGAAATGAATGGATCAGAACTCAAAAGAAACCTATTGAACACGTCTTCTATGGTATTTTTCCTACTGCTTTTACGCGAAAAGTGCTCCCTATAACTTTTAAAGTCCTTATTTCTAGCTTCTTGAGATTCTTCAGTTAGTTGGCCAATAGGCAATGGTGAAAGCGATATAATTTCTGGCCCGTGAATAAAGTATTTATGTAGAGTAGGAGGCATATAATACCATGGATAATTTTTAACAAATAACCTGGCAGTATCATTAGCGAAATTTGAAAATTTTTCTATATTGACCTCGTTGCCACTGGAAACAACTATTAATATTGTATGCATATTTTTTATCAACTGCAAATCAATTTTTGTAATTTCGGCAGATACTTCAGCATTCTTAAAAAAAACGCCTTGCAGTATTCCCATCGTTTGAGTTTCCAAAACCTGGTTTTGGTTGGTCAACAATCAATCCAGTTTTCTCTCTAAATTCCTTTTGAATGCGTTTTTTGGTATTAGCAATAATTTTTTTTTTTTATCATCACATCTAGTTTGCCATTTTTTTATCGGGAGTTTATATGATAAGTGAATAAGACACTCAAAAAAATCGTATCCAGCCATGAAGAACAGATAAACCAAACTCCATGTTATCTATATTAACATCTTTTGTAATCATTTTTTCAATATTGTTAAACTCTTTACTTGTGGCGCCACATATATAGCACTTTTGTGTGGACTTTGTGTCTGTAATAGCATTACAAACTTTACCGTCAATCATCACTAGAATAAGTTTGTGATTAACTTTAGCTAATCTCTCTCCAACTAAGACTACGGAATCGATAAGAGCCTTTTTCTCTGTCTCCACTCTTTCTTTTTCGCGTTTAATATTATCGGTCGTTTCTTTCAAAAATTCAATTTTCAGGGGCCTGCAAAACCTAGTGGAAGACGGTCGAGGATTTTGCCAAATAGTTTTTTTTTCACAAACTAGTTTTAATGGCACAATCGATGTTATAAATACTGAAGAGTCTGAAGCGTTAATGTCATGAAAGGCTTGTTTATATGAACTATGTCCGGAACTACCGTCAAAGCCCCATTTAGAGTATAAAGTCATTTTAGACAGTTCTTCATTACCTAACAAATTTAAATCAGTATTTTGTATCGAAAAAATACGCTTTGTGGTATGGTCTAAGAGTGCTTGTAGATTTACTTGGGCTGACGTTTCAGAAATTTTAATTTCGTCTCGCTCTGGATAACATTTTTGTTTTGCTTCTTGAATTATTTTATATGATGGAAATATCTCAGGCGCGGCTTTTCTAATTACATCATATTGGTATCGAGTCAGCTTTGCTTCTACAAACACGGAAAGAGCTTCCTCCGCACTTAATTTCTGTGGGGATACCTGTTCTAAACTTTTTCTGTATTTTTTCGCTTTTGTAGGAGATGATATTATTTCTTTAACGATTTTCGACGCATCTGTTTTTTCCAGCGGCTCTCAAGCTCATTTGAGTGGCGTAAGCCAAAACAGGCAGTGGAGTATTATCTCTTAGATCTTTACATTTCTTTACCTTAGTTTTTTCTTTACATTCATCAAATGAGATATCATGCCTACCTCTTTTTTTAATTGGTGCTGGTGGTGGAATAAAAGAGATTGAAGCATCAAGCCAATTCTTGTTATTTTTTAAAAAAATATCATTCTTTCTCTGACTGTTTACCCAGCGCAGCTTATATTCTCTGCAAAAGCTATTAAATCTGTTCATAAAATCTACCATATCTGATGGGTCGACGCGTTTGATTACTTCCCATCTCAGAAGTTTGAATTTATCTTGAAGTAATTTAATATCTGAGTTCTTCATAAAATTATGTAACTCATGACGAGAAATGAAAATTGTTTTTGGACTTGTTCCTAAAATTAGTTAAATTTGTAACCGTTTTAAAATTTGCAAAAGAGTTTTTGCTTTCCCTTGTACCGAATAATCTACAAATGCACAACACTTTAAATAAATAACATCACATCACATTAAACAAAATATTCACAGTCAAAAGAAGGGTATTTAAGATTTTTAGTACCGAATCTTAAATACCCTTCTTAGTAATTCTAGCAAATTGAATATCAATACATTAATATATTAATATCATCAGCTTAAACCAAGATAAAAAAACAGCACTCGAATGTTCTCACGCACATTGCCAACAATTATCATATAGTGTACAATTTAACAATTAATACAAATAGAGATGGAAGAGTGACGTGTACGTGTGTAGAAAAGAATTTTCATATGTAACTCATATTTTTAAACGCAACATTAAGTAAATAAATATTAACTATTTAGAAGATAATTTTAAATTCAAACTTGTTATGTCATTATACCATAAATATATGGAAAAAATTCTATTCGTTGTGAATAAACCAAAACTTTTTTTTTGTGAGTGTGCGTGATAAAAAGCTACTCACGCACCCATCTCTAATAAACATTACTCTCATTACACTCATTAGCTACAATAACAACAACAATAACAACAAAAGATAATAAATACAACTTTTTGTTTGTTTTTTTCACATTCACTTTTAGCAACTGGAGTTCTCTCACAAAAACCTTCATAACTCAAAAATCGCACCAATGCGCAACAAGGCATTCTGGGATTTATTAGCTAAAATCTCATATTTAAAGAGCATAAAAACATTTTTTCCCCGAATCACCCGCAAAGTTGTTGAAACTCAATGTAAATACCAAAAATACCACATTTTTAGAGCAATTTTGTTTTTTTTTTTTAAATATTTCTAAAACATTTATCTAAACAAAAAGTAATTTTTTATATGCTCATATACCTGAAGTTGACGGTTCCATTATAATCACTTGAAATATCAAAATTTTCTTTTTTTATCAATGCGAGCAAAAACAGCAAAAATTATTGAACTTTAAGCACTCACTGCAAATAAAGTAAACAACTCAGAACTTTAATTTTTGCAGTTAGTGATGTAGCATTTTATCTACTTTCATATGGTACCAAATACCGTTGTGAAAGTTAAAGTTCATCTTTTGAATTAATCGCCACTTTTGAAGGCTCTCACCCCACAGTGCGACGGTCGGTTATGCGTTGTCAGAACGTGTTATTAACAATCTTGACAGTAACAGGACACCCGACTGATAACAATGGCCAACCCTTGGTTTGAACGAACTTGCCACCGTTGACATAACGTTGGTAATTTAAAAAATTGTGTGCTTTTAAAATAGCTTAAATTAAACTAATTTTGAGAAATATGTATAATAAAGCACATCTAAAAAGCAGAAAAACAGTTTGGTCCTATACATCTTATTTAAATGCGTGAAATATAAAAAACAAAATGCTTCTAATTGGTTGTAATATTGGTAAAAAAAAAATATTGGGAATGAATTTTGCGGGTGTTACTGGTAAAACAAATGCAAATCCGAGTACAATATTAGTTGTACTTTTCGTAATTTTTGACACGGAGAGTTGTACAAAAATATCAGTGGTTTGCCAGTACGATTTTTTGGTACGGTTGGCAATTTCTACCTGGGTGGTTACTATCATTATCAGAGAAGATAAAAAAAAACAATTTTTTTATTGTATCAGAGAAGATAAAAAACAGATAAGATAATTTTTTAATTCAAAGTTAATAAAAAAAAGATATTATTTTATGAGTAAAGAACGTTTTGACTCAGAAAATCTTTAAAAAAGCCATTAAGATCAAAAATCTTAAGAAACGTTTTTAAGAGTTTCATATAAGATAATCCAAATCAAGCAAAAAAACACAAATGGTAATAAAAAAAGCATAAAAGGATTTAAAATTTAATCTTCTTAAGACTTTTATACTTTCTAGCATTTAAAATTGAGAGAGTCCTTGCAAATTATGTAAAAAAATCTTACTCTAAAATTTTCAAATTAAAAAATATTCGAAAATGCAGAATTATTCGAAACGAAAAAACCGGTTTCTTGGATAACTAGAAAACCGACGTTTTAAGAAACCGGTTTTATAACCGGGAAAATATGAAAAACCAATTTATCGAATAATTCGGAAACCGGGTTTGACAACTCTAGAAAACTAAATACTTACAAGAAGTTTTTAAAAATTACGATAGCAGTTTTTGGTTAAATAGAGCTTAACTGACATTCCAAATCCAGTTGATTTTAAAATAAAACAATTTTATACAAATTTTTAAAACTAATTTTTCTAAATAAAATGAAGAATTCAACTTACTTGGGCATTAATTTTCCAGACAACCAGATGAGTAACAGAAAAGATGAACAAATTCCCAGTAGAATGCCAGTGATATAATAAAATAATGAATTAGTACTTAAAATACCAGCAAATAGAAACATTATAATGCCACTCAACATTTGAACAGTATGCCAATAATCCACATTCTTCTGATATAAAGTAACATTGTAGGCTTGAATGGTTTCAATGCCAATACATTGCTGCATAAATGGTGACAGTGGTAAGCGCGTGCGTTTTTGTGAGAATAAATTTAGACTGAATAGGGAACGATGTTCGGTGTAATGTTCTTCAACCTCTCTGGGAGTCTTGCCATCATATTGTATGTAGTCATCACCTTCAATATCCAGTTGCATTTGAACACTTTCCAAAATACGACCCAAAGTTTTCACTTCACCACGATAGCAATAAGTGTTAAGATGTTTCTCAAAAAAACCACGTTTAGATGGTTCGAATTTGAAAGTGCTATTGGGTTCCAAAAAATGTACTAAAATATATTTAATATTCAAATATATGATTTTTACATACAAACAAATATTAAAAAATAAAAAAATAATTAATTTAATTCGATTAGTTTAAAAAATTACCTTTAAATTTATCCATATGTTCAGGATTTGCTTTTGGAGCTTTTATTTGCATATCATCGGTTAATGTTTTTGGTATAATTAAAAACCATAATAAAATCCAAAAGTAATTAAAATTCATTTTTAATTTAATTTTCTTTAATTCTTTTTTTATTTTTGATCATCTAAAAAACAAATTGTGATTAAAAATGAAACAAAAGAAAATGTCAAACTAGTGCTGAATTAACGGTTAACTTCCAATATACTCAGAGATGGAACAATTAATCGTTAAAATGTTAAAACTGAAAAAGTTATAAAAATGTAAATACAGTAAATCCCCGTTAAGGTACGCATAGACTTTGCAATATTATTGCCAGTATTATTGTCAGTACAATACTTTTGCACAAAATATGGCACCACTCGTTTGTTCTGTTGTGGATGGATATAAAAATTACACAATGTGTCCAACACACTATAAAATATTTTTCACATTTCTTGGTTGTGCAATAAGAATCAATTTGTTTTTTTTTTTCAAATATATTGTCATACACACATTTTGCACAATAGCAAAAGTTTCACAAGAATATTGCGTAGTGTATGAGTACCTTTAATACAACTCCTAACCGGTGTAAAATGTATTTACCATTTTTTAAATAAAGGGTCCTCCAAATAACTTTTTTTTTTGAAAATGCTATAAAAAAAAACTACTGAATATTTTCTCAAATTTATTTTTTTATTTGAAAGTACAATCCTACCGGTTAATAATGGAAAATAATTTCATTCAAATGGCTGCCTCGGCTGGCCATGCAGTAGCCTACACGATCGGTAAAATTTTTAAGCACATTATCGATTGTGTGCAGCTGTATTTCACCAATGGCTTCACGAATACTGTCCTTTAAAGCGTCAATTGTCTCTGGCTTGTTGGCGTAACACTTATCTTTGACGGCACCCCACAAATAATAGTCCAACGGTGTCAAATCGCAGCTCCGAGGCAAGAATATTTGAATAAGAGGATTAGCCATCGTGAAATTTGGATGGATATTCTTGTCCGAGGTGGCCAAACGACATCAGCTCTGCGGCTGATAATGCGATCTTCAAATACAGGGCGCAAAACATCGAGTGTAGCTTCGGCTGTGTGGCACGTAGCGCCGTCCTGTTGAAACCAAATGTTGCCAATATCCTCCTCTTCAGTTTTTGTGAACAAAAATTCGTTCAACATGGCCCGATAGCGATCTTCCAAAATCCGTACGCAATTTTCGCACACATTCTGCAACATTACCATGATTTTCAAAGTAATGTCGCAATATTTCCCAGCGTTGTTCAAGCGTATCCACAACCATATTCGTTCAGCGGAAGGATAAAACTAATTATCTGTCAAATCAGACATGAGCTAAGTGTTACCATTCACGAAATAAGCACTAGTTGAAAAAAAAAACGTTAAATGGCGGACCCTTTATAACAAAATAAACAGTTTTAAAAATAATTTTGAATGCCGTGCAATAATTTAATTGGATTTCTTTCTTCACTGTTTGCGGTTATCAAAATTAATGGAAAAACTGTTAACTTTCGGGAAGGTTCCAAATTTGTATTTGTGTTAAAATTAACTTTGTTTCGCCCTTCGCTTCTATAACTGAACTTGAGAACTTTTAAATTAAAATTAAGAAATTTCAAATTAAATTGAGCTTTTTTATTTGAAGTTGGAAAAATTCCAAATTAAATTCAGATTTTCTATTTCAAATTGAGAAAATTTCATATGTATATAATTGAGAATTTCTATTTGTAATTGAGAAAATTCCAAATGAATTATAATTTTTTTGTTTGAGATTGAGAAAATTTCAAATTAAAATTAGTTTTTGTGTTTTAAACTAAATAAATTATGAATGAAATTTAGATTTTTCAATTAACATTTGAGAAAGTTATATTTGAAATTAAGACTTTCTAATTGCAGTTGGAAAGTTTTCAAATTAAATTGAGTTTTTTTTTTTTTAATTGAGAAAGTTCTAAATAAAATTGAGAAAATTTCAAATGAAATTGAGAAAGTTCGAATTAAACTTGAAGTTTATTCGTGCCTACTTTTATTTTGAAAGATCTTTATGAAACAGAAAAACTGAAAGATAAAAAATATGGAAAAATCAAAAAAAAATAAGTTATGAACAAATATTTAGCAAACAATACTTAATTGATTGTCAAAAAAATATCGCCGATACAAATATTTTCTTTATACATTTTGAAACTTAAAAATCTCAATTTGCTTTTCTTTTCTATATGTAGTCCAAGTGTAAAGAAAACATATCTTAGGAAGCAAAGGTTAGATCTCAAAAAAAAAAAGTTTTTCGAAAATTGGTCAAATTCTTTCCCCGATATAACGTTCTAATGTTAATTTTTTTAACCAAATATTAATTAAATACCATATTTTTTAAAATTCATTTGAAATTGTCTCATATGAAATTTTCTGAATTCCTTACACTCAAAAAATTCATCCCGTAACTGCTACATGTTAGTCATTCGTGTAGTCAACGGTAGTAGTAATTTTTGACTGTAATTGTAGTCATTTTACAATGGGAAATGTAAAATAACTATTTTTGACAGACGAATAAAAAAGTAACTAACCAAAACTTCCGTGTTTCAGTAACAGTTGTTTTGCGTAGCTATTCTGGCAACTTCCACCTAAACCCTAGACGGGATGCAACAATAATTTTTTAACAGTTAATAATAACTACAATTGAATTTTTAATTACATTTATAGTAGTTTTAAGTATAATTTTTAGACGTTTATATCTACATAATTCCCTGAGTGTATAAAATTTTGTAAATTTCAAATAAAAAATTTCAATTTCAAATAGTCATAAATTTCATTTAGAATTTTCTCAATTTCAAATCAACAATCTCATTTTCATTTGAACATTTTACACCCTAAAATGAAAAATGTAAATTTCATATAGAATTTCTTCAATTTTAAATAGAAATTCTCAATTTCATATGAATTTTTATAATTTAAAATGGAAAAATTTTAAAATTCTCATTTTCAATTGGAGAGTCTCAATTTCATTTAAAAGGTTCGCCATTTCAATTGAAAATGGTGTTGTGGAAATAAAACTATTTTGTTTTTTAAATAAAACTAATACATTTTAATGTAAAATTATTAAAAAAAAAATAATAATAGTTACAAGTTTACTTTTTCGGTTTTTGTTTACTTTTCTTTTGCTGCTGTTGTTGTGGCCTTTTAACAAACTGTGGTTGTTTCTGTTTTTTGTTATTAGAACTTTCAATTTTTTGTTTTTTCTTATCATTGTCTTTACTCTTCAGAACTTGTAATTTATGTTTGCGTGATTTTGGTAAACGTACTTCTGGTTTGGAGTTAAAGTTATCACTATCATCACTATAATCTTCCATGCTATCTTCTTGATCATCTTCCTCTATGCCATCATCTTTATCATTAGCATCATCGTCATCTTCATCGTTGTCCTCTTCAGCTACACTATCAGCTTCATTTTCAGTATCTTCACCATCGACATTTGCATCGCTCTCATCCTCATCTGTATCCTCTTTATTTTCGTTTTCGTCATCACTATCTTCTTTACCGTCTTCATCATTGTCATATTCAATTGTTACCACACCTCTTTGTGCTACTTTAGGTTTTGATGTTGTGGGTTTAATATCCTTTTCTTTAACTGCTATGGTGGTACTCATTATATAGTTTGCACCGAATTGTTCCAAATCTAATATACTAATACATGTGGGACGACATCCTATGTTTGTTAAAGCGATTTCTTTAAGTTTTTGTTTATTTTCAAGTATTTGCCACAGTTTTATATCACCGGAACTACATAAATGTTTATAAAAATAAAATAAATAAAAAAGAAAATGCTAAGATTCTGAGAACCTTTTTTAAATACATTTTAATGTCTTACCTTGAAGCAGTTACAAGGTTTTGTTTAAAAACGCACATAGCCTTAACTCTAGCATTGTGAGCATCAATTTCCTGCAAAAAAAAAAGTAAAATGTAAAAGTTCATAAGTTCATCCAACTTTGTGAAACAAAAAGCTGAAAAACAAGATGTATACATTAAATTACGGACAAAAGTCCAAAAACTTGAAATGTAGAAAAAAAAAAATTCAATTCGAAGCGAAATGAAATGAAGCGAGTTTTCGTTTTTTAGACTATAGAGAAAGAACCCAATCGGTTTTGAACACATTTTGAACAAAAATCCGTCGTTGCTTTTAGCTGTATGAAAAGAGAACGGTAGAACCAAAAAACTAAATGGTGTGTTATAAGTCTGTTAGAATAGTTTATTCAAACCTTGAATGCCTCAAATGGTTGGCTTAAAGTGCCTTTTAGATCGCAAACCAGCTACGAACAAGAAAATTGTTTCAAAATAAAAATTGTTCACCTTGGCAGTAATATCTTCAATAAAAATGATTACATCGATTAAAAATACTCAAAACTTGTTTTATGAAAGCTTAGTGGTGTAATGGTTAGCGCGTTGGACTGTTACACAGATGGTCCCGGGTTCGATTCCCGGTGACGACAACATCAATTTAGAAAAATAATATGTATGAGTTTTTCTATCACTTATATGTATCGCTGCGCCCACCTTCGGTGTTCCTATAGCACTTAACCCCACCGAAGTAAAATAATGAATCAGGGCTATGAAACAAAAAAGCTTCAATAAATTCGCCAACTCTACATCAGGTGGCGAGCAACAACTGTTCTAAGCTTATCATCTCGCGCAATTACAGTGTTGCCATGTTTGAAGCCCTTCATCTTTCACCACCTTTCATCTCTCCCCTATCCCCCTTTCCAAGAAAGCAACACATTAATTAATAGGAAGAATTTCCTGAGTGTTGCTTCTCTTTTAAAAAAAAAAAAAAAAAAAAAAAAAAAAAAAAATCAGATTTCCACCAAGTTAAGGGAGTATTGTTTTAAACTTAATTATTGAAGGCCATTTTGAACTGTATATATAGACAAAAATGTTGAGAAATTAATAAAAAAAAAAAAATATCTGACCCAGACAATGAAACTGTAGTAATGGATGATTTGAAGAGTCGTCTTATATGCCACCACGTAGGACAGCCAATAATTTAAACTTAGAATGTTTACAACACATTCTTTTTTTATAAATAAGAAATACTTTATAACAGTATTATTGTTCAGTTTCACCTTGATTCGTTGTTGCAAAAAAAAAAAATATAAAGATATTGAAAAAAGTATTATAAAATAGGTTCAAAGATGGTTGTAAACCTAAATCCTCCAAGAATTACAACGAACCTAAAATGTTGGGTTCAAATATTTAAAATTCATGAAAAAGTATTAAAAGTAACAAAATGTAACAAAACAAATATTAGTTTTCAGCTATACATATATTAGAAAAAACGATAAAAAAAAATATATATATAGAGTTGAAGTTATGAGATGTCTAGGTGTTTTAATAGATAACAATCTAGAATTCGGTCGACATATAACCTATTTAAGTTCCAAAATCTTTATTTGCCACTTTCTATGAGAAAACGCATAGCACATTCAATATTAATGTTCAACTTATTATACTGTATGTATTGAAGTTTTTTCTGGATGTATATATTGTTGATGACTTCAATAGATTTAATTTACTGTTTAATAAAATAATACGTTTTGTTTACAAATTGAAGCTATATGATCATGTTTCGAAGCATATTTCTGATTTTGGGATTCAATTTTAATAATTTTGTTCGAATTTGATTGTTATTATTCTATCATAAAGTAATGCTCTCTAATTGCCCTGAATATGTACGTAGACATGTTATACTCTTGAACACTAAAATAAACCCTCAACTTTTATATCCTATTAAAAATGATATCATTCATGAACGATCATTTCATGTTCGTTTAGCTAAGTGTTGGAACTATTTACCCTTACCACTAAGATCTTTTGATATATCTTTAAAAACATTCAAATGTAAACTTGTAGAATATGCTTCTGTAAATGATATTTGATGTGCAAAAAAAAATTTTCAAAAAATTGTCATTCTATTTTCATTTTAGATTTACTTTCCATTTAATAAGATTTAACTTTGAATTGAAACATTTTAAACTGCAATACATTTTGTCATGTGCGTTTATGTCATATTCTTCAATAATTCTTTTAAGCTTTTTACTTTAATTTTTGTAAGTTAAACTTGCTACATACAAACTGTTATATATTGTTAGAAAAAATGATATTTAAGGTTTTATAGTCTTAAGTGATATAATGAAGTTGATTGTTAATGTTGGTCTACCAACTATATATGGCCCAAAGGGCTCGGTTGGTTTTTGAAATAAATTAAATTAAAAATTAAATTAAACCAATAATGTACCCTTTTGACGAAAATGAGAAAATTCGCTAAGTTTTGCAACGAATTGCAAATATTTTTCTATTGTTTAAAATCTTTAAAGTTTTGTTGTGAGCTGGAAACATTGAAAAAAAAACAAAATTAAATCAAAAGCAACAAAAATAAAAGAAATATTACTCATTCGATCGTTGGGAGTTCAATCGTTGGGTATTCAATTATGGGGAATGCAATCGTTGGGAATTTAATCATTCACCCCAATTCTAAAAAAAAAATCCCAGGAAATTTTTTCCCTATTCCCTTATTCTAAATAAAATCTCCCCGGGAAATTTTTCTCTTTTCCCTTATTCAAAATGCGAAACTCTTCCCCGGGAAAAAAGTAGGTATTACGAATTCAAAAAGGGGAAAAACAGTTAACAGTTTTTGCGAGTTTTTTCCTCAAATATTTTAAAGGGAGATAAAGTAAAAATGTAAGTTTTAAAATTTTCTTATTTTTCTTCGATCTTTTTAAATAAATTTTTGTCTTTTGTTTTATTGAGCTAAAGATCCTTTATTTTATAATTATAATTATTTATTTCCAATATTTCGTCTTCGCTTTGGAAGACTTCTTCAGGGAAATTTTTTTTTTTTTTTAATTATAATTATAAAATAAAGGATCTTTAGCTCAATAAAACAAAAGACAAAAATGTAAGTTTTAAATAAAAAAAATTAAAAATGATTTTAAAGCTTTTTTTTAGGTCAAAAAGTACAAATAAAGTTTAACTGCAGCAATTGCTCTGCTTAATAGAGCAGAATCCTGGAATAGCTAATTGGTTTTTTAAGGGAGATAAGCAGAATGTTGAACGGTTCTGTCGAAAAGCTGAACAGCAATTAAATTCTCTAGGTGCACCTGAAAAAAATACTATTGAATGGAAAAAGGTACATTTCATAATTAAATTATTAAAATTTCATATTAAAATTTCATATGTGGACTGACCAAAAAAAAAAAAACCTGCGGCAGAAAGCAGTACAAAATTTCCTTGACAGGATATATGAGTTGCAAAAAATACATTATCAAGCAATACAGAAATTAAAAACGGAAGAAATTGAGCAGATGCAGAGTCACCACACTTTTATGGAAGAAATGAAGAAGGAGAAAGAATTGAGGAAGAAGGAAGAAATTGAGCAGATGCGGTGCACCGCACTTTTATGGAAGAAATGAGGAAGAAGGAAGTTGAATACAAATTGAAGAAAAACCAATTGCAGCTGCAATTCAATGATATCACTACAAAGATTTAAAATTATTTCACTAAAAACTAACACTTTCACTACAAGCTATTAAAATTTAGATATAAATTGAAGTTTATTTTTTATTTCTGTGTTTTTTTATATTTGGCCAAGAAGTGGACATTCGTTTTTTTTTTATAAAATAAATAAATTTGTAAACTATTAGTCTGTGTTTTATATCGTGCTTCCAATATTTGCTCTGATTGAAGTTGTGATAAAGTATTGCGTTGAAATTGATGAACTTGTTTCCTCTTCTAAAAAACAGCTGATTATGATTTTCACTCTCCTTTTTTTCTTATTCCCTGGGAGATTAGAATAAGGGAAATTTTTTCCTAGGAACAAGTTATTGAAAAGGGAAAAAAAATTCCCTCGAAATTTTCATAATTAGGCTGATTGTGAATTCAATAATTAAAAATTCAATCATTGGGAATTAAATTCTTGGGAATTCAATCATTCGGAATTCAATGATTGATAAAATCGAATGAGATAAATTGATTGAGTATAATCCCTGTGACTGGTTAAAAAAGACTTCATTGGATTTAAATAAAAATCAGATTTGATTTTTAGGGAATTCAATCTTCGATGCTTTGATATGACTTTATACAAACTATTTACCTTTTCTTCTTCATTATCAACTGAAAGCCATAATATTTTTCCATTTTCTAAGCCCACAATGCATACATCATCAGCTATCCAAGCCAAGCATACAGGTTTTGATTTAGTTTTTTGAGAGCGTACAACATCGGCTGTTTTAATTGACCAAAACTCGACCACACGTTGACCACTGATGGTGAAATAATCACCCGTTGGAGACCAAGCTAAACAATCGGGTAGCGGACCCAAAGTGTTGCGACTTTTCAGATTTGTTTTATAGGCGACACGACCTTTAACTAAATTCCAAGTTCTTAAAACTAAATCAGTGCCCAACGATAAAGCCAGTTTACCACTAGGATGACAGCTGATGTGTGTTACCGCAGAACCATTGTGAGCCCTTTTCCAAGTAGCTTCAGTAAACCAAGTTTTTAAACGAGTCGCAATCATACGACCATCATCTCCGCCAGATAACAAATGTGTACCATCGGGTGTAAAGGCTAGAGAATTAACAGTTCCTTCATGTGAAAGTATTATCTTGAACGAGAATTTTATTAATTAAATAACTTAAATTGTATCTAGTTTATTGTTTCATTTTACCTGCGATTGTTTTCTTGTACTCATATCGTATATAAAAATACGATCATCTGTACCTCCAGTGGCCACCCAACGTTCTTGTACAGACACTGATCTTATTGATCCAGAATGGGATTTATCAGCAAAAGATTGTGTTAAAGTTATTTTTTCATTCTTTATTATAATTTTAAATAGTTTAGTTAACATTATATGTAATTAAATTCATAGCCGGTCCATACTTACTTTTATTTCCACTTTGTAGCCCAGCAAAAATTCTTCATAAGTGCCAATTATAATTTCTATATTGTTGGCCATTGTGTATTTAATCTTTTATTTGGTTGAAAGTGTTAATAATAAGTAAAAATAATATATTTTAAGTTTAAAAAAGACATCAACAGCAACACGTGCAAATGTTTTGGTTTTTTATAGGAAAATAAATAAATTCTCTATTTTGTATGTAACACAACTGTGACGACAAACTACAACCACACACAGAGAACGAAGCCGATGTTATATCGCAGCTGGCGGAGCAGAAAAAGCAAACTAGCGGATGCGCCAAGAGTCCGCCAATTTTTGGCGGCGGCGTCTGAACTAAAAAAAATCGGCACAACTAACACGATGGGTTTCTTCGATCATAATGAAATTCGGATATGTAACAAATAGTAATGCTATGATAGGGTAAATATTTCTGCTACGTTAAATAGTATACTGCAGTACAGCAAATATTACTAATCCATCAAAGAGTATTACTACAATAATATTACATAATGTCCACACTAGATATTAACTTTAATATTTTTCTGTCAGCAAACTTCAATTCAATCGCAGAGAGAATTATATTATGTGACGGCCACACATTACTATTACTGTTAGTATTATTATTATAATTGATATCAAAATAGCGTTGTTACGAAAAATCTCTAAACAACAATATCATGATATGAGCTGTCAAAATACACACACACATACATAAAAGATTATAAGCAAAAAAATATAAAAGTTAAACGCCTAAAATTAAAAAAAGTACACGAAAAAAAGTGTATTAAAAATTGTTTTACTGTATGAATCAATTTAAAGTTATTTTTTAATCGCATAGTTAAAAATTGAATGAATAAACGGACGGCTTTACTCAACTAAAAACAAAAAATTATGAGAAGACATGATATAAATATGAAAACATGAACTTAGATAATTTAATTCCGTTATTCTATTGGCGTTATCGCACATATTATATCCTATGTGGATTCCGTGTTAGGAATACGTCGCCGACGCAAATTTAGCGCTTTTCAAGCTAGATTTACCGTTTTTTTTACTACCCGAAACTCGCATTATTTTTTTTCAGCGCATTTTATTAAAAAGGCGCTAGGCTGGGACTTTTCGCTTGAGTATTAAGCTCTTTTAGCGCCTTTCACAGAAAACGTCTAATTTTAACATTTTTTAATATTTTTTTTTTACAATTTAGAATAAAATAAATGAAAATTGTTCTTAAAATCGGTTCTTTTTTTATAAATTTGCACTACATTAATTATTTTTTTTTTAATCTTTAAAATTTCTAAGAAAAAATAATATAAACCGGTTTGCCCGCATAAATTAGTTGAAAAAGTAGACATTATGATTAAATTTACCATCTTTCGCTTTTTAAAGTGCCTGACTGCGAGTTTTGTTTCAAAAAAAGTTTTCATCACTGGAACGAACACGTTATTTTTTTTTTGTCCAATCTCACGTTTAAAGGTACCCCATTAGGGTGGTCTTTCGTTGTATGGGCGAAAAATAAAAATGAGATTTTGACTGAAACCCCCCCCCCCCCTTAAAATATTTGTTAGGGTGCCAAAATAAGCCACGCAAAAAATTAGAGTTCTAGCATAACGGGAAGATGTCCCGCATCGCCCCTTAAAAATCGGGCCCCTTGGAAAATTGTCATAATTTAAAAAAAATACAAATTTATTTTTTCTTCAAAATTAAAAAAATATAAAATAATTTTTGTGTTGGGTTTAATCATAACTACTCAGTTAAAAAATATTACTTTCCCAGAAAATCGCTAACTTACCCTAATGTTGTGTCAAAAAAGTTAATAAATATTTTGGGGGTACCTCAAAGTGACTTTTTTGCATTTTTGAAAATTTTATTCAACAAAAATCAAAAACCTAGTGTTTGCTGTCAAGTATTTTATTAAACACATCTTAAGTATAAAATAAGCCAAGTACTGTGTATATCCGTTGGCAATTTTTTTTTAGAGCATTTTGATTCTCGGGGATTTCAAGGTTTTTTTTTATTTTTATACATTTTTACTTTAAAACAAGGTTTTAATAATATTTCATCAATATTATTGTATATGCTCTTTTATATGATTGTAAAATACTATTTTTTCTGTTGATAGTTAACCCATGTTAACCTGGGGTCAAATATGACCCACGTAAGAAAAATGCAGCTTTATGGCAAAATTTATAAATAAAATAAAAAAAATAATCATTCAATTTATAGTTATTCTAAAAAACTAACCGTTTCTAGTCTTCGAGTAAGTCAATTTAGTAAAAATTAGAACTTAAAACTTTTCCATAATAAAAATTTTGAGGGAAAAAAATTTACACTATTAAATTAAAAATAAGTTTTTCGAAAATACTCCTGAATATGTACAAAAAAAATCAATTTTAATATGAATACAAATATCTGAATTTTTACTAAATAATTAATTTTAAAATGTAAATAAATTACAATTAGAAACATAAACAAAAATTCATTTTATGTCATCTTTGTGATGTTTGACTCTTTAAAATACGAGGGTCAATTGTGACCCCCTGAAAACACAGGTTAACTATGAACACGAAAAATTATACTTTATTATAAAGTTATTACAATTATATAAAATAGCATACACAATAACATTGATGAAATATTACAAAATTTTTTTTTTAAAAAAAAGTCTATACAAATTTAAAAAAAACGTTGAAATCCGCTAGAATCAAAATGCTCTAACAAAAATTTTTGCCAACGGATATCCGTAATACTTATGTTATTTAATATTTCGGAAACATTTGACAGCAAGAATTAGTTTTTTGGTTTTTGTTGAATCAAATTTTCAAAAATGTAAAAAAGTAACTTTTAGGTACACCCCAAATATATGTGCATTTTTTTTGACTGCAAGTTAGAATAAGTGAGCGATTTTCTTGGAAAGTAATATTTTTTATCTGAGTAGTTGTTATTGAACCCAACACAAAATTTATATTACATTTTTAAATTTAGACAAAAATTTTTTTTTTTTTATATTTGGTAAATTTTTCCAAGGAGGCCTGATATTTTTTGCATGGTGAATTTTTGTATCCAAACAAATATTTTAAGAGGGGAGCAGCTCCGAAGTTGAAAAATAAGGACCACCCTAGTACGCCATAAATAACTTACGGAATATTGTTGTGCAACTTTTGCTAATGTGCAAAATATTACCAGTGTGTATGTCATATTGGAAGGTTGTACAATATATTGGAAAAAAATCAAAAAGGGTTTGATTCTTATTGCGCAACCAAAAAATGTGAAAAAATATTTTATAGTGTGTTGGCCACATTGTGCAATTTTTATATCCCTTCAAAACAGAACCAAATAGTGGTGCCATATTTTGTGCAAAAGTATTGTACATATTATTGCACTGTGTAGGACAAAATGATAATAATATTGCAAAGTGTATGGCTACCTTAAGAGTTAAAAATTGGGATCAAAAATCATTACATTTTTGTATTTAAACATATCTGAAATTAACAAAAATTCACTTTTGAACCCACTTTTTAACCCCAAACATGAGATAAGGCCGCTAAAAATGCGTGTCGTTTAATTTTTACACCTCTATCCCATACACGAATTTTATTAAGATCGGAAAGAAAGGTTCTTGCTATTGTGCACTACATATAAACTTTTAAAAAGTAAGATTATCGCTACAGAATTTCTTTTTTGCAAAAGATAAAAAAAAAATTTCGAATCGAGTTAAGTGGTAACACCCCATCTTCGTTATCTGACCATATACCATTATTGGCACATTTATGAATGCCTTGCTGGAACAATGGTATAAAATTAAAAAAACAGTGTCAAAAAATTGAGTTTTGATAAATGTTTTTTTGCTATTTTACAAATGTAGGCCAGATTTATCTATAGCAAAATTTTATTTAAAAATATTAAGCAGAAGTAGCGAAAAATTCCACTTGAAATTTTTCTTTAGTGGAATAAGGTATATGTTACAATTTTATTTGTATTTTCATAGATTTCCCAACCCGGAACGGCAGATTTTAATGAACTTCGGATATGTTGTAGAGAATAAAAATTTAACAGAATTTTTTTTAGCTGAGAAAACTCATGTTTAGGCGTTACTAAGTGGGGTAAAAAATGACCCAATTTTACGTTTTTTTCGGTTTATTTTGCATAAAGCAATGCCTATTTCATTTAATCGAGGGGATGTCTGCGCTTTTTTCGATATTCGAGTCCGTTCGGTTTTAATGCAACTTTTCCCGAAGAGACTTTTTCTCCTATTTTTCAAATAATTCAAAAATGTGGCAACTCTCCACTATATATGCAATACGGGTATTTTTGTTTTCTTAAATACTTTTACCCAGCAAACAAATGAATATAGTTTTTGTAAACTAAAGACAAGTTTTCATACAAAAACAAATGAATTTTAACCCTACTTGTTAGCCCTTAAGCATGAGATTGGGCAGCTAAAAAAATTACGTTTCTTTTTTACTCCTTTACAACATATCTAAAGTTTATTAAAATCTGCAAGTTCGGGTAGGATACCTTCCTTGTAAATAGTTTTTTCAAATAGGTTTGTTCTTCCCTATATGAAAATTCCTAAAGGTTAGATTGCGTACAAAAAGCAAAACAACACTCACTAATTTCATTAAAATGTAAGCGAAACTATGCGACATTATTTCCCGCTTTCCTCGCGGGTTTTCAGTCTATAGTAAGTGACTAAACATGTTACATTTAACCCTCGAACCGCCCTAAGCGTTTTTTGCAATGAAATTTATATGACTTGTTCGGCACGAAAAATATCCAATATGTTGTTCTACCAAAATTTTTTTCGTTAAAAAGACAACTTCACTTCCACATATTTATATTGATTAAACTTACATAGTGTCCACACTAGATATTAGCTTTTTTATTTTTTCAAATTCAATCGCAGAGAGAATTATATTACGTGTGGACCACACATTACTGTTACTGTTAGTATTATATCTGATATCAAAATAGTGTTGTTATGATAAATCTCTAAACAACAATATCATGATATGAGCTGTCAAAATACACACACACATACATAAAAGATTGTAAGCAAAAAATAAATAAGAGTTAAACGCCTAAAATTAAAAAAATATATTAAGAAAAAGTGTATTAAAAATTGTTTAATAAATAAAATAAAAACGGACGACTTTACTCAACTAAAAACAAAAAATTATGAGAAGACATGATATGAAAATGGAATACGTGTTCTCCACCCTAAACATTAATCTGAACAAAAATAATTTAATTCCGTTATTATATTGCCGTTATCGCACATATTATATCCAACTTAATATCTAATGTGGACTCCGTGGGCGTTGTGGTGTAATGGTTAGCGGGTTGGACTGTTACACAGATGGTCCCGGGTTCGATTCCCGGTGACGACAACATCAATTTAGAAAAATAATATGTATGAGTTTTTCTATTACTTATATGTATCGCTGCGCTCACCTTCGGTGTTCCCATAGCACTTAAACCCACCGAAGTAAAATAATGAATCAGGGCTATGAAGCAAAAAGCTTCAATAAATTCGCCAACTCTACATCAGGTGGCGAGCAACAACTGTTCTAAGACTTATCTACTCGCGCAATTACAGTGTTGCCATGTTTGAAGATCTTCATCTTTCACCAAATTCCATCTCTCCACTATCCCCTTTCCAAAGAAAGCAACACATTAATTAATAGGAAGAATTTTCTGAGTGTTGCTTCTCTTAAAAAAAAAAAATATATATATAATCTTTCTGAAAAATTTCATAAAAATCCGTCCATATGTTTTAGACTTAAGACCATGCCCTTTACAGGTATCCTCTTGGAATCCTGTGTGTCCTTAAACCAAAATAAGACCTTTTTTTAACAATCTTACTTTGTGTTTACCTTTGTCGCCTTTTTAATTGATTTTACAGTTATTTTAACTGTAATTTTTAGTAGATTCTACTGCCAAACTTTTTTGATTGCTTTTTAAAAAAAAATTAGCGAGCCCAAAACAAAAAATTCGGTCGTTTTAAAAGCTTTGCGTGTTTCTTTAAATTTAAAATTTAATTTTAATTGCCAAAATAACTACTCAAAACAACTGTTACTAAAACAACTTCAAAACAACTGTTACTAACATGCGTTATCTTAGTTAGTTAAATTTTTTAACAACTGCCAAAAGTAGTTATTTTACATTTCCTATAGTAAAATGACTATTACAGTTGACTACATGAATGACTGACATGTAGTTAACATTAGAAGTAGCTGAGTTTTGTTTTAACTGTAATTTTCAGTAGATTTTATATGAAAGAACAAAAATCTAAAACCAGGCAGTCAATATTTCACTTACGCTCGCAATTGAATTAGGCGGCCTTCATTACTGTGAATGCGAAATAAAATATTGAACAAAAGTTATTTGTTAAATGTATTATCAAATTTTTTTTTATTATTATATTTCAAATCTTTATTCCATTTTATCAATTTTTGTTTTTGTCTTACAATGAGCCTAATATTTTTTTTTTTATTTTATTTAAATTTGTTAATATTTTATTTTACTTAAATTTAATATTAATTTAATTCTTCTTATGATTTTGTTTTTAGAATTGCTTGAAAAGGCTAAAATTGTTGTTTAGTATCTTTAGTTGAATCAATTTATTGTAAGTACATTATATATATTTTTAATATGTGAAATATGTTTAAATATTTGTTAATTATGTTTTTAATTTTTATTAAAGGAGTGAGGCATAAAATTTAATATGGTATTTCACGGGATTTTTTCACATAACAAATATATTTTTTTCCATTAATTTTCTGTTTATTTATAAACTTTTACACATATTTATTATGTATTTTAAGACTTACAAATTTAACAAAAAAAAAAAAAAAAATAAATAAATTATGGCTATTGTTTAACATATCAAACTATCGTTTGATTCGTTGTTTAAACAATTATTAGTTATATTAGGTATAAATTATAAACAATAGTAATTTTTTAATTTGATTTAAAGCATTTTTTGTGAAACTTTATTATGTTAAAAAGTTATTTCATATATTTTTTTATTTTATAAAATAATATTTTTTCTTAACATTTTAAATTTGATTTAAAAAAGTATGTTTTGTATGTCTAAAATTTTATGAATTTTCGAGTTTAATTTTGAAATTTCAACTTCGATTTTAATTATTTGTTTTTAATGGTTTTTAATGTTTTTTTGCAATATATTTTAATAATTACGTGCATTAAAAAACAGAGCGTGAGTTTTTTTTTTTTTTTTGCAAAACTTAATTGTAATAGAATCGCTTTAAACTAAACATAATATTGACTAGTTTCTAATGTTGAATTAATTTATAATTAAATAAAAAATATATATATTTTTTTTTTATTAACTATGTGAGACTTTAAACCATAATAAAATACAATATAAAAAACTGTTTTATAGAGACTTAAAAAAAGAGAATGTCCAATTAATTCAGTTGCTCGCTTGTTCAACACTTTCGACCCCAACTTTTAATAGTTTCGAACTTTTCGATCAAACTTTGTGGAAACTTTGATCTATGGTAAATAAATATGTTGTTTTAATAAAAAAAAAAAGAAGTTAATGTAGTTTTAGACCAAATTTTTCGTCATCTTCGGTAAAGTGAAATTTTTTGTGAAAGTAAACCGAACTAAGGTAAATCAGCAGTACTTAATGAAGTTTTTCGTTTCCACTAAACGTCTTTTGGAACAAAACCTGTTTTGTACAAGTTTTCAAATACAATTTTGTTCTCCATAATAGGTCTGTCTGGGTACTTTTCCAGTAGCAAATACTCAGTAAATTTTTTTGGGAGAGTAAGACCAATTTTACTCTGTCGGCTGAAAATATCTCAAAAAGTACGCAGACAGTATCCAGTGAAATCTTGCAAGAAAACAGCTGATCGGTGTGTAAACAATTGAAATAACAAAGCAAAAGAATTTTAGCATATGTGGTATTAATCTGGTAGAGAATCTTCCAAAGAAGAGATTGATACCAAAATCTTGGATAAGCTCCTCCTACTTCTTTAGATATGTCCATCCCACACATTGTTACTTTCGAAAAATAGGCCTATTTTGAAATTAAAAATTAACCCCTTAAATCCCACCCACAATTATGATTGATGCATTAATCTGCTAGAGAATCTTTCAAAGAAGAGATTGATACCATATTTTCATTTTCATTTCACAAAAATTATTTCATTCAAACAGTAAATAAAAAACAGCTGTTCAAACTAGTTGCAAAATCTTGCAAGAAGAAATTTCTCCAGCAACATTTTGCAAGTTCTCAACTTCCAACTGTCAAAAAAATCTCTTTTTGGCTCTCTCGCTGCAAGAGATTTGGAGTACGCAGACAACATTTTGCACAAAATGATGCAAAATATGTGTACGCAGACAGACCTATTACTTGTAAGTTTTCATTTGTTAAAGTTGTGAAGAAAACAATATGTAAACATTTTTTCTTAAGCAATAGTGTTACGTTTAGATTCATATTTCGGGACAAATTTTCAGAGGATAAGAACTATTGCAAAATAGCAGGCTTCCAGCGTGCTTTACCTATGTGAAAATATCCGTCCATTTTTCAGGCGGAGATTTGGGCCATCTGTGTCTGTGCAGGGGAATGCCTGCGAAGGGGAACTCGCAGATCTCGCATCTACATTCTTTCTGACAGTCAGGCTGCACTGAGGGCCTTAATGGCTTATAAGGTGTCGTCCGGGTTGGTCATGGAATGCATTCAGACTCTCAATAGGCTCGGTAGGGGCAACTCTCTAACCTTGGGGTGGATTCCTGGTCATGAGGGGAATGAGGGCAACGAGAGAGCAGATTGTCTTACCAACCGCGGGGCCCGAAGGCCCTTTATTGGTCCTGAACCATTCTGTGGAATACCTGCAGGGTATGTTAGGGAAAGGCTCAGGGCATGGAGAGAGTCTGAATTCTCTGGTTACTGGGAAAACTCTCCTGGTCAGCGACAGGCTAAAAGATTGATCTCTTTTTCCAGTAGGGGGTCGAGGCGACTCTTGTCGCTTGAAAGGAGGGGGGGGGGGCGGGTTTGAGGACCCTGGCGACGTACTTAACTGGACACTGTAATCTCAGATACCATCTACACAAGAAGGGTCAATCGGACACGGATATGTGTAGGTTTTGCGAGATGGTGTCTGAGACCTCGGAGCATGTTCTCTGCGAATGTCCCAGGCTTTGTGATAGGAGACTTAGGTTTCTAGGTGATCACTTCATTTCGCCTTCCGTCATCGCGAACATTTTGCCTAATAGGATAATTGGCTTTATAGGTAGCTTGAATCTGTAGGTAACTTTAGGCAGCACAAAATACCTACATTGGTCGCGGTGCATAATGCCTTCTGATCTAATCTAAATTGCAAAATATTATAATTATAAAATTCATTTCTAAATTAAAATTTTCGAAAAATAATCCTATATCATATATGTAAGTTCTATTTAACAGCTAGAAATATACACAAAAAGTCGTTAAAATTATTTCAATAAACACATTTAAATTAAATATAATTTGTTGTTAAATTATATAAAATATTTAAAATTTTTGTTTAAGGCATTATGTTCTTTTTTTGTTCTTGATTTGATGTCATATTTAAACAGCTTGCAATGAGATAACATAATTTTAAATATATAAATTTTTTTTCTTTTCTTTAATATGTATTAGTTTTTATTTCAGATCATTATATATAATTTCATCATGATTAAGTAAAATCGTTAATATATATTTATACTCGTATTTAAATATATTAAGTTTGGAAAAAAAATTGCTTAAAAAAATTTGTTTTTTATTTTTAGTGTTTTTTTTTATTATTTTTGCAATGTAAAAGGGTTTATTGTAAAAACTTGATAAGTCACATTTTATTTATAGTTTATTTTTGCCTTTTAAAGGTAAAAAGATGCAAAAAATATGACTTTAGCGGCACGGTTATAGTCTACGTACTTACAATAAGTGTTAAAGCAAGACTTCTATTAAATAATAATCAATGGATGTCTAGAAAACTGCGAAAATCCATAAAACAATAAATGTGGCTTATCAAGTTTTTACAATAAGCCCTTTAATTGTATATTTTTTGATTTGTTAATATGTTTGTGTGTGTGTATGTGTATACGTGAGTATAAAAGTTTTTGAAGTTTAATATGAGGATTTAAAAGAAAAATTATTTAAAAGTCTAAATTTATTATTTAATAAATTTTAAAAGCTGTTTTTTAAATAAATTTTCATGTTCCAAAATCTCTATTATCATTAAAAAAAATCAAAAATTTTTTAAAATGTATATTATTGTTAAAATTGCATTATTTGTAAAACAAAGTTTTTTTTTATTCGTAATATACAAAATATTTAAAATTATTAACATTTTTATAATTTTTATAAAAACACATACATTATTTCTTTTTTCAAATTGAAAACAAAATTCTAAGGTATATTTTAAATATTTTGTATGGTACGATATTAAAAAAAAATAGTCGACTTTTGTAATTTAAAATCGACTTTTTCTCTTTTGTAGTAACGGCCATTATGTTTAAAAACATATTGGTGGTCTTTATAAAATTCTACTAAAACTAGAATTGTATGGAATTCGTAGGCTAAGTTTATAAAATCCATTTAAATTTCCGTTAAAAAAATAAGCATTTGTTGATCGCTAATTGTTTTAATTTAAATTGATTCGGCCCTACGGTGGGCGCCAAAAATCAAAGCGTTTTAAATACTTTGAAATTTATTCTGCCTTGATAGTTGAGTCTGAGAATTTTTTAAAGGAATATGTTTAGAATTTAAAGGTTTTTTTTTATAGAAATTTTGCTCAGAATACGAGAATATTACTATTAGAAAAGTTCTTAAAAGAGAAGCCGATTTGGGCGAAACTAAGATAATACAGATCTAAACTTGGCCGGACATTTTACGAGCCATATCCGATGAATATTGGGTAAAAAAGTAAACAAAAAGATTTTTGGTTTTGTTTTTACTTTTTTTAACATTTCTTTTAAAGAAACTATGTATCAAAGTGGTATTATTGGAAAACGAGCTTAAAGCTCCATATGGGCATTTCCACAGTCATATACGTTTTACGTACAGTTCAATGAGGTGAAAAACATGGAAAAACATAATTTTGTTGTACTTCTTGATATTTTTGTGTAGAACGTAAAAAGAATATTTAGTACAAATGCATGGTCCTAAAATATAAGTAATTAAAGAGGGTGACGTGTTGTGACAAAAATAGAAGTAAGTCTTTTACAAAAACTCAAAACTCTGATTGCGCCAGACATTTTTGATAAAACTTTTTTTATATGATTTGGAATATTTTAAGATTGTTTACAATTTGAAAATTAATAAAACTTTTTTTGATTTTCTTTTATTGTGCAAGACGTCAGGTTTCGTAGCGTGATGTTACATAAATTTCCTATTATGAAAATGTTAGCAATTATTAAAAAAAAAATATTATTTATAAAATCAAAAACTTATTATAAATTTTATGTGCTCAATTAATTATCAGATGGCATAAAAATATTTGTGAATATAGCTCAATTCACAATGTTATAACGTCCCGAACACAGCGCAACCCCGATTTTTTTAAAACTTTAGATTAAGATATCTCGAAAATCTGATACAATGATTCAAATTTTCAAAACCAAACAAAGATATTTTTTTCATTTTTAAATTTTTAGATATTATTTGGGATCCCGTATTACCATTTACCAATATATCCAGTATTAAATATTACCAAGTAAAATTACTTTAAGCTTATTGTGAAAATGTCAAACAATTTTCAACTTTTTTTGTTAACTTCATAAAAATCAATCAACAATTTGAAACTTTAAAATAACTCAAAAAAATTGTAAAAAATATTCGTATTTTACTTTTTAACATTTATCAAAATTCTTCGTGTAACGTATAGATTTAAATCTGTAAATGCATGCTGCGATTGGTAAATTACATATCACTATATTTAATAACGTGGTCTATTAAAATTTTTGCAAACCTATTTGGTTGAAGTTTTTTATGAGGATTCATCTGGTTGCTGACATTGATGCCATCGCCAATTTATTTGAAAACATGTCATCATGTAGACAATAATATATGTTTTCTAAAAAACTAGAAAGGGCTTGACAGGAAAATGTTTCGTTAAACTCAAACCGTACGACGATATGTGAGAATATACAGCAAACTATCGCTTTACACAATAAACGGTATTGCTTCACTATTGATATTAAGAGACTCCCAACTGTAGAACTCCAGTTGATCAATTTAAAATTTCAATCTGTAAAACAGTAAATGACTGTATTCTACACCAATTTATAATGATGATGACAAATTCCTAATCATATATTTAAGGAGAGAACAATTATGGATGTTTTATCATGAACAAGATTTTATTTTATCACACACCAGATCATGTACATTTAAACATTTTTTATAGTTTGTTTACTTTTTATGTGTATCTTTTACAAACATTTTAATCATTAATATTAAATAAATTCATGAAAACAATAACAGTTTACTTTTATTTAATTAAAGAAATCAAAAATTTATCGAAATCTGTATAAAATCATATATGGGTTTATTTATATAAAAATATATAAAATTTTAAATAATTATTAATAATTAGACATAACTACATAGATATACCCATTTTTAGGATATAATTATATCTAATTATATCAGAATTAATATAAACATACCTAATTATATATAATTATATCAGAATTAATGTAATTGCATCTAATTATATATAAAATATTTCCAAAAATTTCCGTATATAATTAGATATAATTATATTTAATTTGATATGGGACTATACAAAATTATATATGTCGCCATATATAATTATATATGGGCCATTATACATTTTTTCAATCGGGTGTTTACAGGCAATCATAATTATATTTGTAAGCAAACATGTTCTATTAGAAACATGGGAAACGAAAATGTTTCCACATAAAAGTATTACCAGCATTTAAATTTCCCGCAAAAACGTGACCAAATAAATAGTGAAAGGGTCGAGCGAGGCAGATAAGGTGTGTTGTCGTGCCATTAGACTGTCAATGAAAGCCGTTTATTTATCTTTATTTACTCTGTTTTAATTTTTTAGAGTTAATTGTTATTGTAACAAATATTTTGAGATAGGAGTATACAAACTTAAATAATTAAATACTTAAGAGAAAATGTTACTGAAAATAATATAAATAATTTCCAGTCCGTTTTATCATCATGGCAACTAAGATATGCTAAGGACTTTTGAATTTAATACAATTTAAGTTAACAATACAAGTAAGAATTAATTATTTGCTTACTTTTAATTTTTCGGTCACGGTTGACTTTTCCATGGAAATGCCCATATACCCTTATTTCACTAAAGCAAAATTACAAGTGCAATTTTTTGCTACTTCTGCTTAATATTTTTAAATTAAATTTTGAACACAGGTACATGTGGACTATATTTGTAGAATAGCAAAAAAATTTTTCAAAACTAAATTTTTTTGCCGTTTGCCACTTTTTCCACCTCTCCACGTTGGTTTTTTGGATATTATACCATTGTTCGAGCGAGGCATACAATTGTTATTTATGGACTTTCAAATAATTGTTCTTTTAAATAAATATATAAATGTTACAGAGTATAAAAAATATTTGAATTACAATATAAATGTGATGTATGTATTTTGTGATTTTAAAAATAAAAAAAACGACGTTATACAAAATTTAATTTCAATTCATTAATATCTTTAAAAAATTATAGTAGTATATTTTTTTTTTTTTTTAATTTAATCATATATTTTTTGTTTTGTTATTTTAATAAATGCTGCATTTTTGTTTTTTCAAAAAAATCATACAAAACAAAAAAATTTTTATGAAAGTATTTTTAAGGAAATTAAAAAATATAACATTATACATTATAACTTAAATAAATATATACACTATACAGTAGAAAATTATTAGTTAGTTTTGTATTTATTTCAATATTTAAATAATTAATTTTTTCATAGTTTTTTTGTTGTTGTTGTTTTTAATATAAGTTAATAAGGAACACAATAAACTAGCAAATTACACTTGGTGTAAATATATATATCTATCCAACCATCATCCGACTATGTTAATCTTAAATGTTCTTCATAGATATACATACGACACATACATAAATATATTTTAAAATTTAATTAATAAATCCATAATAATATTAATTAATTTTTCATACACATTATACTAATAATAATAATTCAATAATTATAATAATAATAATAATTATACATAATATTTATTAAAGAATTGTTTAACAATTTGAGAGTAAAGCAAATGTATGACAGATTCGTTTAGAACGAAAAATAATTGTTTTATGTTGTAGGAAAAATAAATGAATAAAAATTTTTATTAAAACAAAAACTGTTAATTTATTTATT
This sequence comes from Delia radicum, assembly GCA_021234595.1. NCBI lineage: Eukaryota > Metazoa > Arthropoda > Insecta > Diptera > Anthomyiidae > Delia > Delia radicum. Next base: position 104,682,705 of record CM037852.1, read on the forward strand.
TACTTCTGGTAAGTGTGAGCCCTTGATTTTTATAATTGATAAAATGAATTAATGCTGCTAAATTCGGTTTCATGGCAATTCTCGATTATATTCAATACTTGAAATAAAATGAATTAGTGCTGGTAAATTCGGTTTCATGGCAATTCTCGATACTATTCAATACTTAAAATAATTTTTTATTTAACCTTATTTCCTATTTTTAAATTTTCTAATTATTTGAGTTAAGGTTTGTTTTTTATATAAAAGTTTTTTTTTATTTTCAATATTTCGCTACTCCTTTGTGTAGCATCTTCAGGAAAATAAATAAATTAATAAACTTTCAAAAAATTTTAAAGTTTGAAAAAATTTTTGAAAGTTTGAAAACATATTTAAAATATTTAACAAATATTTCTAAAACAAAAAATATAAATAATTAACACTTAAAAAATCTATTGATGTAATATTTGTTATAAATTAATGTAGTATGTGTTATTTCTTTTGTAATAAATATTTATAATTCTGAGCTAAATTTTCAATATCGATCTTAAAATTAATTCTATTTGTTAGTGGTGTATTAATTATCTGTAACATTCTGTAACATAACGACGTTTGTAATTTTGTTCTGTATTTAAAATTGAAACATTTTCAAAGTCTGGATAGTGATTATATCTTGAACAATGAGAAGATAATGCTGTTTTTTGTGAATTAATATTTTTATATTTCTGATCTGATCTGTGTCCAGCTAATCTAGTTCTCAATTTATTTTTTGTTGTACCTATATATACTTTATCACAATTCTCTACATTATTTTCACTACATGGTATTTTATACACTATATTTGCCATGTCTAATTTCTGTATACTATCCTTTGTCCTATTATATAATTTATTAACTGTATTGAATGATTTAAAAGCTATTCTATATCTATTAGTATCGATAATATTCGATCTTTCTAAACATTCTGATAATCCCGGTACATAAACCATAGACTATGTAAATACATTATTAACATTTTAAATAAGATTACAGAATGTTCTAAGTATAATGTGAAGAACTCTATTGAATTTAAGAATAGATAATTGGACAAACGAATTCAGGATGATGAAAAATTAGTTTCATTTGATGTGGTTTCATTATTCCCGAGTATCCATGTTAGTTTAGCAATTAATATTATAGAAGGAGAATGGAATGCTATCAAGGAATATACGACTATTGATAAAGACCTATTTTTACGTATTTTAAAATTTTGTATAGAGGATAATAGATACTTTCAATACGGTGAGAATATTTATTTCCAACAAAAAGGACTCCCAATGGGATCCCCTGCTTCTCCAATTGCTGCTGATATAGTTATGGATAAATTACTGGACACATGTATTGAGAAACTTGATATCAAACCAAAGATAATAACAAAATATGTTGACGACATATTTTGTGTTATTTCTGAGAATGCAATAGATAATATGTTGATTGCATTAAATGAATTTAATACGGATATTAAATTTACCATGGAAAGGGAACGCGACTCAAGACTTTCTTATTTAGATACTTTGGTAGTTCGAAGAGGTAACAATTTGATAATGGATTGGTATCAAAAACCAACGGCATCAGGTAGAATTATTAATTTTTATTCAAAACATAATAGGAGAATTATCATTAATACTGCAAAGAATTTAATAGAAAGGGTTTTAACTATTAGTGACAGAGAATTTCACAGGGAGAATGAGGAAATTATTAAGAATTTATTAATGGATAATGATTTTCCAATAAAATTAATCTGTTCATTAATAAATCAGTATAAATTTAGAAGGAATAACAGCACAAATAACTTGAATGAACAGATAATTTACAAGTCTATGGTTTATGTACCGGGATTATCAGAATGTTTAGAAATATCGAATATTATCGATACTAATAGATATAGAATAGCTTTTAAATCATTCAATACAGTTAATAAATTATATAATAGGACAAAGGATAGGATACAGAAATTAGACATGGCAAATATAGTGTATAAAATACCATGTAGTGGAAATAATGTAGAAAATTGTGATAAAGTATATATAGGTACAACGAAAAATAAATTGAGAACTAGATTAGCTGGACATAGATCAGATCAGAAATATAGGAATATTAATTCACAAAAAACAGGATTATCTTCTCATTGTTGAAGATATAATCACTATCCAGACTTTGAAAATGTTTCAATTTTAAATACAGAACATAATTACAAACGTCGTTATTTATTAGAAATGTTACAGATAATTAATACACCACTAACAAATAGAATTAATTTTAAGATCGATATTGAAAATTTAGCTCAGAATTATAAATATTTAATACAAAAGAAATAACACATACTACATTAATTTATAACAAATATTACATCAATAGATTTTTTAAGTGTTAATTATTTATGTTTTTTTGTTTTAGAAATATTTGTCAAATATTTTAAATATGTTTTCAAACTTTCAAAAATTTTTTCAAACTTTAAAATTTTTTGAAAGTTTATTAATTTATTTATTTTCCTGAAGATGCTACACAAAGGAGTAGCGAAATATTGAAAATAAAAAAAAAACTTTTATATAAAAAACAAACCTTAACTCAAATAATTAGAAAATTTAAAAATTTTAATGATTTTTTTTTTTAATTTTGGATAGAAATTCTTTGAAATTGTTTGTTTATTAAATATTTAAATTTAAATCATTTTTAAGAACATTTTTTTTACAAACTTTTTTAAATTTGCTTATAATTTTTAGCTTTATGCTATAAACATTTTACTCTTTACTATACGAGTACCATCTTAGTTAGAACAGTTTGTTTTTTAAGACTTATCATTTTAGCCGAGTTGCATTTTAGTATGATTTATCTGGCCGAAATACAACTCTCGAGTAATTACTTCTTTGTTCTTCAGAGCAAAGATCCGTCTTTTGTTACCAGCACTAACAAGGGAGCTATACCCACCCGAACAGGCAGATTTTAATGAACTTTGGATATGTTGTAGAGGAGAAAAAAAAAATACACGTATTTTTTTTTTAGCGCCCAATCTCACGTTTAAGGGTTAAAAAGTTTGGTTAAAAATACATTTGATTTTGTATGAAAACTTGTCTTTAATTTACGAGATTTATTTGTACGAAGGATTAAAGTACTCAACAAATGTTATACCCATATTGGACTTGAAGGTGTCAAATTTTTGAATTATTTGAAATTATTTTAAAGTACTCAAAAAATTTGATACCCATATTAGACTTGGAGGTGTCACATTTTTGAATTATTTGAAATATAGTGGAAAAAGACTCTTGGGAAAAAGTCACTTAAAAACCGAACGATTTCGAATATCGGAAAAAGCTCAGACACCCCCCCCCCCCCCTCGATTAACATAAATAGGCATTTCTATGCATTATTTTTAGAGTTGGGTATTCTAGTTCATTTCGTTAATTTTCATTTATTCAACAAGTTCGTCCTTTTAGCTCATAAGTTTGTTTGACAATTTTGTTTATATTGATGTTATTGGTCAATGGTTTGTTTAACAAATCACCAAATGAACGTTTAAAAATTAATTAGTTCAATTTTAACAGTTCATTTTGGGATTTTCGCTTATACTGTGCAGATTTGTTTAACAAACAATTGACCAATATAACAATATGAATAATTGAAAAAAAAATTGTCGAACAAACATATGAATTAATAGAACGAACTAGTTCAATAAATGCAAATGAACGAAGTGAACTATGAACTAGAATGACCAACTCTAATTATTTTTACCTTAATACAAGTTTAATTCCTTAATAAACCGCCAGATTTAATGTTACTCGAAACACATTTTTTTCAGTAACAAAAATACTTGAAAGGCTTTATACATATTTTTTTTTTTGAATGTGTCTTCAAAAAACCTTTCTTCAAAAAACCTTTCATTTGATGCGAAATTTGTATATATGCAGTTACTTTAAATCATGGACCGTAACTGTTATAAGTGATATCAAAAAAGTTCCTTTGTAACAGTTTGTGGCTTAAAAAAAAAAAAAAAATCCAAAACAGTTATTTTTCAACGTAAAAATAAAAGATCGGATGAAACTCTTAAGAAGAGAGTTTTATTTCGCGTTCATTAAATAAAACTCTTTTGAGGAGTTTTAGTTTTTCCATCTAAAATTAAACTCATTTAAGGAGTTTTATTTTAAAACTCATTTGAAGAGTTTTATTTTAAAACTCATTTGAGGAGTTTTATTTTTCCGTCAGAGAATAAAACTCATTTTATGTAAATTGGCACTCAAAGCTTGCTGTTTGCCAGGTCATTACAATTTGTAAGGCAGTGTAATCTAATCACTTGCATTGCAATTGAAAAAATCGTCATTGAAATGAAAACATGTGGGTTTTTAAATTGTTATTGTTTGATTCCCATTATTAAATGGTTGTTGTTTTATTTCTTATATATGTAGATATGGAACAAGAAAGCAAAGGAAGTGATAATGAGGATGAAAAAAAGCTTTCTATTCCCTTATCGATTGATAAACCTCTTTTTGAGTTCTGGGAGGCTAAAAGAATACACTATCCGTACTTGTCTACATTGGCAAAAGCTATACAGTGTGTACCTGCAACCCAGGTAAGCGTGGAAGGAGCATTCTCTGCTCTTAAATTGGTATTGAGCGACCTGCGTTCAAATCTTTCAGCAGAAAATTTAGAAAAAGTTATGTACGTTAAATTAAATAAATAAATTACTACACACATTATAGCAAATAAAGTCAATAAAAAAAGAAGAAAATAAATAACATGAGTTTTATTTTAGACGGAAAAATAAAACTCCTTAAATGAGTTTCAAAATAAAACTCCTCAAATGAGCTTTATTTTCTGACGGAAAAATAAAACTTCACAAAAAAGTTTTATTTCAGACGGAAAAAATAAAACTGCTCAAAAGGGTTTTATTTAATGAAGGCGAAATAAAACTCTCTTCTTAAGGTGTTTCATCAGATCTTTTATTTTTTCTTTGAAAAATAACTCTTAACAGTGGAGTTGAGATCGTTTCCTTAAGATCACAAGAGATTCTGAAAGAGCACTTCAATACGAATCGTTTGGTATAGACAAGTATACGTCTCCGTTGACTCTAACATAGAGAGTTTTTGAGTTAAAGTTTTCGGAACAACTGTTATTATCGGTCTCTGCTTTAAATAGATCGAAATAAACCGAAAAAACGTAAAATTGGCTAATTTTTTACTCCACTTTGTAACGCGTAAACATGAGATTAAACAGCTGCATACAAAAAAAGACACGGGTCCCTAAAATTTCTCTACAACATATCCAAAGTTTATTAAGATCTGCCGGTCTGGGTAGGGATACCTCCCTTGTAAGTGTATATTAAATTAAATATTCAGAACTTAAAAATTAACATAAAAAAATACTTTTACTATTGCACTTTAGCTCTATAAATCTTAAAATTTTTTAGAAACAAAAATTGTTAGAATGTAATTATTTCTTTCTTAAAATACCATATAAATTTCAATGTAAATTTTGGAATGCCAATTATTATACTTATTTTTGTGTAATAGATAAACAAAATATTATTTTATTTCTTTGTAAACGCATTATTAAAAATGCATTAGTTTTGATACAAATTTGTTCTGGTATTTAATTTTATTTAAACATAACGTGCAAGCAGTTATTGTTCTCAAATTAGATTCCTACTATGTATTAAAAAATAATTTAAGTTAAACAATTTCATTTAAAAAAAAATATTCAGTGGAGGCCACTAATTTAAAACAACCATTTTTGTAAGAAAGAAAATAATTTAATTTATTTGTTATTGATATTTATTTTTACTAATATTTAATTCGATGGCAGGGTAATTTTACTGCTGCAAGACTTTGGTGCAATAAGTTACCCGTCGTAAAAAAAAACAAAAAGTAATATAGGGTTTGGCCACTAATTTAATTCATAGTAGTTAAAAGTCATCTGCGGCCTATATTTCGCAACTTTTTTATACATTTGTAGTTAGTTGGAATGTTAGTAAATTTGCTTAGCGTCTTTAGATAAAAACTTTAACCAAAAAGACGAAAAGTTCATATTATTTGAATACACTACCTTTTAAGTTTTTGTATGTACCAATGTTCTTTAAAAAATTTATAAAAATGCTGAATTTTTTTCTTAAATGCGCTATTTACTGCTGCATTTACGATTTCAGTTACTACAATACTAATTTTTTAAATAGTCGTTAATTAAATAGTCGTTAAATTTTTTAATAGTCTTTAATTGCATTGTGCAATAATGCAAGCAAAAAAATCGCATAAATGCATTGACTTCAAATATAAAAACTATGTCAACATTAAAAATATATTGATAAGGGAATAATGAACAATTTTTGGAAAAAAAGTGAATTGTAAATCCGAATCCGTCTAGGAGATATGCGTCACAAATAATAATAAGTAACTATAATTTCCAACCGGTTTCACTGTATTCATCATAGTAAGAAAAATTATCCCAGTCCGTCGCATACTATTTTTGTTTCATGAAAATATTACTAAAAATGATTAAAAGTCCTAAAAAAGATTTAAGAAAAAAAATTGGATTTTTATTTGATTATTATTTTAATGTAATGTTTTTTGGGGGGGGGGGGGGGGGGGGGGGGGGGGGGGGGGGTTTATGTTGTGCTCTATGAGTAAAATTCTTACGGAATTTTTGCATTTTTTTTGCGAATAATTATTGCAAGGAAATAAATTTTTTACATTTTAATAAGGAAATGTAACCTATTCTCAATTGTGACCTATTCTCTAAAACTTTTTTCTTGTTGTTGCATGAATATGTAAAAACTGTCAATTGTCATCAAGTTGAATTTCCGCTATCACTATTTTAAATAAAATTTTAAAAGTGAATAACAAACAAGTTTTAAAGAATTTTCCAAGTCGGGTTTTTGTAAACGTTAAGAATTGTATTCACAATTTAAATAAAACTAATTGATTCCATTAACAATTACAAATAAAACAGAAATGTGAAAAATTTTATTTTCATAATGTTCCCTAAAGTGGTCCTTTGATATATTTTCATTTTTTTTTATCGTTTTCCAATTATTCGTTTCTTTATTGATTTACGCTTCACTTTATATGTGTGATAGTTTTTTTTTTTAATATATTTTAATTGTGCTTGTCCCTGTGCTGAAGTGGTGGGTTTTGATCCGACCCGGGGAACATGCCAACGCGAGCTGGCTGACATTATCACCAAGGACTAGGATCATCGTGCCAACGCGCACAAAGGCAGTTATGGAGGCGACTCAATTTTAGCACAATGGTTTTTGTTACCCACTATTAATATAATTTATTTATTTATTTTTTAAGCTATTTCAATTTATAATAGAAATATAAGAGAAAAAAAAATCATTTTTGAACTCTGTTGAAAATTAATTGGCCAAATACACTAGATTGGCAATTAATTTTTAAAATAGTTCAAAAATCATTTTTTTCTATTATATTTCTATTATAAATTGAAGAAGCTTAAAAATTACTAAAAAAAAAAAAAAATAAATTATATTAATAGTGGGTAACAAAAACCACTGTGCTAAAATTGTGTCGCCTCCTTAACTGCCTTTGTGCGCGTTGGCATGTAGGGGTGTTGGCGCGTTGTCACGATGAGGTGCGCGTCGCGCACCGGTCTGTGCAGCAGTGCTTCTGGGGACACGTTACAATATTCAGTGCCTAAGCTGATGAGGTGGGCTGGGATCTGACCCGGGAAACATGACAACGCGAGCTGGCGTGTACCACAACAGCAGTGTGTCTGGGCACACATTACAATATGGGGTATCATGTGTCAATATCAACACACATACGGTTAACAAAAATAGTTTTTGGTTCTTTTAAATGTTCTTGCCGTTTTCCTTTCCCCTCTCTATTTTTTTTCTCTTGTCCCTAAAGCAAGCACATAATTAAAATACCATTGAAAGCATATGTATTAATAGCATGCGAGGCTTAGCAGCTAATGAATCCCCCCGATAGCCGACGAGCTAAAGCCGAAAACCAGTTGCGTGGTGCTACTACACAAGCTTATAAAAACACTTGGCTTTATTGCTTTATAGAAACTCATCGTTATATGCTAAAGATATTATTTTTGTGTGCAGCTTTCGGAAAAAAAATCCCATGCAGCATTCCATGATTGTTTGCCGTTGAAATTTATTAAAATAATTTTTCCATTGGTGTCATCTTATATTCTTCATTTAGTAAATGCAATCATTAAGACTTCAGTTTACCCAGATCAAGGAAATATGGCTAGAGTTGTGCCAATAAAAACAAGAAGGGGCTTTCGACGATTTAGATAATTTACGTCCTACAGTGGGGATCACTCGTGAGTACATGTAAGTACTTTTTGCACCTAAAGATTCAGACCGAAAAATATTTGACACTAGCACTAAAGTATACTTTTCTAAAGTTATAAGCTACACTGAATCCAAATCTATTCTCGGAATCACTCTCCGATATCAGGCGTTCGAGCGTTCGGAAAAAGTGTCGTTTTGTATCAAAATGCTCAGATTTTTTACCTTAATTAAATTTGTTGTAAACAATCATTTTATCGAACCTGCTCGCCGACCCCCTGGAATACTCCTACGGACCAACATTTGGGAAACGTTGCTCTAGATGCAGCAGTTTAATTTATTCGATATTTAATTTTTATCTGAACCACAGTCATTTGTGCGTATAAGAAATGTTTATCTTAATATTTAAAAAAAAAATTTCAACTGAAATTAAATGGGTATTAGTAAACAAAAAATCTGGAGTTTTACTGTTTAAAATTAATAAAATCAACTTTATTGATTTTTGGTGGTACATTAAGAAAAAAAAATATACATTAAATCTATCATTAGCACTACTATAATGCTAACTAACTCAAAATATGTAAAAAATTGCAAAATTCTGGGCAAATAAAGGCATTAACTAAAGTTTATTAAATTAGTGGCCAACCAACCCCTTTATTAGTTATTCATTTTTTTAAACGGTGGGCAACAGATTGCACTAAAGTCTTACATTAAAAAAATAGTTTCTTTTAACAACAAATTAATTAAATGCTTTTCGTTCTAGAAAAAAAATGAATGTGTTAAATTAGTAGCCACCACTGTATATATAACTGGATGCACAGTGGCTAAACTAAAATTTTGGCTTAAAAATTTCCGAAAAATTCGAATATTTGTTGATTGATTGATTAACTTTAAAACAATAATTAATCTTTTCTGAACTATGTTTTAGTTTAGAATAAATTTACCAACTCGCACCCAGTCTAAAGCTGTGTTTCATAAAACGTTGCATTTTAGATAATTAAGGGACTGCATGTATTTTCTTACTATATTCTCGTTCGTTTGGTGCGAATCGTAATATGAAACCGGCATTTAAATCTAATCAGTTTTTATGAGTTTTTTGATTTGGAATTTTGAGATCTGTTTAAGATAAAATAGTCCTTTACATATTTAATATTCTCAAACATGATTGATTCAAACAAATGTTATTTATTTTTAATACAGATATCTAAAGCAATGAGTTAAGTTTCCATTAGTTTGGTACTATCGTGTTAGCTATTTACCTTCAATTGTTAATAGTAAACACAACTGCTTAGTTTGGAAGTTATGACATCTATTGAAAATAATTCCCAACTAAATTGTGTTTTTTTGAAGTTAAATTTTATTTTGATTTAATCCTTTAACAACCGCACATTACCAAATAATGGGTAAAGCAATGTATCGCCATAGGGCTTCACACATTACATTACAGATTACTTCACAGACAAATTTTACAGGCGATGAGTCTAAAAGCAATGTGTGAACTCATTACATTGTAGGGGGTAAAGTAACTGGATACTTATGTGGTTGCTTGATTGCGAAAAGTAATGCGTCTATAAAGAAGTTATTTAGGCAGAAAAACTTCCAAAGAAACATATTTGGAATGCTATGACAAGACAGTGTTAAATTCATCGATGAAAATGCCAAATTAGAAGAGAAACAATTTATATCGATACATATAACATTTGATTGCTTAAATTTTAACTGCATTTTTGTGCTTCGTGTTTTCGTTTGTGATTTCAAAATTATATACCATACCCTTATGCTTACAAAAAGTCACAAAGTAATGTGTCTAAATATAGATTTTTTAAAAATATTTTAATTATTGTTTCTCGCTTTTAGTTAATGCACTATGTAATTGATGATCGGTAAGACATTATTTTATGTTTTACAAGTAATGCAAGAGGTAATGAGGTTTCATTATAAGCTAATCCGTAATTGTCAAATTATCGATAACTCATTTCTTTAAATTGAAAAATAATGTTGAAGGTATGCAGAATATATTACAAGGTAACCCACTATTGGTAACTCATTACTGTTCGGAATAATCCTGAAGGTATGGAGTATTCATTACAAAGTATTGCATTGTGTATCAAATTCTTAACTCCTTGGGTATATTAATCCCTCCAGTACCAGTAGCATGTTAAAATTTGAATTTTAGTTGCAAATATCTCCGCTAGTATAAAATTTCTTTGGCATACATTTATGTTTTGCTTTTGTTTTTGGTTAATGGACAGTGCGTTTTTTACCAATCACCATGTGATACAAAATATTGTAATTATAAAAATCGCTTTTTCGCGTTATTTTGAAACAAAAACCTACCGCATTAATTGCATTTTCTAAATATGCATTTTTATCACCTTTTTACTATTAAAGTTGCATTAGTGGACCAAAATTACTGCTCGACATATCGCGAAACAAGGCTATAATTTTGTTATCAAAATCCGCAAAACACTTCAGTCCTATTTCTTTTAAGCATCTAAGTAAAGCCATTACAAAGAAATATTTACATGCCTATTCATAGCTGTGACTGGCTATGACTGTCATAAGACTATTTTTAAGACTGAAAGACGATAACTTTCAATACAAAAATAAAATTTAATAAATCATAAAATTTAATAAAATTCAAAATTCATTTGTCATATTATGATGACGTCTGTACAAGGACTTTATTTTTCGTATTTTTTTTAAAGAAAATCCCAAATAAATAAAATTTTCTGTAACTCTTGCAACTACTAACACATGGGGTATGCAGTCTTAACTAGGGTCACAGACTTTTTCTAGATTTCATATGAATTTAAAATATTCGAATCTCGATATGACAACTTTGAATCAATAATGAAATAAAATTATCAAAAATATATCTTTAAAGCAAATAATTATAATATCTAAAATTTTAAACTACCTCTAGAATTTGCCGATGGTTAAAAAAAAAATTAAGCACTGGCAAAGCACTGACTGTCAATGGTAGTACTGGCAAAACATTGCTTTTACAAAATATCCGTAGTTAACCAGTACTAGATTTTTTGAAACGACGGAAATTTCTAGCTGGACAACTTTATTTTTTATCTATTAATATTTTTGATGTTAATTAAACGAAAACTCGAAAATTGCTGCAAATTTGAATAAAAAAATCTCAATTTCTTGTATTTTATTTCAAAATTTACTATATAACTTGATAAATTTAACTGCAAAATAAATAGCGAAAATAAAAAGTATTTTAACAAAAAAAAAATTGTTATCTCTTAAACAGGTTGTCAATAATTGCAAAACTTATGCAAATAACTAAATCTGGACATTAAAAGTGAAATCAGCTAAGAAACTGATAATCAATGTTAACCTTGCCCATAAACTAAAAATTTCAAATATCCAGTCCTGCAGCAAAATAACAAAAAAAAAACTTAAAACGTTGTAGATCAAGATAAGTCAACTTATATTAATGATGCCAATAAGACCTAAGAAGGATCTCCAATATATTTTACAGCAGAAATTTCAAAATATAATGCAATTCTTTAAGTTTTATTGAAGTGCGCCCATATGAATTTTACTTTACTTTAATTTTTTATTTTTATTAAAATTTTTATCAAAAACATTAATCGATTAAAAAAAAACTACTTTTATCATTGAAATGTATCGAATAAAGATTATTTTTTCGTTTTCACATTTCTTCTAGCTTTTTCCGTTTTTGTCCAAATTCAAAAATATTATTGACTCTATTATTATCCAATGTATTAACAACAGTTTTCTATAATTTGTCAAATCGCAAATACCGAACAATTACCGTTTAATCGCTACACTGTATTTTCATAATATTCCGTTAGCTTCTAACTGGAACTTTAACTGACACATTTGTTGTTGTTTCCCATATACATGGAGCACGGTTATAACGAACACTGGTTATAACGAACATTTTTTTTATAACGAACGATTTTTCTGGCCCCAACGCATTAACTAACATATTTCATACAAAATAATACGGTTATAGCGAACATCGTTATATCGAACTTTTTATATAACGAACTATTTTTTTTTGGACATTTGTCCGAATTTTCATACAAATTTTTACACTTATAACGAACACATTAAAAAATCGAGTTTTACATGAAAAATGCACTGCAAATTTTTAAAACTTTAGCTTTTTACTTTGAAACTTCACTTAAAAGAATTAAAATAAGCATGAAACGCAATTTAATGGAAGTAATTATAATTTTTTCGCTAATAGCGAATTTCGCTTATAACGAACTAAATTGTCAGGTCCCTACGAGTTCGTTATAACCGTCCTCCACTGTACTTCAATTTGTTAAATTTTAACGTAGCCTTATGTTGAGGTATTTAAAATAACTCGGCTTATAAACTGATTAGTATTATTTTTGTTTACGAAAATAAATTTTAAATATTATATTTAAGGGGTTTTGTTTTAGTTTTGTTTTTGTTTGTTTTCTATTAAAAAGACATTAGAAATAATAGTATATGTAATTGTAGGAGTTCAAGTTGTTTAAGTGGTAGGAGTATAAATGTTTTTTTGTTTTTAACTTGTATGAATTTTTGAAAAAAAAAAAATTGAATGTGAATATTTATTTATTTTGTTTTTTTTGCCAGTTGGTATTGGTTTTTGTATTGTGTATTTATGTAAATATTGCTTAATGGCCTAATACGATTTACCCACTATGAGAGACATTGTTATTAGTACTACCTGTTGCTCCATTACCGCCAGCAGCAGCAGCATCTCGACCCGTTAAATTTGGATGATGTTCTTCACTGGTAGGCGTTGTTGGTTGATCTCGTCTCGGTGGCATACGTTCATTGACAGCATCCAAACCTTTGGCTTCGGCAAATGAGGTGATTTTGTGATTTGGTGAAAAACCTTGCATGGCATTTTTTAACGATTGTTTACCACCTGACAGAGCACCCAATGGCAAAGCTCCAGTCGGTGTTAAACCCTTAAGTTGTAATACGGATTCAGATTCTTCACGTAATACCGAGAATACACGAGCCATTTTACCAATGGCTCGAATCTTATTGCGTATAACTTCTTTACGCAAGGCGGCTTCATCATCCGATAGAGGTTCTTCACTTTCTTCGGTCATAAGTTCATCATCGGAACAGATATTGAGTACATTAACTAGCATTTCGGTTACTTTCTCCCCGACAAAGGGTAGAGACCAAGTGAATACATCCATAAAATTGGGCAGCCAATAGGGATGTGGTGAACAGTTGAATTGGCGTATATTCATGACATTGTTTTCATATTTGAGTACGGCTGCTTTATTATTGTATACATCCAGATAATTGGGTGCAGAGAAGATGGTTATAAGCGATGGGAAACCGGTGGTTTGACTCTTACGATACATACGATAGCCAGCATCTTGTGCCTCATGTGCACGTATTATCGAGAGTAGATTGTTGTTCTGCAGGAAGTCACAACATGCTGCATAACTGTAAAAATACGAACAACCACGTACCGAATTGTGCGTATAGAAATCGGAATTTTTTTCATTGCCAAAATCTTCCAATGGATCAGACCAAAGTAAATCGCACATGGGTCCAAAAGCTGGTGGTTCTTTAAAACGATCCAGTCGTCTAATATCATCCAGTTCATGTATTTCCGGCGACAGGCCACCATGAACACACAAAAACTGTTGATTCATTAAAGCTGCCAGGGGCAGACAGTCAAAGGCATCCATGCAGGCATCATACACACGTTCCGAATATTTAATCTTACACTCCTGCTTAAAGGTAAAGTATTCGGTTAGATGGCGACACTCATGATTACCACGCAACAAGAAAAGCGTATTGGGATAGGTGATCTTAAGCGACCACAAGTACAGAACACATTCAATACTGAAATAGCCTCGATCTACATAATCACCCCAAAAAGAGGTATTTCGTAGTGGCTGGCGAACCGCCCACTTCGAATAGTTTCATTAAATCATAAAACTGGCCATGTATATCACCGCATACCGTCACCGGGGCCTCTATATCAATCATAGTCTTTTCCTGCCGCAATAGTGCAGCGCCCTCTTGTATAATCCTCAAAGCGGGAGGCTCTTCTATGCGACCCTCGAGAATAAAGTGTTGTTTAAGTAATTCATGATTGGGTTTACCCGAACGTGGATCTGGGAATACCTCAGACATGGTCAGCTTATGGCTGGGGGGAAATGGTACACTGTCAACCACACGATCGGTAGTATTGGTACTGGGTCTAAGAATGCGAGTAGGACTGTCTTGATTGGATTCACTACCAGTTGTAGATGGCTGTTGTTCGGATGTTGATGAAGCTGTTCCAGCCGCTGCGGCTGTAGAGGATTGTTGATTGCCTGGGGCGGTTGATGCCTGATTATTCGAAGACATTTTTTAATATTCTTTTTTCAACTACAATTTACAATAATAACACCAATAACTTTAAAAAAACGTATATCCCACTAACTATACAGCTCTTCAATTTTTGGAATTTCTTCTATTTGATTAACTTTCTTTCCAGCTTCACCTTACCGTTTGATACAATTTTGCTTCTTCTTCTTCTTGTACGTCTTTATTACTTCGTTCTTTTCCTCTATCTCCTTCCCTTTTTTTTACCGTATTCTTAAACAACAGCTATGTGTATTCTAATATTTAATAAATATTGTTAAAAAAAAATTTAAATATTTTCTAACTATTTTATATATTTTTACCGTTAAATTTCCTTTAATAACTTTAGCGAAATGCGTTATTGTATAGTATTGTAGAAAACACCACTTGGGACTTTTTTTGCTTTCTAATTTTTTATTAAATTCCAACAAGAAAAAAATTGTATTTCTCTGCAAGATTTTTAGTACGTTCTTCTTTTCACTCTCTTTGCAGACTTTTTTTTTAACAATTGCGATAATAAATATGTTTTTTCTTTCACTTTATATTTTTTAAAATGTTATATATATTTAGTTTACTTCCCTAAGCATGTCGTTATTCACCACATTTTCATTAACAAATACTTTCTAACAATTTTTAATTTACCGTGTTTTTTAAGAGTTTTTCAAGAAAAAGTATACAATTTTCTTTTGCAATAAATCGACAAAATTTAATTTTTCGTGTAATGTTCGTTTCAGTGTTTCAGTATTATTAAAAAAAAGAGAAAAAATGTACTCCTTTTTTATCAACACTGTTGATTTTATTATTGTACTTCACAAAAAAATAGTGTGTAGTAAAATGTCAAACAAGAGAAATAGAGATTAATCATAACCTTAGAAGAAACAGAATCAAAGTTTGAACTAAAAGCGAAAAAAAAAGTTCCAAACATTTTGTTTGTAAAAACCAACTAGAAAGAAAAACTGAAGAGAATTCAATATGAAAATTTCTGCAAATTCATGCTCATGAAATTTGTATGCATACTCGGTGCCGTGAATTTCCTTCACGATAAAAAAGGCGAAGGAAATTGAAAAAATACAAAAACAGTGTTTTCTTATTATTCTTAAATAAATCGGTACAAAAAACAACTTTAATAATTAAAGCATTGATAAATAATTTGTTTTTTTTTTTTGGTTTAAGCTTTAGTTTTTTGTTTGTAAACACGATTTTATTAACATTTTATTTTGCCTATATTGGTTTTCATATATTGTTGCAGATTATCGCATCTTCTTAAGGGAATTTTTTGGTAGAAATTACAGACTTTAAAAATCTGCAATGAAAACCCCCCTGGTTTCATGCAGAATCTACACGCAAAAATTTCGCAGAGGGAAAACGATGAAATCATACTTACAAGGGAAGTCTCCCCGTGGGTTCTCTCCAATCTTAATAAAATTTAGGAAATGTATTTTTGTAGCGGCCCAATCTATGTTTAGGAGTTAAAAAGTGGGGTAAAATTTTATCCCCATTTTTCGATTTTTTTTTAGAGAAATTTTGAACAAGTATTTAAAAAAAATAGTTTTTAGTAACATTAAAACTACAAAGAGTTATAGTTGAATTAAGCTAAACAAATATATATATTAATGCCTATTAGTGAATGAATTTTCATTTATAAATTCAACGCGGAATGTTTAGATCGAAGTTCCTATTAGACATCTTGCAATATTTGATCACTCGTTTTGGTACGCGTCTATCAAGTTTGGAACCATCTGCCAAGTAATGTTAAAACTGTTTTTCTATTCCTTTTTGACATATAAACGTAAACTACTTGATTACTTTAACGGAATTATGCCTTAATTTATCTGAAAAAAAAACATTATATATTTTTCGTCCTTGCTATAGGTACTAATTTACATTTTTTTTTTCTCATTGTTCATATGGCTGGGGGGCCAATTATAGACCGAATATTAGAATATTTGTTAAGTATTTAAATTTAAGTTGTATTATCAATGTACATAGTAAGTTAAACTAACAATACATAAATAATTGGCCATGAGGGCTTTCTTTGTATTGATATTAATAAATAAAATAAATAAAAATAAAATAAAAAAAACAAATAAAATAAAATTTAATTGAGGTGGTATCTGATTTTTATACATTCGAAATTATTTGACTTTTGTGCGACTTTTTCGAAGAGCGTTTTAATCTGTATTTTAAATATTTTAAATTAATGGCAACCCTAACACACTTCATAGGCAATATTGGTATTAAAATTTTTGATTTCTTGAGTACTTCAAATCTGAATTCTATTAGTTTTAGACATGTTTCAATACAAAAATGTATTAACTTTGGACCCACCTTTTAACCCTTGAACGCGAGAAACGCAAAAAAGTTTTACAGTAGAATCTACTGAAAAAAAAGTTAAAACAGCTGTAATTTCAGTTCAACAGGCGACAAAGGTAATTACCGTTAAAATAACTAAAAATGTAGTTGCTTTTAACTGTTAAAAAACAAATAACAAATGCAGTAACATCAACTGACTATGTAGTAAAAACAATTGATAATTTTTTACCACAAAAATTTGGAACAACAAAAAATTAGTAAAAATTATTTTTACGAATTTTTTTTTTTCAATTACAAAAAAAATTTGTATTTCCTACATCCTACTTAAAATGCAAAAACAATATTTCAAACAGTACTCCAGTTATGACGTTTTAATGCATTTTAGATATAATAAAATTTTCTAATTATATCAATAACAACAAATATACACTAAATGAGAATTTTTTAAATAACTAACAAAAATTAACTGATTACTGCAAAATGTCTGTTTTAGTAGTTGTTAAAAAATACAGTAGTTTTTTAAAATAACTGTCAAAATAGTTGTCTGTATTATTTTATAGAAAAGCAACCGTAATTGCAGCTAAAAACAATAACTACTGATTACTACACAAGCAACTGTCGTGAAGTAACAGTACAATTTTTTTGAGTGCACCTTCGCACCTTCTCGTTATAGAAAAGGCGTTCGACAGAGCCTATCAATTTGGTATTATATTTAAACTGATTGGATTGGGATGTGATTCTTTTATGGTAAAGCTGTTTATGAGCTAATTCAAGGATAGACAATTTTATGTTGAAATTAACAATGCTAAATCTGATTTAGGTGGTTCTATGAGCATCCTTTATGCGGGTGATTTACGCACATCACGGTGATCCTGAGAGGCCGGCCGCTGGACAAGGTTAAGAATCATCTTTTAGTAATTGATGATTATTTCAGGGATTGGGGAGTTAAAATAAACACGTTGAAATCGGAAGCTATTTGTTTTCGAAATATCTCAGGCAAGGGTCCTCGTAATGTTGTTGTACAAAGTAAAACGTTGAATCTCTCTTTACATAGTTTGGGTATTCCCTTTAGGGATCATATAAAGTACCTTGGGGTAACATTAAATAAACTATTTGAATTTATGAAGAATGTTTTCAACGTTACTGGTTAACGGACATTTGAGTCAAAGGGTAAAACTACTAATTTACAAGGTATGCATGCATTCGTTCTGCGATGCTGTACGGGTTTCTCATATGGTTCTCAATCTCTCCAACGATTATGATAGAGTTGGAGGTTTTGAATCGAAGTTGTTTGAGACTTTGTGTTAACGCGAACTATAACAATTTTGTCAAACGGTTTTTAAACACTGTTATTTATGAGAAGGCTGATGTTCAATCTCTTTCCCGAAGATGTTCTTCGGGATCAGTAAAAATTTAATTGGTCAAACAGTTTGTACATGTCTCCGCTTGGTATTTTTCATGAGGACATACACTTGTTACAAAAACTTAAGCGAATACTGTATACCAGAGTTTTATTCTCATACAATTCCTGGTTCCAATAGGGGCCAGAGTATTATTGTATTAATTTATTCTGTTGTAAATGTTTTTTTTTTAGTCTTAATCTAGTTTTAAGTTTGCTTCTAAGATCTCAATCTCAAGTCTTAGTAATCTTCTATTATATTTTGAGTAATATAGTTTTAATATTTATCTTTTGATGTAAAACCTCGTATTATCCCAATTTACATAAGCATGTAGCGTTATTTTGTACTTATAATGTCTTAAATGTTTATTAGAACAATACTATATAGTTTTAAGTTTATATACATTTTATGTTTTCTTATATTAAGATGCTTTGTGATCTAATTTTTAAGTCTCAACAAAATTCTAAACGAAAAATTTAAATTATTTTAAAAAATATTTCTTACAATGAAAATTATTTAAGTTCGAGGCCATACTCTATATTTAACGAACAAGTTTTCAATTTATTTTGGATCAATGGTGATAATCTTTAACTTCGAGCTCATACATTTGTTCTTATTTAGTGGGATAACTAGTTTATATGAATGTTTGATGTTTGCATGGGACTGTCACTTCTTTCAAAACGTGTTCTGATCATTCCCGAAAGTGGTCAATTAAAAAATTTTAAAACAAAAACTGTATAGATTATTTGTTAGGACAATATCCTAATAAAGAAATATAGAGTATGGCCTCGAACTTGAATAATTTTCATTTTCATTGCACAATTAAAGGTCGAAAAAGCATAATATTTTATTTGAGATACAGTTGAAATTTTTGTAGAAAGTAACTGAAACCTTTTCTCGGTGCAGCACTGATAATTATGTTTAATTGTCAATTATGTTCAAATAATTATTATTTTCGTGCTTACATCGCGAATATCTCAGAATCGCGAAAAACGCAATTGTTGTGAAAAAAGTACTGTAGATACCATTAAAAAAAAAAAAACATTGTTGTAGATAGCTCAATCTAAAAAAACATTATTAGAATGATCTTTTAAATTTGAAATTAATACCATAGATGACAGCTATGCCTTTGAATATTTTGGCATCAAAACCCCATTTTCTAAAAAAATGTAGATAGCTCCTTTTGAATATAAGACAAGGATGTCTTCAGTCTTTCAGTACATACTTTGCAATGTTATTGCAAAATATTATTACCAGTTTTATTGCAATTTTGCAATACACAGCGCAATAAGATATACAATACTTTGATTTTTTTCAATATATCGTACAACCTTAAAATATGACATACACACAAAATCAATTCAATTTGAGCTTAATTCACCAAAAATTGAATTCAGAATTAAAAAATGCTTATATTTCATTCCGTTATTCCATTCCCCTATTTGAATTCCTAACTTGAATGAATTCAATAATAGGTTCATTCAATATTTTACTAATTGAATGAAGGAAATTTCAATATCATTCATTTAATACAAAAAAGTTCGATATTAACATACAAATAAAAACAAAACACACAAGCTATAACAAATCATAAAACGACTTTTTCTTTTGTTGTAGACTAATTAAAAGTGATTTGCTTTTGTTTTATGTAAATATTTCAGTTAAATTATGACGACTTTCCTTAATCATGAATGAAAGCAAATCTTTCTTTACTCACCCTTTTACTAAATGAATTAAGAATATTTTGAATCATTCAAGAAAGAATTGATTCAAAATAGAATTCATTCATATTATTTAAAGCTTTTAAAAATTAAGCTAGGAATTCATTCCTAAGGAATGCTTTTTTCGGAATGAAATTTGAGTAAAATTTCATTCTATTTACAAAATTGAATTAAAGAATTAAGTCTTTTCAACCTTTGCATACACACTGGTAATTTTTTCCACAATTGCAAAAGTTGCACAAGATTATTGCGCAGTGTACATTATTTAAACATTTTGTATATTATTTTTAGTATTTTACATAATCTTGACGAATTCTTTACATGTAACGTAATATACAATTATGCCTTAATTTTACAACTCTGTTTTAAATACATTTTTAATTTACACGGCTTTGTACTCTTGATGACAGCTCCGATTTCTATAAACTGTCACCCGCAAAGGTTTGACATTATTCGTCACCGCAGCAGTGGGCAAAGAAAATTAATAAAAAAAAATTTGTTTTATTATTGTGCAAAAAAAATCCACAAAACCATTATATTTTTAGTAACATAAATTTCAACACAAAGTTAAAAATAAGTCAAAGTTGCCAAAAAGAAAAAAGTAATAAGATTTAAGTTATTAAAACCGTGCAGACAAAGTACAACACCTTAAAAGTTTTTTTTTTTTAGCAAAAGTAAGCAACAGCAGCCAGAAACCAATACAAAAAAAGAAGAAAAATGGATAGCAAAGGACGCAATGTTATAGTTTGCGATAATGGTACCGGTGTAAGTAGAAAACACGAAAGAAATTGATTTGCTTTTACATTTTATGTTGCATTTTCTAATGCGGATATGGGCTGACAAAAGATTAAGATAGTGAACATAATACCATTGACATACATTTCGATTTGACTGGCTTCCCATTTCTGTGTTTTGTTGGAGTCTCTTCTTTTTCTTGCTTCGTTTTCTTCAGTTGAATGATTAGAACTTTAAAAGTTTTTTTTTTTTTTTTTGGAAGTAAACGATTTTTTTCCCAGTTCAATGTAAATTTTTGTATTAAAGACCCTCCCTTTAATCAATTAGTTAATACAATTTTTTTTGGATTACTCATACCTTTATAAATATTGCAGTGTATGTGTTTTTTTGTTATCTTTGCTTTTACTGATTTGTTTTGTTTTGTGGAAGTATTTGGAGTCTTTATCGAAAACAAATACATACTACTTCGATTAATGGCGTCACATCAATTCCAAAATACGAGTACCTTACAGGGAGTTTAGATTGAAAACATAATTTTGTAAAAAGTAGATTAACCCCCTGTTGTTATTGTAATAAAAACAAAATACACGTATTCCTCCGGAGGAATTAAAACAGGACGTACCTTCAGTGCAAACATACAGTGGGGGGCTCTTCTGAGTACATGTAAGTACTTTTTGTACCGAAAGATTCAGGCCGAAAAATATTTGACACCAGAACTAAACCATACTTTTCTAAAGGTACGCTGAATCTAAATCTGGTGTTAGATTCACTCTCCAACGTCAGGCGTTCGAGCTAAAGGTTGATTTTTTAAAGAGCTTTCGGATTTGATTAAAAAAAAAACACATACAATTTAGAGAAATGTATGATATCTTTATTTGAGTCTATAGAACGATCTATACAATTCAATGTTTAAAGACGATTTCATATAAATGTTGACCGCGGCTACGCCTCAAATTTTTCATACGCTGGGTCCAATTTTGACATACTCTCTCCAACATATCGGCTGGTATCTCACGAATAAATTCTTTAATATTGTCTTCCAGTGCGTCAACCGTTGCGGGCTTGTCCCTATAGACATGAGCCTTAACATAGCCCAACAAAAAACAGTCCAAAGGCGTTAAATCGCACGATCTAGGTGGCCAATTGACCGGCAACAAACGTGAAATAAACTGTTCATCACGCCTCTTAATTGGGCCATTGTTTCGCGTGCTGTGTTGCATGTGGCACCGTCTTGTTGAAACCACATGTCAACCAAGTACAGCTCTTCCATGTTGGGCAAACAAAATTTGTAATCATCGCTCGGTAGAGCTCGCCATTCACAGTAACGTTCATGCCTTCGTCGTCTTTGAAAAAGTACGGTTCAATGATGCCACCGGCCCATAATCTGCACATTGCATTTTTCGGGATGCATTGGCAGTTTTTGCAATGCTTTTGGCTGATCTTCACACCAAATACTGCAATTTTGCTTGTTCACGTATCCATTCAACCAGAAATGAGCTTCGTCGCTAAACACAATTTTCCGATAAGCATATAATGTGCCACTGTCCTAGGTTGCAATGTCTCAGACAGAAATGAGTAGGAGATAGATTTCACGACGAACTTGGGTGTGTCGCTGGAAGCAATCCAGTAGATTTGCTGAGATTTGTCAGGGAGATAGGACGGCTGTTTCTAGCAAAGGGGACGATAGGAGCTGGTTCTGGGGAGTATATATCCTTTCTATCTTTCTTTATATCTATCTTTCAATCTATCTTGCTGTCTATTTCTATTCTTTCTTACTGTTTTTCACTGAAGGGATTCACAATGGACCGTATTGGTCTCCGAGTGGAGATGTGCCCTTGGGCACATAACCCTTCCTAACCTAACCTGAGTAACAGAGGCTCAATTGATGCGAACGGCGCCGAATCGATAATTCACGGTCATAAACAACAATGGCGGATACATTTGCGATATTTTCCTCTGTCCGAACTCTAAACTTTTTTGCGAAATTTAGTCGCAAGATTCCGAATAGCCGAATCAGAAGGTCGCCCAAACTGACCATAAATTGGAAGAAGTGCACGATGCACTTTCTTAACCGAGCATGAATATTCATAATAAACGTTAATAATCTGCCAGCGTTGTTCGTTTGTAAGTCGATTCTTCATGGTTAAATTATAGATCAAACTGAACATGTTTAACAGTAACATGTAACACTGAAACAGCTGAGCTGACAGGAAAAGTGTTGCCAAAAAGAAAGTTGCTTAAAAATAAACCTTGTATTTTGTAAACTATAGTTGCTATCAACACGAAAAATCTTACATATTAGTTGGTAGGCAGTGTTGCCAATTTTTTAATTTCCAAAAAAAATCGCTATATCAAACTAATAAAATCGCTAGAAGTTGCGAATTTATAAAATAATTTAAAAATTCTTACATATACCTCTATAAATTACAAACTAAATTAGAAAATTTAAAATTTTTTAATTTTTTCTTAAAAATTTATCCATAAATCGATAGTTTTTTGCTACTTTTCAGCCTTGTACTAATAATATTGCGGAAAATCTGTAAATAATAACTAATTCAACTGCTTAAACCTTAGCCATTTTTTTTAGAAATTTGTCAAATTGACAATTACGTCGGTAGATTAACAAATTGGCAATGCATTTTTGAAGACTACAATTCATTTTGTGAATTGTGTTTGGTGATATTTTATATACATAAATAAGTAAAAACAATCTACTTTTGCCAACAAAAAAAAAAAAATACATTATGAAATTTCTTAGGGATATAAAAAAAAACAAATATTAATACATGCGAATTTTTTGGGGACATTTGATATCTTGCATAAATTTAAAAAAAACCCGTCATGAAAAATATTGTAAACGTAAAACTAAAAACATTTACAGCTTGTGTTTATAGTGTAATGTAATTCGACACTAACGAATCCTCTGTAGACGAATACGTTAGAAAATGGGGTTTTCTTAGACACACGAATTCATTTTTTTAGGCCTTATTTTTCCTCTAAAAAACAGCTACTTTTTGTTTCCATTAAAATAAATTCTGTCTGAAAAAAATAAAATTATAAAAGCCCAAAAAACAAATAGCTCTTGGCTTCGATATGGACAGTGACAGGCACGTAGCTAGGAATTTGTTTCGGCGGGGCTTTTTCGATTTTTTATCAAAATATGTGCACACTAGGGTTACAACTTTTTTTTTGCTAAATTTTTACCTATCAGCATGTAATGGGCAATAATAGAAATCGCTTTTTTTTATGTCGTTTTAAAACATAAACCTTCCGCATAAAGTGCATTTCCGTAAAATGCATTTTTTTGAGTTTTTAACATTAAAGTTGTATTTGTTGAATAATACTACTACACTACACAACATATTTTAAATAACTTTTTACTGATTGTGTTGGTTATTTTGCGAAATTTTATTTCTATATCGCGAAATAACGCTCTAATCTGTTTTAACAAAATCCACGAAACATGTCAAATTTGAAAACGTTTGTGTCCTTTAAGTTGGATATGCATCGTTATTGTCTAATTATGTTTAAATTTTAGCTTAATATTAAGTTTTAGTTTAATTAAACAAAAAGAGGATTATACGGAAACATTTTTGAAAACCACGAAAAAAAAATTGCGTTACTTTATATAAGTTTGTTATAATTTTTATTAAAAATAAAAATTATGTTTTTTCGACCTTTAATTGTGCAATGAAAATGAAAATTATTCAAGTTCGAGGCCATATACTCTATATTTCTTCATTAGGATATTGTCCTAACAAATAATCTATAGAGTTTTTGTTTTCAAATTTATTATTTGACCCTTTCAGGAATGTGTTGATAGATCTATTTCGGGAATTTTCTAGGTTCCCATCATCAGAACACGTTTTGAAAGCGGTAACAATCCCATGTCAAACATCAAGCATTCATATGAACTAGTTTACTCACTACATGAGAACTAATATACATATGATTTTGAAGTTAAAGATGATTTTGAAGTTAAAGCGGTAACAATCCCATGACATGGGATTGTTACCGCTTTCAAAACGTGTTCTGATGATGGGAACCTAGAAAATTCCCGAAATAGATCTATCAACACATTCCTGAAAGGGTCAAATAATAAATTTGAAAACAAAAACTCTATAGATTATTTGTTAGGACAATATCCTAATGAAGAAATATAGAGTATATGGCCTCGAACTTGAATAATTTTCATTTTCATTGCACAATTAAAGGTCGAAAAAACATAATTTTTATTTTTAATAAAAATTATAACAAACTTGTGGAAAAAGGCAAAGTACCCGCCTAGTTTACTTCCCCTGTTTTGTTTACAAACTTAACAAAACATAAAAGGAGGAAAAAAAACAAAAACGTGTATTGAATATTTACCAAAGGTAGACATACACACAAACAAGTTTTCAATTTATTTTTTGATCAATGGTTATAATCTTTAACTTCAAAATCATATGTATATTAGTTCTCATGTAGTGAGTAAACTAGTTCATATGAATGCTTGATGTTTGACATGGGATTGTTACCCGCTTTCAAAACGTGTTCTGATGATGGGAACCTAGAAAATTCCCGAAATAGATCTATCAACACATTCCTGAAAGGGTCAAATAATAAATTTGAAACAAAAACTCTATAGATTATTTGTTAGGACAATATCCTAATGAAGAAATATAGAGTATATGGCCTCGAACTTGAATAATTTTCATTTTCATTGCACAATTAAAGGTCGAAAAAACATAATTTTTATTTTTAATAAAATTATAACAAACTTGTGGAAAAAGGCAAAGTACCGCCTAGTTTACTTCCCCTGTTTTGTTTACAAACTTAACAAAACATAAAAAGGAGGAAAAAAACAAAAACGTGTATTGAATATTTACCAAAGGTAGACATACACACAAACAAGTTTTCAATTTATTTTTTGATCAATGGTTATAATCTTTAACTTCAAAATCATATGTATATTAGTTCTCATGTAGTGAGTAAACTAGTTCATATGAATGCTTGATGTTTGACATGGGATTGTTACCGCTTTCAAAACGTGTTCTGATGATGGGAACCTAGAAAATTCCCGAAATAGATCTATCAACACATTCCTGAAAGGGTCAAATAATAAATTTGAAAACAAAAACTCTATAGATTATTTGTTAGGACAATATCCTAATGAAGAAATATAGAGTATATGGCCTCGAACTTGAATAATTTTCATTTTCGTTACTTTATATATTTATGGACTAATATAAGGCCAGGGTAGCTAAAATTTGATAATTGCAAAACAAAAATCAAAAGTTATATCCTTAGTGCACACAGAATCGTTTGACTTTTAAATTTATATCTGAACTGATACAAAATATGCTATAGTTGTATCCGGTTTTTGATTTTAAAACTTCATTAAAATCCGAAATATTTGCAGAAATAATTACAGTCAAATACGGTTTGCTTCAACTTTATTAATCCTATAGTTGTATCCGGTTTTTGATTTTAAAACTTCATTGATTTTAAAACTTCATTAAATTACAGTCAAATACGGTGTTTGCTTCAGCTTTATTAGCCAATTGCAAAAATTTTACAACTTTATAATTTGTGGCAAATTCCTTTCCATTTGGACATTTTATTTTATTCAAAAAATTCTCTTGAAATTAGCTAAAAAACAAGTTGGTTGAGAAAAAAAGCAAAAAATTGGGGTAAATTTTGTGTATAAAATTATACACAAAATTCAATTAAATTGACTATTGTCGCAAATCTACTCCAACAATGATAGCGCCCCATTTGTAGGCGATGTTTTCTAATGAAATTTGATGATTCCAACCATATAATACGGAACTAACAGGCATTTCCTATTTGATCCAAGTCAAAAATAAATATTTTTATATTAAATTTATCAATAACAATGGGACTTCCTAACGACTTTTATTTTTTAAATTTGTTAAATCATTTCGGGGGGCTCTAGATAATAATATTTTGCACAAGAAACTAAGCTGAAAAACAATAATTTGAAAACAAATACCATATTCTTTAATTTTTTGTATCTCGAAAACACTCAAAATATTTTCTTTTATAGTTTTTTGACAAACTTAATGTTATCACACTTTCCGTTTTACTTATGTGATGCATAGTATAAACACATGTGTTGTAATGTAAACGGGTGTTTAATAATTATTGCATTATGAATGTCTCCGCAAGCGTATTTTTGTTCACTTAAATTTATCTAAAATTCTGATTATTCGAAACTGTTATAATGCGTTTGTATCCCTATGGGGAATGAGGAGTCAATTGACCTAAAAGTGACTGGTTAAAGAAGAACTAATCACAGGACTGGTATAATTTAATACTGAAGTGGGTTTAAGCAGTGTCAATTGTCCTAAAATTACCAATCCTGTGACTGGTAAAGGGAGGACATACCACATAACCAGAATGCTTATTAACAAGAAAAAGCCAGTTGGCCAGAATTTTACCCATTGGAAGCTGTTTAGTTTTGGTATGCCCATCTTTGGTCATTTGTGTTGGTTTAAAGCAGGACAAATGACCCCCTCCTATGACAAGCCAATGTTAAAGTTGCCAGTTGGTTACATAGGGTAGGGTTTAGCAGAAGACCGGTCTCTGGCACGAAGGGACCGATCCTGTGGCACACGCAGAACCGGTCCATTCCCCCATTCCCCCATAGGGATTGTAACGATCGCAAAATATATTTTAATAATCATTATTACTTTCATTATTATATAGGCAAAAAAAAAACGATTCTTTTTTTCAAAAAACAAACATATTTATATTTTCAAGGCAATATACATCGACATATATTCGCATTAAATAATATAAAACAATTCATAACTCTTTTTAATTGGGTTTTCTTTTTTTTTCTAGTTCGTGAAATGTGGTTATGCCGGTAGTAATTTTCCTGCCCACATATTTCCCTCCATGGTTGGCAGGCCAATCATTCGTGCTGTTAACAAAATTGGCGACATAGAAGTTAAGGTAAGTTTTCAAGACTAAATTTAAAATCAACTTCCAATTCAATTAGTTTAGTTCAATTTTCAATTATTATAAATTATAAAAACAAATCTCTTTTATTTTTGTTCTTCTTTATTTATATGTAAAAAAAAATATATTTTGGAAAAAAAATATCTTTTTTGAATATTTTTACAGGATTTACACGTTGATGTAAGTCTATAGTCTCCTAATTTATTTAAATTAATTACCAAAAATTTGTTGCGTTTTTCTTTGGCCAAAATAAAACAATCTATAGTTGTCAGTTTTACTAAAACTCGATTTTTAGCTAAATAGCCGTTGTTTAATTTGTTATTTTCCCTTTTTCATTGTTGAAAGAAAAACATTTTTGCATTAACAATTAATTTTTAGAATGCCTATTTTAAATATACAAGAGTTTTTTTTTAAAACTCTTTTCTTTTATTATTTACTATATTATTTATGAATGTTTGTTGTTATTTTTATTTTGTTCGTATTTCTTTATATTTTACTAACATTTTTCTTAAGTTTCGAAATGCATGCCTTTTAAATTTAAAATAATTTTTAGTTTTGATGTTGTTAAAAATTTCATAAAGTAAGGTTTTCTTAATTTCACTTAAAAGATAAATTTTTAAATTCAAATTTCAAAGCGCTTTTAAGGAAATTTTCTATTGATTCCCTTAACTGATTTAGTTCGTTTTCAAAGTCTCTGTTTGTGTGCTTAATAACACTAGAACTCATATGGCGGAGGGGCTCTTAATTGGTATGCTAAGAATTATTATAAATAAACTATATTCTAACATGCTGCTAGACCTAAAATCATTGTTGTCAGGTTTGTTGAGCATAAAATCGTCCAATTTCCCAAAAAAAAAAAGTCAAAATCGTCATCATAGTTTTAAAAATCGTCAAAATAAAAATATTTGATGATAAGTTTTATTAAAAAAAATAAAGAGCAATAATGTAATTCACATTTCAAGGGCTAATGTGTTATCGGTGTCATATAAACTTTGAAAATCATGACATTTTGCCATTTAACTCTTAATTACTTCATCACACAATTCTGTGAACAACATTTCAGTAGCACAATTTTTAAATCTTAAATTCTTTTACAAAGTTTAGAAATTCTTTAATTATTAAATTTGGACTTCCATTAACCCTCCAACAGGGAAGCCCGCCTAAAGGCGGGGTATTTTAAATTTGTCATAAATGCTGCAAATGAGTGTTTAGAAAGATTATATTTAATATTAGTAGCAAAGTTTTTAAGTTTAATCAATATATGTTGAAGTTAAGGTGCGTTTTCGCTCAATTTCGCGTTTTTCTAAAAAGGAAAATCGCCATATCTTCTGAAGATAATCAACAAAAGGGAACATTTTTAGACTATAGTTTTATCTTGTTAAGAGGAATAATTTATGCCTAAACTTATTCATACTAAGGATAAGATTCGCTCTAAACCTATTTTGGGCCATATTTTTTTTTAAGAGAAGCAACGCTCAGGAAATTCTTAATATTTTTTAATGTGTTGCTTTCTTTGGAAAATTAGATAGAGGAGAGATGAAAGATGGGGGCTTTAAAAATGGCAACACTGTAATTGCTCAAGATGATAAGCCTTAGAAACAGTTGTTGCTCGCCACCTGATGTAGAGTTCGCGAACGAACTTATTGAAGCTTTTTGGTTCGTCTAAAATAGGCAGCGAAACAATTTTGGTAGAAGAACATATTGTTTATTTTTCGTGCAGAACAAGTGGTATAAATTTCATTGCAAAAACGCTTAGGCGGGTTTGAGGGCTAACGAATAAAAATTTATTATCAAATTCAAATCACATTACATTTGATGATTTATACTACTTTTCCAGATGTTTTGTACATGTTTTTCTATACATTATTTTTCTCCAAAACATATGTTTTGCTCAAAACAATAGATTCTAAAATTTTTGATTATGTATTTTATGTTTTTCATTTTGGGTTCGTTTTTAATATTTCTAAATATAAATGTAAATTGTGAATAACTGAAGTTTCACTTTGGAACGCTTTATTTATATTATTATTAGGTCCGTTTTTTAAGCACCAGATTTATTTTTGGATTTATTTCGTTTGTTTTAAATTTGTTTTTTTTTCCCACAATTTCAATATTTTATAAATACGAATATTCGAGCTCGAGGTCTGCTTGTTTCGCAAAAAATTCCATGTGTTTTTTAATTTAAAAAATATTTTATTTTTATCTCAGACTAACACTATTTAAATTTTTTAAAAATGTAAAAATTAAAAAAATTTAAGCACATAAATTAAATAAATCTAAACCTAACATGAATTTATAAAATAATTTTTTTGCAAAACTTTATTTCACATCATATTAGCAAATAAATGTAACGAAATAATAAAAATCCAAAAATAGTTCCGGTGATTTTTTAAGAATGACAAATAAATATATTTTGCTTTTGTCAAAAAATCGACATTTTGAAAGCATAAATCGTCCAATCGTCATTTAGTTATTTTGGGTACTAAAAATCGTCAAAATTACGATAAATCGTCAAACCTGGCAATACTGCCTAAAATACTTCCTAGGTATTTTGTAGGATGTATAAGGTGCTACTAATCTTTCATTATGAATCCAGCTGCTAGATTTCTAGAAATTTTCATTTTCAATTTAAAAATTTTACTATGTATTGAACATACTGTGCTTGAGTGGAAGTTAATTAAAAGATGCACATGGGATTTCTTAACAGAAAATGTTAGATTAACCCTTCACAAGTCATAGTCTGATCAAAAGAAGAAAAAAATTGACGGACCTTATTTAAAACACGCGATTTATGGGACTGTTCTAGTAAACTTGTCTATCTATAACAACAATATTTTCAGAGGTCAAGTTTTCTAAAGCTTTTATTGTTCTAAAAAAATTTTGTTATTAAATTTTAATTTAAAAAATAAATTTTAAATGCTATAGTAAGTAGCTCAATTGGTAGAGCTGTTGGGTACAAACATTTTGTATTCCAACCAGAGAACAGAATGAGACCATTCGTTTTTGTTGTCCATTCATACATTCATTGCTTACGCTGTTGCTGTTTTTTTCCATTTATTGTTTTTGTTGAATGCCTTTTTAACAGTCATTTTTATAATGCCGTTACATGTCAAGCAATGAAATGATGACACATGAATAACAATAGATTAGATTAGATCAGAAGGCACTATGCACCGCGACCAATATAGGTCTTTTGTGCTGCCTAAAGTTACCTACAGATTCAAGCTACCTATAAAGCCAATTATCCTATTAGGCAAAATGTTCGCGATGTCGGAAGGCGAAATGAAGCGATCACCTAGAAACCTAAGTCCTCCTATCACAAAGCCTGTGACATTCGCAGAGAACATGCTCCGAGGTCTCAGACACCATCTCACAAAACCTACACATATCCGTGTCCGATTGACCCTTCTTGTGCAGATGGTATCTGAGATTACAGTGTCCAGTTAAGTACGACGCCAGGGTCCTTAAACCCCCCTTTCAAGCGACAAGAGTCGCCTCGACCCCCTACTGGAAAAAGAGATCAATCTTTTAGCCTGGCGCTGACCGGGAGAGTTTTCCCAGTAACCAGAGAATTCAGACTCTCTCCATGCCCTGAGCCTTTCCCTAACATACCCCGCAGGTATTCCACAGAATGGTTCAGGACCAATAAAGGGCCTTAGGGCCCCGCGGTTGGCAAGACAATCTGCCCTCTGCCCTCATGACCAGGAATCCACCCTAAGGTTAGAGAGTTGCCCCTACCTAGCCTATTGAGAGTCTGAATGCATTCCATGACCAACCCAGACGACACCTTATAAGCCATTAAGGCCCTCAGTGCAGCCTGACTGTCAGAAAGAATGTAGATGCGAGATCTGCGAGTTCCCCTTCGCAGGCATTCCCCTGCACAGACACAGATGGCCCAAATCTCCGCCTGAAAAATGGACGGATATTTTCCCATAGGTAAAGCACGCTGGAAGCCTGGTCCAAAGACGCCCGCACCCGTGTTCCCATTCGACTGCTTAGAGCCATCAGTGAACATGAATAACATGAAATCAATCACAACATTCGCGTAGAATTCGTTGACCTGTAGCAATAATAATAATTTTTTTTTAGTTTTATTAAACATGAAATATGTATGTATAAAATTTTTTAATTTTCTTAATACAGTGATATGTTTCACAAAAAAAAATTGTTAACGTTTTATTCATTTAACATTGATGGTCTCAATATCATACCAATCGTTGTGTATTCGTTGTTTTCGTGAGTGTTAAGTGAGGTTAACACTAGACAAGCAATGCAATGCATGGTTTTCGTTACACTCACTTTTCTCAATTCTGTCGATTGTTGCTTTATTGAAATGATGTGAGTTGACAACAATGTACTCATTTTTTGTGATTGCATTCAGAAGCATGAAATAAGGCACTCAATCCGTTCTCTGATTCCAACAATGATTGCAAACAAATATTAAATTCATTAATTTAGCAAAAAACTGCATTTAAATAACAATTTGAACAAAATATTTATGAATTACAAATTTTTGCAAAGTAATAATTGCAACTTTATAATTATGTTTTGCAAAAAAAAAAAAAAAAAAATTATCACATTCAATTATAGCAAAATGAAAAATTGATAAATTTTTAAATATTTTGCAATTTTTATTGGAATGCAAAACTAATTATAATATTAATATGATTTAGATTTAAAAGATGTTGCAGTTAAAAATTCAATTAATGAATTAATAAAAATTTTTTGCTAAATTTTGAATAATTTGGCAATAATACATTTTTTTTTTGTTAAATTTAATTTTTAAATTAATTAGAGTATTTTTTTATTAATTGCAAGTTAAAATTTTTTTTTTCTGAAAAAAAAAATCTCATGTGATTTGTTGAATTAGCAAATATTGTTATAACAATTTATTTATTTATTTATTTGAGCCTATGGATACAATATTATCCTTCCAGACTAGCAACTTAATTAAAATGCAGAAAAAAACTTAAAGTAATTTTAGACTAGGGCAATCTAGTTCGTTTGAGTGCGCGCTCTTTCTAGTTCGATTGTTCTGAATGAACTAGGTCGCTCTTCAATCGATCTTTGACAATTTTGTTCAATAGTTTGTTTGATCATTTTTAAGCGAATTATTCATATCAGGGGTGTTAAATGTTGTTTTCAATTTTGTAACAACCCCCCAAAAATATTGTACTTTTTGGACCTTCACGGTACCATTTTTTTTTTTAATTTATTAAAACAACAAAAAAGTACATCAAAATTCACTTGTACACAAAAAAACAAAACTTAACAATAACATACATTATGTACATGAATAAAATAAGGTACAAAAAACTCTACCACCAATTATGTGAACTCTACAGAGAGTACATCTTTTGCATTTTCCGTCTTTTTCTTTATCTAGCCATGGAAATAATTTCGCCCAATCTTCACGAAATGGTACAATGTACGGTTTTGTCTGCTTGTTTGTTCTACAAAAAATAAAATTAACTTTCAAATACCTTGATAATATGTAATATCGTACCCAACTGTATCGAAGTCCATTTCTACACATAATTATAAACAGGTTTTTTAATTTAATTATCACTTCTTCAGAATTTTAATAAATTCATAATAAAGTGAAGTTGGCTGCAACATGTAAGAGCTCTATACACTACAATAACAGTCGCATAAAGAGCTACCGATATTTAAAAAAAATCGTCAATTTTATTCTACAAAATCCTCAAAATGATGATAAATCGTCAAATCTGGCGGATATTTTCGCATATATTATAAACTCTCATTACATAAAACGAATAAATACAATGAAAAAGGACACAATAACAATTTGTTAGCTCTACTAAAAATTCAAAAAGGGGAAAAATTAAAAATTTTTAAATTGTACCAAAAGAATCGCGGTAGTACCACGGTACTTTAGAAGGTCAAAATGTACCAAAAAAAAGTACAATTGTACCAGCTTTAACATCCGTGATTCATATTACACCTCTTTTTAACATTAAAAAAATTAAGCTGGCAACATTGAAAAAAAAACAAAATCAAACTCAAAAGCAACACAAAGAAAAGAAAAATTACTCGAATACCAAAAAGAACGAAAGACCTAAAAGAGCTGAAGATTGCTCGCTAGTTCAATTGAACTAGGTCGTTCACGAACTATACAACTCTTAAGTAATTTATTTAAGAGAGCCTTAAAATGAGAATGTGAAATACTTATGTCTAATTGAGTACAGTAATTATTAAATAATACTCAGTTCTATGGATATCAATATGATAAAACTTATGAATATTTCTCAATGACCTTGGTAGAACATGAATTAATTCTAATAATCCCTGCGAATATATTTCATCACAAATAATACCATGCAGAAAAGTTGTCAAAAATATATTCCTTCGAGTTTCTAGAGTTTTCATATAAAGAAAAGCACGCTTATCTTTATACTTAGCGAGAGAAAAGGTAGGAACAGAGACTGCCTGATCAGCATATGAAGAATTTAAAAATGTAAGTGCAAACTTTGTAAATTTGACCTGTATTTTCTCAATATGATTTATGAGAATATCCGAAGTGGGACTCCAAATAAAAGAAGCATATTCCAATCTTGATCTGACAAAAGAAGTTAAATAAAACTTTATTTGTAAAGTAATAAAAATAAAGAATAAGCTTTGGGTGTTATAAAGTTTAGATGGCTACAAAATGATAATTTAGCATCAAAAACCACATCCAAATCAACAATTTCATCAGTTGATGACAAAAGTAGACCATACGTTCTATATTGAGAAAGTATTATATTATGGTATCTGTGGTAAGTCATGAAACAGCATTTCCAATATTAAATGGCAAACCATTACGATCTGACCCACACAATTACCCTATCCAAGTCTTCTCGGAGGTCAGAAATATTCCTAAGGGAATATATTTGTTTAAAAATCTTCAAATCATCAGCTTACTTAAGATACCGCGAATTTCTAAAACAGTGACAAATGTCATTAATAAAAATATTAAATAACAAGGGATCCAGAATACTACCCTGGGGAACGCCTGAGGTCGGGATAAAAAAATCAGAGTAGACACCATCAATAGATACTGATGCACATCTAACCGTTAAATAATAACGAAACCATCTCAGCATTTCAGAATGGAAACCAATCTTTGAAAGTTTTAATAAAATAAGTTCATGAGGCACACGGTCAAATGCAAAGACCGTATAAATTGTATCAGTTTGCAATATATTTTTAAAACAAGTTACGCAATAATTGGTATAAAATTAAAAATAAAAAAAAATTTCACAGACTTAGTAGGTTTCGGACCTAGGTCTGTA
Source organism: Delia radicum (assembly GCA_021234595.1). Classification (NCBI taxonomy): domain Eukaryota; kingdom Metazoa; phylum Arthropoda; class Insecta; order Diptera; family Anthomyiidae; genus Delia; species Delia radicum. The sequence goes on from CM037852.1 coordinate 104,717,764, forward strand.
AAGATACAAAGATACTATACCAATTGAGATACTAAGGCATCGAAAATTTGATTTTTTTTATTTAAATTTTGAAAAAAAAAATATTTTTAGAACAATAAAAGCTTTAGAAAACTTGATTTTTTTTTACCTCTGAAAATATTGTTATGAATGACAAGCCCCATTCATTATTTTTTAACCAACCCAAAATCATATTATTGAAACCAATTCGGTATAATTTTTCTCAAATTGTTTTACGGGACTCAATATATTATAAAACTGTTTATCTCCATAATAATAAATATAAGTGCACAGAGGAAAGATGTGGCCAAAACATTTTTTTTTGATGTTTTTAGAAATCTTGTTCCCCAATTGACAATTTATATTTTAATTTAACTGTTTGTTGAATTTTAACTGGACATTCAGTAATCGGGCCTAAATGGCATTAGTAATAACTAGGGCAACCAAAAATATGGCCAGAGCTTGTTTTTTACTTGAAAGGATGTACTATTTAGACTAAATACAAGTTCTGATCATGGAAATATGAAAGTTTTAAGCTATATTTGTTACAGCTTTTTTTAGCTTATCTTTGATATTTGCTTATTTTAGCTTATTTTGTGAATATAACCTACTTTTTGACTTTTTTCTTTAAAAATTAGGTTTATTTTAGCTTTTTTCTTTTAAAATGGAGCTTTATGCTATTTTTTAGCAATCGGTATTTTGAATAATTTTTTTTTCCAATTCAAAGATGACATTTTATTAATGCATGTTGTTGGTTTATCAAAAAATATTTCGATAAACCAATTTGAACTTTGAAGCTTAAGAAAACAATTTCTCTTTGCAGCTTTGTTTGACTGACAAAGTTCCAAAAACAAATTTTACACACATTTTATTTGTAGTAACGATTTTAATAAAAATTATGAAATTTAACGTTTTTTTTTTTTTTTTTTTTTTAAAATTAAACAGCTTACTTTTATATCTAAACAGTTTATTGGACTGTATTTTCTAGCTGTTTTTTGGTTTTGGTTAGTAAAAGCATTACAAAAGTACCAAAAAATACACATTGATTTTTTTTTATTCAGATTTTTGTATAAAATATTTCTTCAGGTCCGTCGATATTTAAAATAAAAATCTTTCAAAATCAGTCCAGATACTAAGACATTATATGTAAAAATGTAAAAATTTATTCGATTTTCATGCATTTATGAATAGCTACACTTTTTGAATCGGCATGCAGAAGTTTAAAAAAAATATAATACAATTTGGAATATCTTTTAAAATTTTGAAGATATTCCACATTGAAATATATTATTTTCCATTGATTGATTTTGTTAAGCTAATAAGGCCTAAAATGTTTTGTGTAAATAAAACAAAGTCTCTTTACATATTTTCCGACATTTCGTCTATATTTGTAGACTTTATCAAGGAAGTCGTAATATGAAACTATTTTACTTCACATTAGAACCGCATTGTACATAAAACAAAAAACATAAAACATGAATTTAAATTAATACACAAAACTTAAACTAATATCACAGAAAATGTTTACTTTATAGCAACTCTATAACTAGCGCTTATATTGTTTGTCTTTGTTTTCCTATTCTGATCCCATTTTTTTTTAATGTGGCTAATTTAATTAAAAATTAATATTTAACATTTTGGTTAAGAAATATATTTTGAAAGACGTAAGAAAAGTTTCTCTTAATATCATTCTTCAATACAAATTCAGGCCTGCTTAAATTTAACAATCTTTTAATCTTTAAAGGTAGATATCTTGTAAAATATATGATATCTTGAAAATTTCATAATAACAATTTTAAATGAGCTTTACTGGCGGATTCAAAATTTGTAACGGTCACAAATATTGCACAAAACATAAATGATATATATTCAACTATATGGCTTTCAAATTACTCAGCTATTATGCTCACCTTTCGATTTTAAGTCTATCTAGCTGAGTAAGATTTTGTGTAAATCCGATCAGCCAGTAAAAAGTATTGAACACATCTGTATTGTGCCCCACTGTGTATTTAGAGGGGATTTAATACTGCTGTAACCAATTCGCTTACTTTTAGTATTATGGAGATTAACATTTCCATAATATATGGCGTACACTAAAGCAATTTGAGAGAAATTATAGCGATTTTTTTTTTTAATTATGATTTTTGTTACTTCAAAAATGTTCAAATTTTTTTCTTTTAACCCTTTACTGCATGAAACTCCAGATCTTGATGAAAGTTGTATATTTTGATATAAATTGAAAATAATTGAACACCTATTTCGGCGTTTTTCGATATTTTCACTTTTACCGATTTTATAAGTAAAAACCCCAAAAAGGTAAATATTTCGAATCACACAATAACCAAAAATATAGCTAAAGGGTCCGCCATCTAACGTTTTTTTTTCAACTAGTGCTTATTTCGTGAATGGTAACACTTAGCTCATGTCTGATTTGACAGATAATTAGTTTTATCCTTCCGCTGAACGAATATGGTCCGTATGTTCGTTATCTTGTGAAAAAAGTGAAAGAAACTGACATCCTCATCGATAAACCAAAGCGTGAAAAGCCAAAAACAGTGCGTACACCCGAAAATATTGCTGCTGTGGCAGAAAGTGTGCGTGAAGCGCCATCAACATCAAGTCACCGTCGTTCTCAACAATTGAACATTTCGGAGACATCATTGAGACGAATTTTGCATAAAGACCTTGGTATGACGCAATACAAAGTCCAATTGGTTCAGGAGTTCCAAAAAAAAAAAGTTATTTGGCGGACCCTTTATTATATAAAAGTCTAATTATGTGGGTCGGAAAGCTTATAATTTTTCTTAAAAACCAAGTAATTTGTTTAATAACTTTTAAGTTATTACTGCATATAAATTGTAATTGTTTATGAATTATAAAGGTAGTTTTTTATTTTTTGTATTTTTCTCGCCTCAAAAAAGGCTATACCCCCAAATTTACCTTTTGTGTTCAAATATAATCTATGTCAGGAGTGCCCAAAAGTTCCTTATGGAAGAGCAAACACCAATACATTTAAAGAAAAACTAATTTTTATTCAATATTTTTTGTTGTAAAAACCAATACATACAAAGAAAAAAGAAAAAAATATTTCAATGTTTACCAGCAAAGCATACGAAAGTGTTGTTGCTTTGCGCTTGCGTGTATAAAGTGAAGAACGACAAAAAAACTAATAAGACAAAGTTGTTTGTGTATTTCGTATTGCTAGTGCTGAGCGCTCTATATGTGTATTAAAACACACAGCCTATAGCTAAGTGTTTTTACAAAAACAATTGAGTACTAAGCGCATAGGCCGTGGGCACCCCTGATCTATGTGATACTAAAATACAGATGTGGCTTTATCGTAAAAATACGTCTTGATAATTCGTTACATATATGTAACGCCATTTAGTAAAGGGTTAAACAAACTGAAAGTTTAATCTATCATTTTCTGGCGAGAAACTCTATATGCATTGACCATTTATTTAACTTGCACTTAAGCTCAGTCTGGAAAATTTTGAGAAATTTAAGAATTATTTTGAATATTTTTTACAGTGGGACTTTTTGTATCGTAATTAAAAAAAAGCATAAAAGATTTGTAAAGAAATTTCTCTTGAAAAGTTCTCAGATTCTTTAATTCGTTCGAAAAACAACCTAATCGTCCGCCAATAAATACAGTTTAAAACCTTCTACTAGAAACTGCTTTCAGGTAGCTAGCTAAATAAATTTTTTAATTTTGTTTTTTATATGTTGTATTTATTTTTTTATAGTGTTTGCTTTAATTTTATACCCAACTTTTAATTTTCTCATCTCTTAACATAAGCGCCCTTTTAGATAAAAATAATTTTTATTTAACATTATAACTAACAATATTTTTTAGGATTTAATGGTCGGCGATGAAGCATCACAATTGCGATCAATGCTCGAGGTATCATATCCCATGGAAAATGGTGTTGTACGAAATTGGGAAGATATGTGTCATGTGTGGGATTATACCTTTGGACCGAAAAAAATGAATATCGATCCAACAAATACGAAAATATTACTCACAGAACCACCAATGAATCCATTGAAAAATCGTGAAAAAATGATAGAAGTAAGTATAAACTTTTTTAAGGATTTATTCATAATTGAAAAATATCGACTAGACAACAAACGGATCACTTTACCTTATAGCCGTTAGTTTTAACTTCTAAATTACGTTATTGAATTTTTTAAATTTAAACGATTAATTAACAAATTTTATATTGTTTTTAGGTTATGTTTGAAAAATATGGTTTTGATTCTACCTACATTGCCATACAAGCTGTTCTTACCCTATATGCTCAAGGTTTAATTTCTGGTGTTGTCATCGATTCCGGAGATGGTGTTACCCACATTTGTCCAGTTTATGAAGAGTATGCATTACCACATTTAACAAGACGTTTAGATATAGCTGGACGTGATATAACACGTTATTTAATTAAGGTATGACTTAGAAAAAAAACCCGCACTAAAAAATTTATTTTCTTATTTTTTCAAGAAAAAAATTAGGCAACATTTCTCAAAATCTAAAAATTTTCTTTAAAAACAGCGGTTTTTTTGAGAATTGTTCAAAACAAAAAGGATCGCAAAATCTCAATCTGTCAAATATCTCAAATATCTCAAATTTTTTATTTTTAAAATTTATTAGAATCAAATGTTTTACTTTTAAATTTTAAAAAATTGAAACCAAAAGTTTATTTTTCGATCTTTTATCATAAATTATGATGTGAGCAAGATTATTCCAGTTCAAGTTCAATATCATTTGTTGTTTGTTAAACAAAAAACCGTGCAATGTTTATTTATTAATTAAAAAATTTCTTCATCTGCTAATTTAATAAATAAACATTGCACGGTTTTAATAAATAAACATTGCACGGTTTTTTGTTTAACAAAAAACAAATGATCTTGAATTTGAATAATCTTGTTCACATCATTTATTAGAATCTATTTTTTTTTTGTTTATTTATAACGAGCTTCTTTCAACCTCTGTTTATTTACAAATATAAAGCTAATTTTTAACTTATAACAACCTCCGTATATTTACAAAATAAAGCAAATCAAACATATTAGCTAGGATGATACTAGTATTCCTGAATATTCAGAGCTTTTAACAAAAAACCTATTAATGATCAATTTTGCTCCATTCTTGTCTTCTTAGTAATTAAACAGTAATTCCTAGCAAGCATCATGACGTTACTAAACTTTGAAGACCAAAAATGTTCTTTTTATATCAAAAACAAATTAGTTTTTACTCTGGCTCAAGTAATATTTTTTACAGTTTTATTAGTTTTTTGTTTTTATATACATCGAGATTACTTTAATGTTATTTTTAATTTATAACGAGCTTTCAACCTCCGTATATTTACAAAAATAAAGCAAATCAAACATATTAGCTAGGTTGATACTAGTATTTCGATCTGCCTAAAGATCTCATCAGAACCCGAAGTTTTGGAAAAACTAGGACCTCCAAATTATTCAAAGATTTAAACAAAACCCATTAGAACATAAATTTTGTTAGAAAAGTTATAATTTTTTTTAAGAATAATTTTAGAAATTTTTCTTCTAAAATTTTCGGTAAAGGATTGGCAAGAGGTTTCAGTGGAAAAATGTTACAAAATTGGAATTTTTTCTTTTTTTTTACATTAGCAAGAAAATTTGTAGTGTTTTCCATATGATATTGATTAAAATTCTATATTTTTCAATGATTTTTTTTAAACCGACATCATTTCTAGAACGCTATCTGTCAAGAATGCTAAATATTAAGTCCATATACGAGTTTTTTTAAAAAAATTTTCGATTTAAAATATGTATTGAATTTGAAAGTCGAAAACTTGAAAAAAAGTAAAACTCGTATTTTGAGGCTCAGTATGAACGTAGTACAGGGGTGGCAAGCCTTTTTGATGTGTGCCAAAAAAATATATATTCTGATGTAAAAAAGTGTCGCGTGCAGTGCTGCCTTAAGTTTATATTTTTAAGCATTTTTCTAGTGCTATCTTAAAATTCGAATACATTTTTCTTTTAAAAATGTCATCACTAGAGAAGAAGAATTTGTCGGTTTAGTCTTTTTTGTTGTTGCTATTTTTTGGATAATGGACTAATTTTGTAATTTAAATACGTTTTAGAAAATAGACTTTATATAGATAACGTTTTTTGGTAGAGTGGAAAATCTACGGAGTAAAAGTATTAAAACATATGTCGACAAACTGCATTGTCGCGAAAACTGCCATTTTATTAAAATCTGAAATTTTTAAAATTTTCAAAACTTTAAGGCCTGGTACCTTTTCGAAATAAAAAACTAACCACCTTAATGTATAATAAAACTAACTTTAACTGAAAGTTGGTAGTTTTAAGTACAGTTTTTTAACTTTCAGCATGTAATGAATTATTGAAAACGAAAACGATCGAAATTTCAATGCCTAATATTTTACGATTTGTATTATACAAATTATTTTTTATTGCATACGATTAAAATTTTGATAAATATAAAGCGATGTATAAAAAAAATCGAGTCAAATTTTATTTTGAAAAAACTAAATATTCCCCCTGTTTGTTTTTAAAAATTGAGTCATTTTAACCCAATCAGAAAAAAAAAAATTTTAAAAAATTTTTATCACAGGAAAATTTCTTATACTCTTGACAGCTTTTTTACAATAAACACTTTTTTTTAGAAACATGTCTGAAAATTGCAATTTTATACATTAGCCACTTGGTTCCCGGTCCTCTACTTTTACAAATTTTAATTTTTTTTTGGTACAAATTTGTGTTTTTTTTTTCATCTCAATTTTAGTTACTTTTATTACGTGGTTACGCTTTTAATCATTCCGCTGATTTTGAAACAGTTCGTATGATGAAGGAAAAACTTTGCTATATAGGCTACAATATTGAAATGGAACAAAGACTTGCTTTGGAAACTACGGTACTCGTAGAATCCTATGCCTTGCCAGATGGTCGTATTATCAAAGTAGGTGGCGAACGTTTTGAGGCTCCCGAAGCATTATTCCAACCGCATTTAATTAATGTGGAAGGTCAAGGTATCGCAGAATTGGTGTTTAATACTATACAAGCAGCAGATATTGATATGAGACCAGAATTATATAAACATATTGTATTATCTGGTGGCTCAACTATGTATCCTGGTCTACCCTCACGTTTGGAACGAGAAATTAAACAATTGTATTTGGAAAGAGTTTTGAAAAATGATATTGACAAATTAGCGGTATGTTATTAAACACAAACTGACAAATATAAAATGAAATATAACTCTAAATAATTCTCTTTTATTTAAAGAAATTTAAAATTCGTATTGAAGATCCACCCCGGAGAAAGGATATGGTATTTATTGGCGGTGCTGTGTTGGCGGAAGTTACTAAAGATCGTGATGCTTTTTGGATGTCTAAGCAAGAATATCAAGAACAAGGCATTAAAGTATTACAAAAACTTACAAAAATTACTGCTTGAAAAAGAATTTAATACTTTTTGCAACAGTTTTAAATTGGTCTAACATGTCTAAGGGTGATGATAATTTTTGTTATAGTCTGAAACAACAAATGAAATTCCCCATTTTATTTACTAAATCGTCATTAAAAATAACAACCATATTGCTAAATGCTAAAGAAAACTTTCCAATTCTTCCAAAACGAAAATGACTTTATATGTTTTTCTGTTCTTTCTTATCTTTTTAGTCATTGTTATTATATTTCTTTATCTAATAATGTTATTGCAGTGTTTAATTTTATTTTCATTAAGTCTACCTCCCTAATCCTCTTTCTTTAATTTGTTTTTTCCAAACAATTTGCATTTATGTTGGTTTTCTTCTTTTTTATTACCATAATTCCTGCCTTCTACTTATTGTTTGTGTTAATATATAATTTTTTTTAAACTTATTTTTATTTAATTTTTATTTTCAAGTATTTTCTAGTATTTTTTTTTATAAAAAAACATAATTTTTCTAAGTAAAAGTTAAATTTTTAATAAAAAAAAAATATATTAATATATTTTTCCTAGAACACAAAATGTTTTTATTTCTTTTTAGTAGAAATTATTATTTTTAGAAAAATCCTATTTTGATAAAAGTTTTTCTATAGAATGCCTGAATATTTTCCTCAGGATCAGAGAATTTTTTTTAGAAAAATCCTTTGATTCTAACACAATTTTCCTTAAATTTTTCCCTAGCAAAAATCTTTCAAAACTTAAGAGTATTTTCCGTTTCATATTTATAACCCATGTGTGAAAATATACTTTGCAGCTGTATAACATTTGAACTGATCAAGTTACCTTGAATTTTATAATTGGGAATGAATGTCAGTTATTAAAATATTTATTTGGTTTGAATCAATTAACGCAGGTAAGATTTCTTTTTGATGTTTCAAACGATTCCACCATTTTCAGCGACTGTGTTTATAATTATTATTTATTAGAATAAATTTTGGTTTTTTCAACCGAAAGCTATTAATTTCCAAAATTTTGCTATTTTTTTTTTTTTTTAATTTTAACCAATACTCAGGGGATATCCCCTACTCATGCAGTGCATTGTATTGATCAGGATAATAGGGTATGGGAGGGAGGAAAGTAGTGTTTGTGGATATTTGATTTAAATTTTTCTAAATTGTAAGTAACATTAATTGGCCGAAGGGTAATCGCAAAATTTTTTCAATGATAATGAAAATTATGAACCAAAGAAGAGAAGTGGAAAAAATCTAAGTTGTTGAATCGCGATACACGCAGGATTTTAAACACTGCAAGTAATTCTACCATAAGCAGCTGAGACCTCAGTGCTCTAATTTCCCATTCTGTGAGCAAATCAACAGCTTGCATAGTTCTAAATGCATCTTAAGTTATTGTGCGAAGTAAGATGAACGTAGTTCCACGACTTTTGGAAGGGCACAAAATCAAGAGTATGGAATTCGCAGTGTCAAACTTGATCACAAATTGGAACACGGTATGCCAAAATTTCGATATCCTTTTTTCACAAATTACAATTTTTTACTCAAGGTGAATAAGTGGAATTTGTATAGACCAGCTATTGGCACGACATACGTAAAGAAAGACGATGCTTCTCTCGTCGTAATTTCATCAAGAATGAATATATCTGATTATACTGCTGTATTGCAATGCGGTTTGGTGCCATTTTTACTAGACTATCCCAATGGTAACTGAATTTTCATGCAAGACAATGCAAGAATTCATACCAGCAACGAAACTAAGATGTGGTTTCGCGAAAAAAAAACATTCCACTTCTTGACTGGCCTGCATGCTCACCAGATCTGAACTCCATAGAAAATCAATGGGGTATATTGGTTCGTAAGGTTTACGTCAATGAGAGGCAAGTTAACACTGTTGAAGAGCTAAAATCCTGCATTTTAACAGTGTGGTCAAATGTGGAATTTAAGTTACTACAAAACTTAATTAGTACTATGTATAAAAGATTATTTGAGCTAATAATAATGAATGGTGGTCAAATTGACTATTAAAAAGTTCAAAATGTGATTTTTCAATGAAAATTAAAATTATTCAAGTTCGAGGCCATAGAGTATTCAAGTTCGAGGCCATATTAGAATATTGGCCTAACAAATAATCTATAGAGTTCTTTTCTTTAAAAAAATCTGTACCTGGGTTACACAGGAGGAAAAACTCATAACTTCTAAAAATTAATGAGGTTGTGAACACCAATTCTATATATTTCAGCCACGCTGATTTCAATGCTGTACTGTATTTTTCGATCTATGGAACAGTTTTTCCACAAAATGACTTCAAAGTTTGGCGCATGCAAATGCAGTTTTTTAAATATACCGTTTTTAAAATGAAATAAATCTGACTCCTTTATATTGAAATGTTAAGACAACCCCTGTATTCTTGTTTGAGGTACATAGTTGATGCGCAAAACTGCAGATTAAACTCGGTATTTAGCGGGTTTTTCTTATTTTTCCCAGTTTTTACGGTTTAAGCTAATTTTATCGCTAAACTACCAATTGACCTTAACAAATGATAGAAAAAGCCTATTAGGAAGAGGAATTTCAAGGAGAAAAGAATTATTTTAATACGGTGCCTCATATGCAGAGCTCGGGATTTGTCAAGTAATTTATATGGCATCATAGCTTTCCGAGGCGAACCCAAAGTCTAATTTCTAGTATGTTAAGTGAATACATTTAAAAAGTATATGTGCAAAAAATAATCTAAAAATTTTTATATTTGAAAAAGTTTTTCTAACAAAAACCCTACTATTGCGACAAATATGTACCAAAACGGAGGTTTTTATTAGGAAAACTTTGCAAATAAAAACATTTTTATCTGAAAATTTGGAAACATACTTTTGAACAGCTTGGAACTTGGGGTCATGCTGGAAAGCTATGGTGCCATGTAAAAATAAACGTCATGTAAAAAAAAACGCTTTGATAAAATAACGTTTTTCTAACTAATATAACTCATCTTAAATGACTCTACTGCGTGAACATTTGATTAGCTCGATTAATTATTTAGCGATAGAATTTGCGAAAATCGAAAAAATTTTAAGTTTTTGACAAATCGCGAATTGTGCATAAAAAACGCTTTGATAAAATAACGTTTTTCTAACTAATATAACTCATCTTAAATGACTCCACTGCGTGAACATTTGATTAGCTCGATTCATTATTTAGCGATAGAATTTGGGAAAACCGAAAAAATTTTAAGTTTTTGACAAATCGCAAATTTTGCATAAAAACGCTTTGATAAAAAAAACTTTTTTCTAACCAATATAACTCATCTTAAATGACTCTACTGAGTGAACATTTGATTAGCTCTATAAATTATTAGCGATAGAATTCGCAAAAAAAGAAAAAAAATTTGAAATTTTTGACAAATCGCGAATTTTGCATAAAATCGCTTTGAAAAATAACTTTCTTACTAATATAACTCCTCTTAAACGACTCTTTCCACTGCATGAACATTTGATTAGCTCGATTTATTATTAAGCGATAGAAATCGCGAAAACCGGAAAAAATTAGAAAACCCTTTTAACAGCGAGTTTAATTTTAAGCTTTGGGAATCAAATCTGTAAAATAAATATTAATATTGGTAATGCTCTTAGATGGTCATTAATTTTGTTAATATCAAGCCGTGTTATAAATATGAAACTCAGATAATAATAGGGTTCACTGAGAGAATTTTCTGCATGGTGTAAATGAATTTTTGCATTAGATCTATGAAATGTCACTGGAACTCGTCCATTGAAACTTTTCATTAAACTAATGCAATATTTCATAAAATTGATTGAAAAATTTCAGTTCATTTATTAAAAAATTCATACTACTGAAAGTTTTATTGAAAACAGTTTTATTAAAACTATGAAGCTTTTTCACAAACTTTAAGGAATTTTTCATTCACATTGTGAAGAAAACAGTTTAATGAAAAAAATTCATTAAAACTCGTCCAAGAAATTTTCTCTGTGTTTTTAAAAAATACTTTTTCGCGACATAGTTCTTACAGTTAGTTTAGAGATTTTGTAAATATGATATGTTGCCAACAAAACGAACAATTATTACCAGCTGTCAAAACTAAAATAGCTTCATTAGTTTAAATTTTAAAGAGCTGCAAAGTATAATTTCATACATGGGTTATTAGGGTGGTCCTTATTTTTCAAGTTGCGATTTTGGGGCTGCCCCCCTCTTAAAATATTTGTTTGGGTACAAAAATTCACCATGCAAAAAATTAGAGTTCTAGCATAACGGGAAGATGTCCCGCATCGCCCTTGAAAATCGGGCCCCTTGGAAAAATGGTCATAATTTAAAAAAAAATTCAAATTTTTTTTCTTCAAAATTTAAAAAATATAAAATAATTTTTGTGTTGGGTTTAATCATAAATACTCAGATAAAAAATATTACTTTCCCAGAAAATCGATAACTTACCCTAACTTTGTGTCAAAAAAATTAATAAATATTTTGGGGGTACCTCAAAGTGACTTTTTTGCATTTTTAAAAATTTTATTCAACAAAAATCAAAAACTTGGTGTTTGCTGTCAAGTATTTTATTTTTTTTTTTTTTTTTTTTTTAAGGAAAAACTTTATTTTTTCAATAATTTAGCTAATTCATTAACAATTTCAAAATTTTTTAATAATAATTAACGCTAATACCTACGAAGCCAATTAGCTTGTCTGTAGGAAAAAAGGATAAATATTAAAATATAAATTAAAAATTCATTGCGATTTAATTAAATATTCTTTAATAAGTTTTTTTCTTTTTGATTTGTTTGTTGTATTAATTATTTCTACTGGAAGAATGTTCATGATTGTTGGTAACGCTGCTTGTAGTGCGCTTTCACCATATTTGTTTTTAAATCTTTTAACTTTAAACCTTCCCTCTGCTCTACGTCTTGTGTTATGCTCATGATCAATCACCTCCAAAAATCTTGAGTCGTTTGAGAATTCGTTGATAAGTGTGGAGTAATACAAACTTTGCACATTAAGTATTCGCTGTCTTGTTGCAACGTTGTTCGGTGTATTGCTGTTGATGGGGTTGCCGATATGACTCGCATTGTTTGAGTTGTAAGATTGGTTGTTGATTTGATTATTTGTGCTGTTGTTATCGTACATATTACGGTTTAAATTGTTGTTGTTTGTTGTTATAGTTGTAGTATTATTGTTGTTGTTATTTGTGGCATTTTGGTTGTTTGATGAAAAGCGTTGATTTTTTCTAATATTCTTATGAGCCGATTTTGTGTAAGTTGTAGTGTTCTGCAGTACGTTGCGCTTCCCCATGCTGTAATTCCATGTCTAAGATATGACTCGGCCAATGAAAAATATGCCTGTCTCAATACGCTAATAGTTGAACAGGTGCTTAAATGATAAAGCATATATGCGGATTTTCGAAGTTTATTTTGGATATTTTCAATGTGTGCTTTCCATTTCAAATGATGGTCAACATAAACTCCAAGATATTTATATATTGTTACGTTTTCTATATAAGTCGTACATGCATCGTTGTTATTGATTACGTTGTTAATTGATTTATGTAAACACTTTGTATCATGATATTTTAATGTAATATTTGTATTTTGGAAATGAGGCGGTTTAATATACATTAATTTTGTCTTTGTAGCATTTATTACTAAGCCATTATCGTGGCACCACTTTGCTATAGTGTTTAGTTGATTTTGCATTAACTCTGTTGCTGTATTTATATTTTTATCTGCTACAATGATTGCGGTGTCGTCTGCATAAGCGAATGCAGTGCAATTGTTAAGCATGTTTATCATATCATTTGCATAAATTAGATACAATATTGGCCCCAGCTTTGAGCCTTGAGGTACTCCTTGATTGGATGACATTTCTTCACCGATAATATTTTTAATTTTAACGCGGTAATATCTGCAATTAAGGTAGTTCTTAAACCATTCCAAACATGTTCCTCTTATCCCATTTCTTTCTAATATTTCGATTAATTTATCGTGTTGCAAGGTATCAAATGCTTTGCTGAAGTCAATAAACAAAGCAAGGCAGTGTTTTTTCTCACTCAGGCTTTTATTTAAAAAATTAGAAAAATTTCCTAATAGCTTGTTTATATTTTTGCCTTTTTGAAATCCAAATTGGCTCTTGTTTATAATTTTGTATTTTTCTAAAAGCTTGTTAATCTTCTTACAACAATTTCCTCTATGATTTTTTCAACGGATGAAAGGATTGAAATTGGCCTATAATTATTATAGTCAGATTTGACTCCTGATTTATAAATTGGCCTTACTAAAGATGTTTTCAGGTCATTGGGCATAATTGATTCACGTAAGCTTGAATTTATAAGAGTTGTAAATATTGGGGTTAATACATTAGCATTTGTTTTTAAATCTATGGGTCTTATTCCGTCAACACCTGCGCTTTTCTTAGTATTGAGGCTTCTTAAAATATTAAATATTTCCTCCTCACTTGTGTAAGCCATATATATAGTATTTGGTATTGGAGTTTGTATATGATTTATTGTTTTATTGTCACATTTGTGTATTATATTTTGCACATTTGCATTAAAGTTAATTGAAAAGTTTTTTAGAATATCTTCTATATTTACGTTTTTAAAGTTTTTATTATTATATCATCAATATTGTTTGACTTTTTACCGATTATTTCATTGATTATTTCCCATGTAACCTTCATATTGTTACGGTTTTCTATAAATTTCATTCTATAATAATTGTTTTTTGCATTTTTTAATTTTTTATTTAAAGAATTTCTAAAATGTTTATATTGAATTTCATATTCTTTATTATTTTTATTGTTAAACCATTTTTTATAAAGTTTATCCCTATCATTGCAACATTTTATTAACTCATCACTTAGCCACGGATTAGGTGATCTTTTTCTTTTACGGTTTTTTATTTCTTTTGATTTTTCATATATATTAAAAAAGTGTTTTGTATTTTATTAAACAATTCATTGACATTTAAATTTTGTTGAATAATATTGTTCCAATCTGTTTGAGATACTTGTTGATTTATGAATAATTTGTTTAATGTTGGGCCTTCTACAAGTTTGGCGATCCCTGGAAATCGTCTTCCTCTAGACAGCAAAATAAGAAAAGTGGTCAGATATATTTGTTTTTATTATTGCAGCATGTGTGTGTGTTGATATGTTATTTCTAATAAACAGATGATCTATACAGGTTTTTGAGTTTTTATTTAAATCTTCTCTTGTTACATCTTTTATTACACATTGCATCCCATTAGAAAGCAAAGTGTTTAAGTACTTTGTTGTTAATATGCTTTGGTTTAAAACAGTGATGTGCTTCCTCTCAATTTCCAACCACACGGGGTTACAGAAGAAAATGCTGCTTACGCTGCGTCAACACACGTACACTATAAACATCTTCGTATGGCTTTCGATGTGCATATTCGGCTTTTGCTTTGTTCTCACTGAGTTAAAAGAAAACAAATCAATTGTAGTTGAACCATTGTTGAAGCAACACCACGCTGCGGAACACAAATAAAAATACACGTAGAAATATGTTTGATGATGAATGGGAAAATACTTTTTTTTTTTATAGAGAATATGGATGACGATGCACAATGCTTAATTTGTAATAAAATTATAAGTGAAAAATTTTTATTTATTTATTTTTTTATTTAAAAACCCTAAACAAACACCAGTGAAATATTCGTATTTTAAATAAAAATATTAATTGACCCAGCAATATCTTTATTTATAGAAATAAGTCTGTAGAAAAAGCATAAAAAGTAACTAAAAACTAGTTAAAAATGACCCCGCAGAAAAAAAACCAGTTGAATTAACAGATTTTTAAACTAAATATTTGTAGACTTAAAATAGCAAAAATAAACCTGATGAATAGTAACAAAGTAACAAAAACACCTGCTAACATTAGCAAAACTAATTACTAAATATCTGTACCCAAATAAAATCATAAACATTTTGAAAATTTTAAGTTTTTTTTAATGCAATTAAAAATTTTCCGTTATTAAATCAGAAATTTACAATTATTTAGCAAAAATTTCAGTTGGTTTAACAATTTAACCTGTTATTTGCATTTTACAAAATTCGGGCTAAATTTAGCAAAAAAAAAAATGTTAACACAACAGTTTTTGTTTGATATTTTAAGTCTGCAAATATTTAGTTAAAAAAATCTCTTAATTCAACTGGTTTTTTCTGCAGAGTCACTTTTATCTAATTTTTAGTACCTTTTTTTTGCTATTTCTACAGACTTATTTCTAGGAGTGTACCAAAATTATATTTGAAATTAATTCTTGTACAGTCATAGAAATGAAAGCTATACTCATAGAAATAAGTCTGTAGAAATAGCAAAAAAAGTTACTAAAAATTAGTTAAAATGCCCTGCTAATTTTAGCCCGAATTTTGTAAAATTTCTATGAGCGCATTTGTACAGCTTTATTTCTATGAGTGTAGCTTTCTTTCTATGCAAAAAATCTATTTTTTTAAATTGTAACAAAATTTTTTTCACTTGAGTACACACACTAATATGATACAACGCTAAACTGTTTCTGAGCCATGGTGGTTCCCAGGAGCCCTTGTCCGCTTAAGCCCAAATAGAAAAAAATATATATTTTTTAGTTTCAAAGGGGTTCATATATTAAAAAATATATTTTTATGAAATTCACTTTTTTCAAAAAAAAATCTTTTTTCTGCAATTGAAATTTATTATCAGTGTACCGTAGAATAAACTTCGTTTTTTCGCTGCTACACACACAAGTATAAATGCAATAGTATGCGTAAAGAACATCACTGGTTTAAAATATCGATGTTTATGTCTCCAATTAGAATTATTTGTTGTTTTTTGTTTATGCTGTTTAGTTTCTCATCAATTTCTTCAATAAATTTCTCCTTACTTTCTGACGGGGGGCGGTAAATTGCAACAATAGAAAGAGTTTTGTTCTTTACATGTAAATCAGTGATGCGCAAAACTAAATTCTCTCACCAATACACTGACAAAACCACAGGTGCACTTGGAGAAAAGTTGTGAAATTTTAAAGAACTGTTGTTATTTTTTTACGGTGTGAAATATTTTGTAATTTTTTTTGTTTTGAAAATAAATTAAATATAAAAGAAAAAGTAAACTTTTAAATAAATTATTTTTGATAAATACTTTATAAAAATGAAAAAGATTTTTTTCACTAAACTTTTCATAGAAGTGCTATAAAATATATAAAAATGCCTTTTAAAAATGAGTTTTGTTCATTGTTTTAAATGTTTAATGAGAAGAAAAAGAATTAAATCAGTCGTTAAATAAAAAACTTAAGCAGGAGATATCTAGTCTTATAACTTTAGATGTTATTAGACAAGGTAGACCGTTCACTGATGGGGTATTTATTAAAAACATATTACTCCACGTTATGCAAAAATTAAATTATAATGTTGGCATTATAGAAAATCTTCTGTTGTCCCGTGATACTTTTGCTCGCCGTACTCTTTAGTTAGGAGTATACGCAGAGTTTGCCATTAAAGAAAATATAAAAAATTTTGATTTCTTTTCTTTTGCTTTTGATGAAAGCACTGACTTCCATTCTTTAATTCTCTTTAAACAATTTTGTTTTTTTTTCTTGAAAAAGATTTTCTTTTCCTTCTTCATTTAACTTTTTCATAGTAATGCTATGAAAGCTATCAAAATGTCTTTTTAAAACACTTTCTTTCATTGTTTTAAATGACTTATGACAAAACAGGCATTGCATTTTACCAAAAGCATTTTTAATCATAAAATATTTTTTACATGCCATAATTAAACAATTTATTTTGTTCAGTGAACCTACAAAAAATACGTAAATAAAATCTGAAAAAATAAAGAAGCAGTCATACACCCGTGCTCATGTACATACGACGTTGTCTCGTTGAGTTGACAATCGCTACTAACCACAAGAGCATAAGAATGTGTGTGATTTGATTTTGAACAATTGTTCTATGGTTTGCGCACCAATGATGTAAATCAATTTGTATTGATTCAAACGAAGTTGCGTTTATAGTGGTGTTTGTAAAAGAGAAGTGGTCTCTAATATAAACTGCTACACCCCCCACCATTACCTTTTCTGTTAAAAAATATTGCGTTAAAACCAACAATGTTATAGAGGTTATTTTCATCATTTGTAATATTTGTTTCCACTAGTATTAAAATATTTACTTTTTTAATAATGCTGTGTAGGGCTGCTAAAAGAGATGTAAAACCCGTACGTAATGATCGAATATTCATGTATGCTAACGATATGGGATAACTTACATATTTTGGATCAATTTCATTAAAATTGTCCAATGTAAAATTATTTATAATATTCATTTTGTTTAGATAAAAAGAAAAAATATATAAAAAAGAAAAAACATTTATTCTGTTTTTTGTTTTTATTTTGGGCAAGCTTTGTTTTTTTTTTTTTTTTTTTTTAGAAAAATTACTGTGATATAGTTTCAATATCAGCATTATTTTTAATTAATATAGCAGTGGAATTTTCATTTCTTCTTGCAAATATGTTGCCATTGTTATACCAAACAAATTTCCAGTTCGACTCTTTGGCTTTTGTTTTAGCTGACCACAGTAGTTTTCGGTTGAAGGGTGTTAATTCATCATTAATATACATGAAGCTTTTATCGTTTCTTTAATAATGTTCGCTCCAACTCTATGTCTTTCAATTTTTTGCATTAGTTCTCTCTTCTTATTTAATAAAGAGAATTCAACGATTACTTTGCCTTCTTTTTTTTTCAAACGATATGCATTTATTATGTCATTATCGTTTACTACTACATCCAATGAAGCCGCAATGTTTTTAACAACTTCATTAGCATGCATTTTATCATCTGGTACATTTTTTATTTCTATATTTCTATTTAGTATTTGTTGTTCCAGTTTGTTGATACGTGTGTCCATGATGTTTATTTGTTTTTCTCTTGCCTTGTCCTTTTCGTGGAGTTCACTGACCTGTGCTACTAACGTTGCTAATGTATTGCTTATTGTTGTTAGATTATTTTTTATGTCGCCTTGCATGATGTTCATATTTGTTGCTATTTGATCTATGGTGGTTTTTATTTCTCTCATATTATTGTTAAGCTCACCAACTTCGGATTGAACCGAACATATTTTGGAGTTTAATGATGTTAATGAGAGAGCCTCTTTAAAACGTTTGGTTAATTCCTTTTCAGCAGAGTCATTATCTCTCTGTTTTTTATGTTGAACTACTTCCTCGGCAGTTGTTTCACAATTTTTACATATTACTTTTTCCTTATTCTCCTTATTCATTTTGGAATAATCACGTTCTTTTACTGATGAGCAGGGGTAAAAGTGATAGAAGTAATTGCACTCAGAACATTTCATGCACTTGTTGTCTTTGACGGCATAGTGGCAATCGTTGCAGAGAAGTTCTGTACCCTCACGAGACATTTTAGTTTTTTTTTTTTTTTTAGTTTTCTTTTAATTTAGTTCGTTATTTTTTTTTTTTATTCAAAATAAAACTTTTTGTTTTATGTGATTAAAGTATTAAATATCAAGTATTACGGATATCCGTTGGCAAAAATTTTTGTTAGAGCATTTTGATTCTAGCGGATTTCAACGTTTTTTTAAATTTGTATAGACTTTTTTTTTTAATAAGATTTTTGTAATATTTCATCAATGTTATTGTGTATGCTATTTTTTATAATTGTAATAACTTTATTATAAAGTATAATTTTTCGTGTTCATAGTTAACCTGTGTTTTCATGGGGTCACAATTGACCCTCGTATTTTAAAGAGTCAAAAATCACAAAGATGACAAAATAAATTTTTGTTTATGTTTCTAATTGTAATTTATTTACATTTTAAAATTAATTAAAATTAATTATTTAGTATAAATTCAGATACTTGTATTCATATTAAAATTGATTTTTTTGTACATATTCAGGAGTATTTTCGAAAAAACGTATTTTTATTTTAATAGTGTAAATTTTTTTCCCTCAAAATTATTATTATGGAAAAGTTTTAAGTTCTAATTTTTACTTAATTGACCTACTCGAAGACTAGAAACGGTTAACGAAATTTTTTTTTGAATAAATATAAATTGAATTATTCCTTTCTTTATTTTATTTATAAATTTTGCCACAAAGCTGCATTTTTCTTACGTGTGTCATATTTGACCCCAGGTTAACATGGGTTAACTATCAACAGAAAATATAGTATTTTAAAATAAAGTTATTACAATCATATAAAAAGGCATATACAAAAATATTGATGAAATATTATTAAAACCTTGTTTTAAAGTAAAAATGTATAAAAATAAAAAAAAAAACCTTGAAATCCCCCGAGAATCAAAATGCCATAAAAAAAAATTTTGCCAACGGATATCCGTAATACCTGGCTTGTTTAATACTTGAAATGTGCTTAATGAAATACTTGACAGCAAACACTAGGTTTTTGATTTTTGTTGAATAAAATTTTCAAAAATGCAAAAAGTCACTTTGAGGTACCCCCAAAATATTTATTAATTTTTTTGACACAAAGTTAGGGTAAGTTAGCGATTTTCTGGGAAAGTAATATTTTTTATCTGAGTAGTTATGATTAAAACCAACACAAAAATTATTTTATATTTTTTAAATTATGAAGAAAAAAATTTGTAATTTTTTTTTAAATTATGCCCATTTTTCCAAGGGGCCCAATTTTCAAGGGCGATGCGGGACATCTTCCCGTTATGCTAGAACTCTAATTTTTTGCATGGTGAATTTTTGTACCCAAACAAATATTTTAAGAGGGGGGTACAGTCAAAATCTCTTTTTTATTTTTCGCCCATACAACGAAAGACAACCCTAATGGGTTATATATATGAAACAGACCTTACCAAAACCACAGAATCTAAGTTTTTTCAGATTTTGATAATTTTTTTTAATAAAATTTGTTCTGATTTTTAGAAATGTAGAAATACGTCTCTGGTCTGAAATTAGTGGGGAATTGAAAATGTGAAATTTTTCAAATTAGTAATATTGAAAAATCGGTGTTCTTGAATTCGTACGTTTCGGTGTTTTCAAAGTTTTTGTTAAAAAAAAAAAATTTTGTAGCTGTCAAAATCTCTAGATTTGTTGCACATATAAACATTTTTTTGCACACACAAAATTCCAAAAATAGATGTGAATTTAAGGAAAATTTTTGATTTGGTAGAAATATTTTTTAAAGGTATAATTAAAGCAAAATAATTGCAAGTAATATAAAAAAAAAATAACCAGAACCAAATAAAAGTATATTTTTTAAAAACCTGAAAGGTTATTATTTAAAAAAGGGGAATTTTAAATAACTCTCAGAAATATATGTGTAATTTCCAAAAAAAAAAAAATATATATATATATTAGAGTTCGTTTTCAAATTTTTTTTATTTTGATTTCTGGATATTATCACTTTTTAGAAGGTTTTTGTATCAATCAAAATAATGGCGTATTTTTTTTTTTTTTTTAATTCCAACTCCTTCCCGTGCCTATAGGCGACTCCAATCGCGGATTTTGGGTCCCTTTTCCCATACAACAAAAACTGCTAAATATATGTCAAATCGTACTTCAGTATTCGATTCTACGGGAAAACTTAGGCCCATAGGCTTTTTTTAGTTTTGGAATGCAACAGAATGCATAATTAGAGTGGTCCAAAAAAATATTTTTTAAAAAAAAAAATTAAATTGAGTTTGTGATTTAACATAACAAATATCTCTAGAAATTCTAATAACAAAGTCCCCTGAAGATTTCCTTGGGCAGGAATGAAATCCGGATAGGGACACGCCTACATCAGATTGCTTTTCACAATTTGTTAAATAAGTTTTGGGACTTTAGCACATTTAATTACTATAAATGCAATTAATGTTTATCCCGATGAAAATAAATTTAAATAACAAATATGCAGGTGCTTGTGCAAATTTAAATGTAACTGACACTAATAGAAAACATATGATTTCCTATTGTTGATTTACTTGAATAAACGTCACTACATTGCTAGGTCTGTCAAAAACAGAGTAGTATTTGGAAGATGACAAAGCCAATTGTGACAATTTTTTGTTGTTGTTTTTGTTTTTTTCTTTGATATTTTAAATTTTGAATCTCGCTCCTAGACGAGGACAAGAAATTCTCATTGAGTTTGTGATTTAACATAACAAATATCTCTAGAAATTCTAATAACAAAGTCCCCTGAAGATTTCCTTGGGCAGGAATGAAATCCGGATAGGGACAACGCCTACATCAGATTGCTTTTCACTATTTGTTAAATAAGTTTTGGGACTTTAGCACATTTAATTACTATAAAAAAAATATTTTTTTTTATTAAATTTTTTTTTTACAATGAAAAAATACTTACATCTGATTTTAATTTTGTAGTTACCCGTTCAAAAGTTATTAAAGTTTAAAAATTTAATTTTTTAGTGAATAAAAAATAATTTATTGGTTTATATAATAATTTATTGGATTTGAGTCGCCTATAGGCACGGGAAGGAGTTGGAATTAAAAAAAAAAAAAAAATACGCCATTATTTTTATTGATACAAAAAACTTCTAAAAAGTGATAATATCCAAAAATCTATTTTTCAAAATTAACTCTAATATATATATATTTTAGATGTTTTCTAAAACACCTTTTTTATTGTTAAAACATTTTAAAACTTTAAATATTTTCCTGAAATGAATAGAAATAATTCTAAATTGTATGAACCAAGTGTTTTTTACTTCAACCAACTTTTATTCAATGACAAAAAGTACATACTAATTACTTGCGCCCCTTAACACTTTGACGAATTCAATTCCCGTAAAAATTGTGAAAGTGAGTTCAAGAACACCAACACAATTGAATTAGTTTTATTTTTTACGGAATGGGATTCCAAAACAGAGACGATATTCTTAGTTTCTATAGCACATACATTTCCATTAGATTTTGCGGAATTATATAAATTTTTTTTTTTTTTGTATAGTAGAATAATCATTTGATTTTCCTATATTGTTACAATTCCTTTTTATTCGCCTTTCTCTCATTTAAACACTCGTTAGCCAGCATTTGTTCACACTGTTCATTTATAAAAAAATGTTTATTAAACTTTCATTCCAAATCATATTTAACTTTTATACTACTTTAGTTAGAAAAACCATAAAAAAAATATCGTAAATAAATATTTTAAATATTAAGATAAGAAATGCACTTGTGTTTTTATTGACAATCTAAATTACCTTATAGGAAATGACTCCCCTATTCAGCGTTAACAAATGTTTTTATAGGATCCTCATCGGTTTCGGAAACTAACACTTCACAAGAATCATTTAACATTTCTTCCAATTTTGGTTTGAATTTCTTTAAAAATCCTCTTTCAGAATTGCTATGATTACAAAGTATAACTGAGATGTTGTTGTGATTGGCATCTAAGACCTCATGGTGGGACATTTCTCCAGTTATATAAAGATCAGCCTTAACACCACGTAAAAGTGAGCCACCAGAACCGGCACATATGCCAACTTTTTCTATTGTAGTATTTAATTTGTGCTCCACACCCATTGCTACGTGTACATCGAGATTAATATGTTTTTGTACGGCTTTTATAGCATTTTCAAGTGAGATCTTTGTAGAGAATATACGTCCTGATCCGACGTTTTGATCAACAGAATCGGCAAGAGGCTAAAAAGACAAAGGGAAATTTTTTTATAGTTTACTTAATGGCATTAAATAGTTATAATTCATAACATAAATTATTTCCTCCGGAAAAAAAAAAAATAACTCTATAAAGAAAATTTCACAAAATTTACATTAATAGCCAGGGACCAAAAATAAATGTTATTTTTTAAATTTTGAAACAAAAAAGCATAGAGAAATAAATGTCAGAGAAGTGATTCAATTATACCACATTCATTCTTTCGGGAAAGTCTTTCATAAATTTTGTTACGCGCAAAAACGCTCCTATTGTTTGCTTAACGAAACTCTCTATTAATCTCTTTGGCATTTTCCTCGTAGCCTTAGAGATTTTGTTTTGTTAAGCTAGTATTTTAATACTCTTGTAACACTCCGCAAAGAAGGTACGTTTTGTATGCAATACCCCGCATATAAAAAACTGGATATAAACCCTAAGTTTTGATAAAAATAAGTTTTAATAGAAAAAACTAAACCGTTTTTTTTTATTTCTAATAACTTTCTTGGAATTTTTACGTCGAAAAACATTTGGTCCTTCGAAAGGATATTTCTGAACCCGGATTCGTAAAAATAATTTTCTTCGAAAATTTTTTTTTTTATTTTAAGTTTTTCCCTGTGACGGTTGGATTTTCTGCTGATGACTATAAGTATAAAACCCCCCAATTTATGGTCATTCACGTTTATCACATTATATTTTTTGGTAAACTAATCTATAATCACAGAGTATTATCGATACTACTCCGTTGGATTACATTTTTTTACGAAAACTCACCAGTTTTCATGGCACCTTATGTATTACCCATATCAAATGTTTCCTACTCGGCGAAAAAACTTACACTATAATAACAGCTTCAGTCATTTTCACTCGGTCTTTCGTGAATATGTTTATTATACCCCGAATCGAACAGAATTAATTCCGAATATTTTTTTACTTTGTTTTCAATCCATAAGGTAAAAATATTGTCATCTGGTACCACTATTGCTGCCACCAGAACTCGAATGGCTTTAAATCGCATAAGTCAACCTGGCTTATAAAAACGTGTACTCTGGACAACTCTTTCCATACATTTTTTTTTTCATTAACTTAAAATTGTTTTCCCATTTTTATAAATTTAATATTGTTATTAGTTTTAAGATTTAATGACTTGTTAATGAACCCCGCACTTATTTCTTAGCTCATCTTGTTGCACCCGTGCAAGGGGTAGCGGTATGTTTACGCGTAAAGTGCATAAACGCATCTATTGTTAGCTTAACGAAACTCTCTCTCTTAATCTCTTTGGCATTTTCCAAGTAGACTTAGAGATTTTGTTTTATTAAGCTAGCATTTAATACTCTTGTATCACTGCGCAAAGAATGTACGTTTTGTATATACTACCCCGCACTGGGTCGTGTAATGAAAAATCTATTTTTAAGGATTCAAAATAAGCATTGCCTATTTTTTAAATTCCGGTAAAAATACTTTACATTTTAATGTTCAGTTAAATAATATTATAGGCTTGCAAAAACAGAAAAAAAAATTTTATACTTCATCAAACTTAAAAAAAATTTTGGATTTTCAGCCAAAAAAAAAACGTTTTTTTCGGAGCTATAAAAATTATTTTTTGTAAACATATACAGAAATTTGCATATAAATTTAACTACAAATTAAGCGAAGTAATTAAAAATCAAAACTTTGAACCAGTATTAAAAAAAAAAAATTTATTTTTGAGAAATATTTTCCTAAAACAACAGAAACCATATAGGTAAATACTAGTTCATCGGCAGCTAAAATAATAATTTGTATTATCCCATTCGGATAAAATTAGGTACATGATATTTGTGACTGACTCATTCTATTGATATATATTAAATTTGGTGAAAATTAAATTTTGAATCTCGCTCCTAGACGAGGACAAGAAATTCTCATTGAGTTTGTGATTTAACATAACAAATATCTCTAGAAATTCTAATAACAAAGTCCCCTGAAGATTTCTTTGGGCAGGAATGAAATCCGGATAGGGACAACGCCTACATCAGATTGCTTTTCACAATTTGTTAAATAAGTTTTGGGACTTTAGCACATTTAATTACTATAAATGCAATTAATGTTTATCCCGATGAAAATAAATTTAAATAGAAAATAGGTCGATATTGAAAAACACCAGTGAAACAAATGCGGTAAAAAGCGCGAAATTACCCAGCCAGAAAAATACGAACGGCAACGCGTTGGCCCAGCGCTTTCAACGGTGATATAAGCGTTGGCAGAGCGTTGGATATCTGAAGATATAAGTGCTTTGCCAACCCCAAAATGATAACACCGGGCAGGGCTTGGCCGTTCCTTTTTTAAAACGTTGGCAAAGATCTGCCAATGAGTGCTTCGCCAGTACCAAATCATAATTTTAAAACGTTGGCAAAGCATTGGTAAAACAACTAATAAAGTAAAGAATAAATTAATAAAACAAACAGTGTACTTATTTTCATTTTTTATAAAATTTTGGTTTTATTATTTAAAATAATAAAATTATGTAGAAAATAAACATACAAATTAAATTTCTGCAATATAAATTTAAATAAAATTCAAATATAAATAAAATTTGTGTTCTGACTGTGAAGTTAGAGAAAATTTAAATTAAAAAAAAAAAAGATTTTCTTTTAAAATTGGGTAAATTCATATTTTTAAATTAAAAATTGTGAAATTTTCAACAAAAAAAAAAAATTGATTTTACGAGTATATATTTGAAATTAGAAAATTTTTAGTTTAAATTGATTATCCATTTGAAATTAAAATTTTTATTTAAATTAAGAATATTATATATGAAAACTAGATTCATTTATGAACTGTATAGTAGCGCGTCCCGAAAAAAATTTTTTTTAGCTTGCCCCCCAAATGATGGGGATTTAGGAGAATTTTACGGGAAAAATAGCAAAAAAAATTTTGAACAAAAAACCAGATGGCTACCGGATCCTAAAGATTGCAATCCTAGTGCATTTTGAAAAAAACAATAATTGTTTTTGATTTTCAAAAAACTGACGCCAAAAGTTGCGCAATACAGAATACATTCCGGGAAAAATATTAATAAAATTTCCGTAGAGCAATTTTGGTGCAGCGTTGCATCTTTAAGATTGAAATGTGAAAAAAAAAGAAAATTTTACAAAAAAGTACATCTCGTTCCACTGTGCGCTGGACCAGAAAAGCTCTATCACATTTTTTGAAATAGTTTTAACTAATATACTCTAGTTTGCGCAGCTTTTGTGATTAATTTAGCTTGAAAAAAGAAAGAAAAAAAGACATATACTCACTTTCCATCTTTAAGATGCAACGCTGCACCAAAATTGCTCTACGGAATTTTTTTAATATTTTTCCCGGAATGTACTCTGTATTGCGCAACTTTTGGCGTCAATTTTTTTAAAATCAAAAATATTTTATTTTTCAAAATGCACTAGGATTGCAATCTTTAGGATCCGGTAGCCATATGGTTTTTTGTCCAAAAATTTTTTTGTTATTTTCTCGTAAAAGGGTCCTAAATCCCCATCATTTAGGGGGGCAATCATTTTCAAATTCGAAAAAAAACCCAAATTCGGGACGCGCTACTGTATAGTCCTACTTTGTAATTCACTTAAGTAAACAGTTGTCTTATTTCTTATTGAATGATTTTGGTAATTTGAACAGAAATAACAATAGACTTCAGCTAAGTTAATTACAAAATAACTGAATATTTTTTTTATCAAATTACTTTGTGCTGACTATAATAGGAGACCTAAATTTTCTTAACTTCAAACCATAAATTGCAATTTAGTTTTGAATTTTTCCAATCTTGTAATTTTAAATTTTATAAAGGCATAGATTAGAAAAGTTTTTAACTACGATTTGAGTAAATACTTATTATACACTCAACAAAAAGTCAGTAAAGTCAGCATCATTTTTGCTGGGAAGATACTTGTAGAAAAATTGCTAATAACAATTTTTCTTCAATGATCCTTTGAGCAAAAATGTTGCTGACTTTACAGACTTTTTTTTAGTGTATGAATTTGAATTTTTTAATAACTGTCATAATAGTTGTGAAATAATACAATTTCATATAAAAACAATTGCAATTGCAGTTTAAAACAACTAGTGATTATAGACTTAATAGTCATTGTTATGAACTTTGTATCTTTATTTTTTTTATTTTGATTGAATAAAGAATGCAATACAAAAAAAAACTACTGATTACTATATTACAGTTGTTTGTATAGTAATCAGTAGTAGTTGTTTTTAACTGCAATTACAGTTGTTTTGCTATGAAATATTACAAAAAAACCTATTATGACAGTTATTTAAAAAAACAATTGAAGAAAAACACTGCATTTTGCAGCAGTTATTTTAGTATTTTAACTACCAAAATAGTAATTTTGCTGTAAACAATTAATTTTTGTGAGTTATTTAAAAAAAGAAGAAATATGTTTAAAATACACAAAAAATAGCTATTGAAAAACAGTAGTTTTTACTGATTTTTACAGTTGTTTCAAAATATTTGTATTGAAAATGGTCTGATGTTTCTACGATATTGTTAGTTGTTTTTACTACATTTGTTAGTTGTTTTTTAACAATTAAAAAAAAAACTGAATTTTTCAGTGGTATTAAGTGTAATTTTCAGTAGATTCTACTGTCAATCTTTTTTGAGTGTAAAGGGAGTTACTTACCATTAAAGTGATTTCTTTGAAAACGAAATAATTTATGCCCACTGTAACACTCACTAAAGTTAAACTCAGAAATATGGATAGAGGGTTTAAAAAACGAAATATAAAACTTGTGGTTTTGGGTATACAGAAGCGTAACATAATACCCAAGACTAAAGCCAATAAAAGACCAACACATCCTACAGCTAAATCCACAAACGGTAATCCCAATGTAGAATCTTTATATAAAACAGGACCCAATAGATAAATCCATAGTGGTAACATGCCCAATGCTAGAACACTATTAACAGTGGTAGTGGCCAGCGATAGGTTTATATTTCCTTTAAGGAAGACATTACAAATATTAGCAATACCACCACTGGGAGCCAAAGCCGTAAAAAATAAGGCCAACTGTAAACGTTTATTATCTTTAAATACCAAAGCTCCTAAGCCGAGTGCTAGATGTTGCTGACTTTAAAATAGGTTGATATTGAAACATACCAGTCAAACAAATGTGGTACAAATCGCGAAATTAGGCATTTTTACCAACGACTATATTTACTAGGCTTACACTAAAATAAAAAATAAATTATTTAATTCTATATAATTTTTTTATTCTCCATAAAACTTAAGAAATTTTAGGTTTTTACACCAAAAAAAAACGTGTATTTCGAAGCTATAAACAATTTGTTTTTTCCAAACATATATTAAAATATGTATTAAACTTTAACTACAAATGTATCGAATTAATCAAAATATAAATCTTTGAACCAGCATTTAAAAAAATATATTTTTGAGAATTATTTTCGTGAAACACCTGAAACCAATTTTGTGGTTCAGTAATTTTTTCTTAATGTTATCAAACTTCCTCTACTCGCGGCGGAAGCAATCAAAACACATTTTTTTCATATTTATTTGAGTTATCTTCTTGTCATTTAATCACAATTTAAACCAACGTTTTATTTTTGATTTTTGCCTATGGGACAACACACTGTGGGCCGCCAAGTGGGGGCCACTACAATTTTTGCCCCTCTTTTTACTACATTATTGATTCTGCCCAATGTTTATCCTCAAATTTAGTAGTCTTCTTAGGATATATACCGCATCTTTATATTCCTTTATTGTTTTTGGCTCAACTAAAAGTGTGCGAATGTCCCGTCATTACAGATATCTACTCGTGAAAAGGTACCCATATACCAAATTTCAAATTCCTCGCTTTAGTGGTGTGGCCAGGCCGCCAAGGGGAAGACTTTTTCCTTAAAGCCCCACCCCGCAGGAATTCCCAAAAATTCGCTCTATACAAAAGTCTACTGCTGATTAGGAACCCACGTACCAAATTTCAAGTTGCTAGCTTCGGCGGTTTGGACAGGCCGCCAAGTGAGACACATACTCTCCTTAGGAATTTTCAAAAAGCCGCTCTATAAAGATGTCTACTCCTGATTATGAACCCACTTACCAAATAACAAGTTCATAGCAGTCTGGCCATGCTGTAAATGGGGAGATTGTTTCCCTTTTTGCTATTCCACGTCTGAATTTCCAAAAATCCCGTCAATACAGTTATCTACTCGTGATAAGGTACCCGCATACCAAATTTCAAGTTCCTCGCTTTAGTGGTTTGGCCGGGCCACCAAGGGAGCGACCATTCCCCTTACTGCCCCTCCCCATAGGAATTTCCAAAAATCAGCTTTATTCTACTTCTGATTAGGAAAGGTCAAAAATAGATTTTTTCCAAATAATTATTTGGCAACTCTTCAACTTAAAACTTCGAACATTTTTTTATTTTCGATTGTAGTTAAGGTGTTGAAAAATATTAGTGGTTTTTAACAGGGACCGTAATCATTATGAGTTTTATAATAAAAATTACACAATAATGATTATATTATGAGTTTTAAGGATTTCCTTCAATGGTAATGATTATTTTTGAGTAATATAAAAAAAAAATCAGCCATAATCATTATTGTTGAGCAAAAAAAAAATACAACTCAAAAATAATCATTACTTTTGATTTTTATTTTTTTTCGCTCAAAATAAAACTCACTTTCATAGAATTTTTAAGGTGCCTTCACAAAAATCCTCGAACTTTTGGAGTGTGTTCAACATACGATATGTTGAATTCCAACGATATAATAATATTTATTATTATTATTAATTTTAATATTGTGCTCACTTTGGAATATTCCTTATAAGAGACCGAGTTAGTAATAGTATTTTACTCGTACCCAATTTAAACAACAATCTATAAAAAGACCAAATATTCGTAAAATTAAAAATTATATGTAAAAAATTTAGTATTAGTTTGCTTTCAATTTGAATTATAATAGCTTGCAGTCTTCATGACATTGATTTTTTATTTTTTTTAAATTGGGTATAGATTTACATACCAGCTTTACTATTCTTAATGCCCAGTATACATGCATATTAGGGCTATAACAAAATGTTTGGCATAGTACCACGAGTTGGGCAATGAAAGTGAGTTTTATTTTGAGCGAAAAAAAATAAAAATCATAAATAATGATTATTTTTGAGTTTTATTTTTTTTTTGCTCAAAAATAATGATTATGTCTGATTTTTTTTATTATTACTCAAAAATAATCATTACCTATTTAAATTTATTTTCATCGGGATAAACATTAATTGCATTTATAGTAATTAAATGTGCTAAAGTCCCAAAACTTATTTAACAAATTGTGAAAAGCAATCTGATGTAGGCGTGTCCCTATCCGGATTTCATTCCTGCCTAAGGAAATCTTCAGGGGACTTTGTTATTAGAATTTCTAGAGATATTTGTTATGTTAAATCACAAACTCAATGAGAATTTCTTGTCCTCGTCTAGGAGCGAGATTCAAAATTTAAAATATCAAAGAAAAAACAAAAACAACAACAAAAAATTGTCACAATTGGCTTTGTCATCTTCCATTGAAGAAAACTTTAAAAATCAGAAATTTAAAAATCATGACGGATATGCAAAGATTGTCAAAAAATAATAATAATGGTGCAATAAATTTGTTTTTATGTCTGTTCTAAGTGATTGATTTTTTGAGTTAAAAAAAACGAACAATAATCATTATTTACGGTCCCTGGTTTTTAAATCACATAATTATTCTTACGCTTTTGTAAAAAAAATTAGCTTCAATTAATTCGCCAACTCTACATCAGGTGGCGAGCAACAACTGTTCTAAGACTTATCATCTCGCGCAATTACAGTGTTGCCATGTTTGAAGCCCTTCATCTTTCACCACCTTTCATCTCTCCACTATCCCCTTTCCAAAGAAAGCAGCACATAAGTAAATAGGAAGAATTTCCTGAGTGTTGCTTCTCTTAAAAAAAAAAAAAAAAATTTGAAGTAAACAAATTTCAGTTATTTTTACGACATTGTTAGTTGTTTTTATTGCATTTGTTACTTGTTTTCAACAGTTAAACACAGCAACATTTTTAGTTATTTTAACGGTAATTACATTTGTCGCATTCTTAACTGAATGTACAGTTGTTTTAACTGTAATTTTCAGCAGATTCTACAGTCAAACTTTTTTGAGTGCTCATCTATAATGGTAAAGTCGTTTTCTTTTTTTTTGAAAAGATATTGAGTGCCAACCATAGTATTTCGACTTACCTTTTGTTTACAAATTTAATTTAAATTTAATTTGATAAGAAAAAAGTGTTTAAGAATAATAAATAATTATTTTGCTGCCGTATAAGTCATTGGCAAATCAAGTGGCCATGTATTTGTTTCCTCCGATTTTAATTTTTAATAACAATACAAACAAGAACATTTTAGGAAAATTTTTCTATACAATGATATCGGTCAACGAGTTCTTTTGTATGATTTTATGGCCAAATTGTTTTCGACTAATGATGCAGTTAAAAAGGTAATTTTAGTTGTGAAAAAGTCTTCGAAAAATACAGAGCAAAACAAAAAAAAATCAATCAAATCATGAAAAATTTGCTAAATATTAAATTTCAAACAAAAGTTTTGAAA
The DNA here is from genome assembly GCA_021234595.1 of Delia radicum. NCBI lineage: Eukaryota > Metazoa > Arthropoda > Insecta > Diptera > Anthomyiidae > Delia > Delia radicum. Next base: position 104,749,444 of record CM037852.1, read on the forward strand.
CCAATAATTTGGTATTTATTATTAACGCTAATTGCAAAGACTACAAGTGGTCAAGAATTTGGCTTAATAGCAGGAGAATGGAAAATTCAATATGGCATAGAAGATGATTTAAAACAATTGCATTTGACTACAAATGGAATCGAGAGAGTACCGTTAATTATTTACGATATTGAACGTAGTAATGAACAATCATTAGAATTGTACTTTCAAATTGAAATTGCTAATATGAAATTAGCAACGACTGAAACACGTATAAATGTAACCGATATTGTGGGATCTACTTGGCAAGGAGAAGTTGAGGTTAAAGGTCAATATTTTGGTTATACTGAATTATACATAACACTTAATGATCCTGAAAATGATCGAAAGGAAAGAAGTGCTCAGATATTAGATGTTATAGTAGTACGTGATAAAAGAGTGGATGATCAAGTTTTTACTAATACCGCTGCTGCCATAATGTTATTAATGTTTGTTAATCTTGGTACTGTATTGGATCTTAAACGTTTGGGTTCAATATTTTTTCGACCCATAGGACCTTTGCTGGGATTTTGTTGCAGATATGTAATAATGCCGGGTCTAGCACTCGGCTTAGGAGCTTTGGTATTTAAGGATAATAAACGTTTACAGTTGGCCTTATTTTTTACGGCTTTGGCTCCCAGTGGTGGTATTGCTAATATTTGTAATGTCTTCCTTAAAGGAAATATAAATCTATCTCTGGCAACTACCACTGTTAATAGTGTTCTAGCATTGGGCATGTTACCATATGGATTTATCTATTGGGCCCTGTTTTATATAAAGATTCTACATTGGGATTACCTTTTGTGGATTTAGCTGTAGGATGTGTTGGTCTTTTATTGGTTTTATTCTTGGGTATTATGTTAAGCTTCTGTATACCCAAAACCACAAGTTATATATTTCGTTTTTTAAAGCCTCTATCCATATTTCTGAGTTTAACTTTAGTGGGTGTTACAGTGGGCATAAATTATTTCGTGTTCAAAGAAATCACTTTAATGGTAAGTAACTCCCTTTACACTCAAAAAAGATTGAAAGTAGAATCTACTGAAAATTACACTTAATACTACTGAAAAGTTCAGTTAAAAACGCCACAAAGGTTATCTCCGTTAAAATAAATAATATGTGTTTTTTTTTTTAATTGTTGAAAAACAACTAACAAATGTAGTAAAAACAACTAACAATATCGTAGAAACATCAGACCATTTTCAATACAAAAATTTTGAAACAACTGTAAAAATCAGTAAAAACTACTGTTTTTCAATAGCTATTTTTGTGTATTTTACACATATTTCTTCTTTTTTTTAATAACTCACAAAAATTAATTGTTTACTGCGAAATTACTGTTTTGGTAGTTAAAATACTAAAATAACTGCTGCAAAATGCAGTATTTTTCTTCAATTGTTTTTTTAAATAACTGTCATAATAGTTTTTTTTTGTAATATTTCATAGCAAAACAACTGTAATTGCAGTTAAAAACAACTACTACTGATTACTATACAAACAACTGTAATATAGTAAGCAGTAGTTTTTTTTTTTGTATTGAATTCTTTATTCATTCAAAATAATTAAAATAAAGATACAAAGTTCATAACAATTACTATTAAGTCGGCTGTAATTAGTAGTTGTTTTTAACTGCAATTACAATTGTTTTTATATGAAATTGTATTATTTCACAACTATTAAGACAGTTATTAAAAAAAAAAACAACTGAAGAAAAATACTATATTTTTGTAACAGTTTTTTAAAGCACTTATTTAAGTATTTTAGTTAAGTTTGGTTAGTTATTAAAATATAGAAGATTTTGTTAAATTTTTGAAAATTCTCGTTTAGTTTATATTTTTCATAATTGATATGTTCGTGTTTTGCAAATAATAATTAGAAAATAGCATTGCATCTGCAATGCAAAACGTTATAGCTGGATAACCGTTTGGAACTTTGAATTTGCATTTTAAGTAGTATGTAGGAAATACAAAATGTTATTGTAATTGAAAAAAACAAATATTTTTAAAATACCGAAAAGATAACTATTACAAAACAGTAGTTTTTACCAATTTTACAGTTGTTTCCAAAATTTTTTTAGTTAAATATGTTCAGTTATTTTTGCGACATTGTTAGTTATTTTAACTGCATTTGTTAGTTGTTTTTTAACTGTTAAAAATAATGAAATTTTTAGTTAGTTTAGCCATAATTACCCTTTTTTGCATTTTTAATTGAATTTACAGTTATTTTCACTTTTTTGGGTGCTCTACTATAAAAAAATCAATCAAATCAAAATTCTTAATATTATTGTTCTTTAACAGATCTTTTTGGCTTCTTTGTTTCTACCCGTTATTGGTTATATTTTATCATTTGTTTTATCAAAAATATTATGTCGTACACCCATAGATGCCATGACTATTGGCATCGAAACAAGCGTTTTAAATATGACGCTACCCATAGTTTTACTTCAGTTTTCATTAGATCAACCCATGGCTGATATGCTGATTGTGGTGCCCATAACAGCGGCTTTAACTTCTCTCTGCTTGGTTTTAGTTTTCTATATTGTTCGACGAATATTTGGTTGGAATACGAAACACAGTATGGATGCATTCGACAAAGAAACCTATTTAGTGCAGTAATCATAATCAACAATATATATTAACAACCAGTTCAATGGATTTTTAGTGTTATTATTTAGTTTATATAACATATTTATATTTATTTCCATTCCATCAGAATTATTCATTAAAAATCTTCTATAACCTTCTATAACTTTATAAAACATTTATGAATTTAGCATTTATTATTTAATTTTTTACTTTAATTAATATTATTATTTTTAATTATTAGGTATTATTCTTAGTTTTAACCCTCAAACCGTCCTAAGCGCTTTGGGAATGAAATTTATACCCCACAGGTCGACACGAAAAATAAACAATATGTTCTTCTACCAAAATTCATTGCTATATGGGCCAAAATAGATTAAGAGAGAATCTCAAAAACTAATCCATAAAAATAAATAACTTTAGGCATAAATTATTCCTCTTACCAAGGTATAACTAAAGTCCAAAAATTACTCTTTTTGTTTTCTTAGTAAAGAATATATGGTGATTTTCGTTTTTCAAAAAACGCAAAATTGAGCGAAAACGCACCTTAACTTCAATACATATATTGATTAATCTTAAAGGCTTTACTACTAATACTTAATAAAATATGTCTGCCAAATTAAAAAAAAAATCCGACCATACGTTTTCACTTTAAGACGATGTCTTTTACAGGTATCCTTTTGGAATCCTATATGTCCTTTTATCAAAATTATAGCTTTTTTGAAAGTTTAATGCTTCAATCTTACTTTGTGTTTAGTATTAACAGTTGCCGGTCAACATAAATATGTTTTCAAGATTTTTGAAAATTGTGTTTGAACCCTCAAACCGGCCTAAGCGCTTTGGGAATGAAATTTATACCCCACAGGTCGACACGAAAAATAAACAATATGTTCTTCTACCAAAATTCATTGCTATATGGGCCAAAATAGATTAAGAGAGAATCTCAAAAACTAATCCATAAAAATAAATAACTTTAGGCATAAATTATTCCTCTTACCAAGGTATAACTAAAGTCCAAAAATTACTCTTTTTGTTTTCTTAGTAAAGAATATATGGTGATTTTCGTTTTTCAAAAAACGCAAAATTGAGCGAAAACGCACCTTAACTTCAATACATATATTGATTAATCTTAAAGGCTTTACTACTAATACTTAATAAAATATGTCTGCCAAATTAAAAAAAAATCCGACCATACGTTTTCACTTTAAGACGATGTCTTTTACAGGTATCCTTTTGGAATCCTATATGTCCTTTTATCAAAATTATAGCTTTTTTGAAAGTTTATGCTTCAATCTTACTTTGTGTAGGAGTATCAACAGTTGCCGGTCAACATAAATATGTATGTGTTCAAGATTTTTAAAAATTATGTTCATTTCAAAATATTTATTTTTTGAAATTTTACGAAATTTTAATTTTAACGTTTTCTCGCAAAATTTTTTTTTTTTATTAATTAATAATCATATAATTACAAATTATATCCTATTACCCTAACCGAGCCCTAGCTACTATGGCTTTCGGCGCGTTGTAGCGAAAACAGACCAGTGCCTCTGGTGGGAATCAAACCCACGACACCCGCCCTGATAAGCCAGCACGCTACCAACTAGCCTACCGGGGCGCACTACTCTCGCAAAATTAATACACAAAATATTTTGTAAATTTGGTTTTCTATCGAAATAGTTTAAATTCTTATTATAAATCACTCATTTGGCGCACTTATGGCCAATTTAATTATTCCGCCTAGAAGCGGGCTTGTCGGCAAAGAAAGCCGGGTTAAATATTAAATTATGACCTATTTCGTATTTCACTTACAAAGAAACTATTCGCTTGTTTTCCTTCCGATCTTAAACAAATTTGGGTAAATGATTAAGGCGAAAAAAAAAATGTCATTGTGTTATTTTCATGAAAATTGTTTTTGTACTAACCACAATTTCTACAGCATTAACGCAACGCTTAGCCCCAATTAAATACAAAATAAGCACCATAAATATTAATTTTAAGTTAAGTACATATGTATGTACTATGTTGTATGTTGTTTCGAAAGCAAAATAAATAATTTTACGATATTTTGATTGCAAGTTTTTTAACCCCAACTGTTTCTGAATTCATTATCTTTAAGTAACACTGCATGACATCAACAAAGTTAATAAAATTCTGACCATCATCAATTCTATATATTTCGTGCATGCTGATTTCTATGGCGTATTTTCTATCTATGGAATTCCATTTGATCTATGGAAAAGTTTTTCCGCAAACTGACTTTAAAGTTTGATGCATCTTCATGAGTTTTTTATATAAAAAAAATTCCAAATGTAATAAATCTGATTTCTTTCTGTTGTAATCTAATGACAAGACCAGTATAAATATTTATGGTAAATATTTGATTCCCAAAGCTTAAAATTACATCGAGCCAATCAATGATCACACAGCGGAAAGAGTTATTTAAGAGGAGTTATATAAGTAAGAAAAAATTTATTTTATCAAAGAGTTTTTTATGCAAAATTCGCGTTTTGTCAAAAATTTTACATGGCATAATAGCTTTCTAGGATGAACCCATAGTCGAACTTTCACTATTATATGTATATTATATGTATCTATAGATACATTTCGAAAGTATGTTTTCAAATTTTCAGCTAAAAATATGTATTTTTACAAAGGTTATCCTAACAAAAACCTCCGTTCTGGTACATTAAAAAAGAGTCAGTAAAGTCAGCAACAATTCTGCTGGAAGGATCCTTGCAAAAAAATGGCTAATATTAGCAACAAAAAAACGTAAATTCAACTAAAATTTTGCTGTATTAAGCAATTTTTTTGCTGATATCAGCAATTTATCTTTTTCAATTTCTTTTTGAAAAATTAATTTTTAGTTGACAGTTAACTAAGAATTTAGCTTAATCAACATAACTTCTAACCTGAATCAATAGAAAATTTGTGATAAAAAAGGTCTTCCCGAATCTGACCAGAGGCAGGACCATATTTATTACCGGGAGTATAGGTGGTTAATAAATATTACTTAATACGCACGGAGTAAGTTGTTATCTAGTTATCTCGCTAAGTTTCCGAGATATGGCCTTTTTTATGATTATAAAATAAAAATTATGAGAAACGAACGCCATCTACAAGGGAAGACATAAAATTTTTTGTTTTTTGAAAACAATTGTAATTAAAATTAACTGGCAAATTTGTTAATTTGAGAATAACGAATTACTAAATATTAGATTGTAAAATAAGTTCAAGTACTGCTGTGCTGAAATTTGCTCTTGTGGTGAAATGAGATAAAAAAAACTCTAGCTAAATAACTGATTTAATCGAAAACGGCAGAAAAAGTTAGTGCAACTGAATTGGAACCTGTTTACAAGTCTTTTGTACTAACTTCTTTTTATAAGTGTATATAATGGTAAAAAATTAACAATAACTTTCTTCAAAAAACAAAACACATTTCCTTCGTAATATATAAACAGACAGTTATTTTTTATTTCGATTCAAATAGTTTAACTTTTCGTAATATTACAGTAATTTGATGTGGTTTGTTTTACAAACGACCCGCAAATGTAGTTAAAAATTACAGCTTTTTTCACTTGAAAATACAACAGAAGTTTCTGATTGTACTTAAGTATGTATTAATTATTATTAGACTGATCGAACCGGTTGAAACATGTTTTTTGTGCGGTGTAAGTTTTTCCAAAAATTACTATGCATTTTAGTTGTTTGACCATTAATTTAGTATTTTTATTTTTAATAGCAAACAAAAAACAGTAATTTGTAGAACAAATAACATTTTTAATATGTATAGGTCATTAAAAAAACAAACCATATAAAATTACTGTGAATTCATAACATTAATTGTATGCAGTTTTTTGTTTTTTTTTGTTATTTAAAAAATGAAACAAATAAACTTTAGTCAATTATTTATTAACAGTTGAAAACAAATGCACATGTTAGTTGAATGAAATGTTAGTGGTGCTGTTTTTAAGTAAAATTTCACTTGTTTTTAACTACCCAGGTAGAAATTGCCAATCGTACAAAAAATATAGTACTGGCAACCACTGTTATTTTTGTACAACCCACCGTGTTAGAAACTACCAAAGGTACAACTTATATTGTGCTACCTATGCACCTGAACAGGAGAAAAAAGGAGAAAAAAAATGAAATTAAAAAATTTTTCACTTTTGCGCGCTACCTAAACAGTGTTAAGAATCATCTCTAGGAAGTTTATATGCTCTAGAAATTTGTTTATTGAGATCTTAGGTAAATTTTTGTAGTTGATTGTTTCCTTGAATTTTAAACGGTTTGCTACCTATGGACCTGATCACGGGAAAAAAGGTAAAAAAAAATCGAATTTTTTTAAGTTTTTTGCGATTTTGATCTGGAAGGTGAAGTTTTTTTGATTTTATATGTTCGCAATTTTTGTTCTTTATGACAAGAGCTACAACTTTGCCATAGAGAGTAAATCGAAATTCTGAACGGTTTGCAAGATATGAGCCTGAGAAAATTATCACTTTTTTGCGAAAATGATACCGAGGCCCCAAATCTTTGGCGGCCCATAAACAAAAGAGGATATGACTTTGGGAAAAATTGGGAGACACGGGTCTTTTTTTTTTAGTCTTTTATCACGTAGTGGTGTCCGTATATGGTTATTTTGCCATGACTTAAAAAATTACACACAGTGTTATGTAAAAGACTAACGGCCATATTCCTACAAAAATCTTAATTAAGATTTCAAATACATTTTAGATAAAACACTTTTTAAGACTTAAAAATGTATTCATAAACAAATATTAGCTTAAAATACCTATTTCAAACCTTGTGTAAAAGTTAATAAATACGGTTTTAAGGCTAAAATTTTTATTTTAACTAAAATGTATTTGAAATAATGTTTAATATTTTTATGAATACGGGGGTAAGACTGAACTGGCTTTCTGGTTTTTAAAACTGTAAACATATGCTTGTTTTATAAACATTTCACAAAATTAATCGAAGTTAAGATATTTGGAAAGCAAAACATTTTTTGAATTTCCAACGTTATGGCAACGGTGGCAAGTTTGCTCAAATCAACGGTTGGCCACTGTTATCAATCGGGTAACAGGACAATACTGTCAAGATTGTTAATACCACGTTCTGCTAACGCATTACAGACGGTCGCAGACGCTTTGCCAATAATGTGACTAATGTATTTTTCTGCCTGGGTACATTTACATTGGTCTTTACCTACATAATATTTTAAGTGTAATACTAGCAATATCATTTAGTTAATTCTTAGAACTTAAAATATCGTCAAAAATCGTATCACCGTAAATTTTTATCAGTATATTACTTATCATCATTATTGATTTATGGTATAAAAAGAGCTGAGATTTTTAAAACAAGAAACTGCGCATTATATTGTAAAAATAATTTAAAATTTTAATTTATATTAATAAAGGCTCCCAGCCAGAAATTGTCGATGGTCAGGAAAATCAATCACTGGCAAAGGCCAGATCAAGAACGCTTTGCCAACGTTAGTAAAAATAGCTTTTAAAGCATTGATTTTATAAAATTTACGATACTTTGTTAACAAAAATTGTAAGTGTGTTTTTTTATGTTTGTGAGAAATCTTTTTAAAAACAAAATTTTAGCATGATTTCCCAGCGTGGGCAAGTTACTTCCAACGAACTTTATGCCAGTGCTGGCAAAGTAGCACAACTAACGGCTAGCCAGCTCTTATAATTTACGTTTTAAGCTATCGAGTATTATATGCCTTGTTAGCTCAGTGTGTAGAGCTCTCTCTCAGCCAAGGTTCGAACCAAAACAGTTTTAAAACGAACTTTTAAATTTTTTTTTCGACAATCTATTTTTAGACCACCTTTTATTAGGAACGGCCAAGCCACGCCCGGTGTTATCATTTTAGGGTTGTCAAAGCACTTAAAGCTTCAGAAATCCAACGCGCTGTTAATGCTGGTATCAACGACGTAATTGCTTTGGCAGCACTTTTCCGTTAGTATTTTGCTGACTAATGTTGTTATCATATTATTGAATTAACTTCTTAACTGGTTTATTAATTTCAAAATATGCAAAACAAATTTGACGAAATTGTGCTTCCTCAAATTTTAGCGTTTTTTGAAATTTTCATGACGTCGTATTACGGAAACTGAAATTCTGAAAGTCTGAAATTTAAGTTACTTCGACTTCTTGTCGAATATGACAGTTATGGTGAATTTCATTGAAATCGGAAATGGTCAAACCGAAAATGCATTTTTTTGTGTGAGTTGACTTGTTGTCAATCTATAGTCGGATCACTTTGATCTGAAAATTGCAACAACAAGGATCATAAAATATGTATTGCACAAGGATTTATTGCAACAATTTTTTTAATGGTATAATGTTTTCATAAAAATAGTATACGTAAATTTAGCCTTAAACTTTGTTTCTGTATTAAAAACTTTAAAACTACACTCAAAAAAGTTTTGCAGTTTCAGTTGTTTGTGTAATAATCAGTACAATAATACAATACAACTATTATGACAGAAGAAAATTACAGTATTTTTGCAGCAGTTGTTTGAAGCAGTTATTTTAGTATTTTAATAAACAACTACCAAAACAGTAATTTTTGCAGTAAACAGTTAATTTGGTTAGTTATTTAAAAATATAATATTTTGTCGAGATTTTAAAATTCTCGTTCGGTTTATATTTGTTATTATTGATATGTTCTTAGTTTGCAAATATTACAAATATTTTTAAAATTTCTCAGAGTAAACAAAAATAGTTACTGTCAACATTTTCCGAGTGTAATTACAAAACTAGAAGTATGCTTGAAATTTATTTATATTTCTTTATCATTGTTTTTTAATGCATTATAGTATTAAAATAAATAAACTGCTCTTGGACTTGAATTTATAAAGAATATCCCAGCAAAAAATTTAATCAATTCTCATTTTGAAACACTCTTTAATTCACTACATTAAAAAAATATTTTTTTTATGAAGTTTTATGCAATCAGTTTTATCTCCAATGTAGACACAGTTCCAAGAAACGTCTTTGGAGAGCAAAGTTAAAGGATTTGTGATTATGTTTTCTGCTTTTGTATTGTTTTTTTAGAAGCTTTTCTTAAATGCTGAAGAAGCAAAAATTCATAGAGAGTCTAGAAATTCATATATGTAATGTATGGTTGAAAAACGTCTGACAAGTGAGTAGTAAATAATTTAGCTTTTCCAATATTGGTTTTTGCCCATAGCCCATTTGATTTTTTTAATGGAGGTATTCGGGCTGTAGCATTATCAAAGTTTTTAGCTGCTTTCCATAGAGAGTAATTTGTCGCATCTGTCGGTGTAAGATTTAATACATAATTTTCAAACTCCTTGTTTTTTTGTACATTGAGCGCATGTTTTAGCTCTTTACAAGCTTTGATTAGTTTTTTTTTGTCATTTGGATGTTTTGTTGTTTGCCAAATTTTCCTTACTTGTCGTTTATCGTAGATCATTTTTTTAAATCTCTACTATTAACTACTCGGGCTTTGACTGTATAGGTTTAAGGAGTAGAGTACCAGGCTGACTGTTGGATTGTTGTTGTAAAAATATGAAGTGCGTCTTCTATTTCATGACGGTTTTTAAGGGATATCTCTAATTGTAAGCTATTGTTACAACATTCCTTAAATAAACTCCAATTTGTTTTTTAGAATGTAGAAAAGGCGATGGAAAGTTTTCAACTATTTCCGATTTTAAAGTTATTAAAATGGGCGAATGATCTGAAGATAAATCAAAACATGATTTAATACTAAAATAGTTTTTATTTATGTTCTTTAGAACACAAAAATCAATTAGATCTGGAGTTTTATTTATATCTGATGCCCAATAAGTTGGTTCTCCAGTTGATAAATGTTGTAGATTTGTAGTTTTAATTACATCGAGAAGTTCTTTTCCTCTAGGATTACGTAGTCTAGAACCCCATTGTTGATTTTTTGCGTTAAAATCGCCATCAACCAAAAATGTAGGGCCAAGACTGGAAAAGAAGTGTTTAAACTGTTCCTTTGTTATCGTGCATGAAGGAGGACAGAGTATGGAGGCAATATTGATTGGACCATGTTTGGTCAGTAAACTGATTGCAGTCGATTGGATAAATGCTTTACAATAATCTTTTACTAGTTCATGTTTTATATTATTTTTGATTATAACTGCTGTTCCACCTCTTGCAGTACCTGCTGGATAATTTGTAGAATAAATGGTGTAACCTTGTATTCTAACAAAGCTTTTATTCGTAAAATGCGTTTCCGATATTAACATAATGTCAATATTGTGTTCAGAAATAAAGGATCTTAACTCTAATATATGGTGTATTAAACCATTTCCATTCCATACTGCTATATTAAGAAGATTATACATTTGAAGTTTTTTTTTTTTTTTTAAAAAGAGCGGCAACACTCAGGAAATACTTCCTATATTTAGTGTGTTGCTTTCTTTGGAAAGGGATAGTATAGAGATGAAAGGTGGGGAAAGATGAAGGGCTTCAGACATGGCAACACTGTAATTGCGCGAGATGATAAGTCTTAGAACAGTTGTTGCTCGCCACCTGATGGAGAGTTGGTGAACTTATTGAAGCTTTTTGGTTCATAGCCCTGATTCATTATTTTACTTCGGTGGGGTTAATTGCTATGGGAACACCGAAGGTGGACATTGCGATACGTATGAGGGATAGAAAAAACTCATACATATTAATTTGATGTTGCCGGCACCGGGGATCGAACCCGGGACCTTCTGTGTAAAAGTCCAACGCGCTAACCATTACACCACAACGCCCACATTGACTTTTCATCATTGACTTGAGCTCACTCATATCACTATTTTCACGTGACGACTGAGTATTTTGGGTTACAGGGGTTCTGTTCATGATCACACTAGCATATGTTTGATTAGTTGAGTTGACTTGGTTCTGTTGTTTTGGAGTGGTTGTCAATTTTACAGTTTGCTCCTGAGCTGCTGGCGCACGATGTTCTTTAATACGAAGTTTGGGATATAGCTTATTTTGTAGATCTTTGTAAACTTGGCAACCTTTATAGTTAGCTGGATGATTGTTTTCACATAAGACACATTTGACATCATTTGATTTAGATGTTATTTGACAGTCTTTGGTGTGGTGATTTCCAGTGCATTTTACGCATAATTTTATTGTGTGACCGTACCTTTGGCAGTTAGGCTACCGAACTTGAACCGCTAAAAAATTTTTGGCGAAACTTCATTTGGCATATGACTAAAAAGTAATTTGGTGTAGCTTTTGAAGCTTTCGGAAAAATAGAATATTAAAGCTAAAGCAATAATGGAATATCACTCCAAATTTTGCCTAATACAAAAATAATAATCATTATAGTATAAACTTAAAAGTTAATTTTTAACATTTAACAAACTAAAAGAAAATCGTAAAAAATCATTAAAAAATAAAATAAATTTCAACTTTGGGTGGACCTTGTAATCAGAGGTTACAGGCACTGGTCGTCAAAGAGTTAATGAATTAAATTCAAAAACAAGTATATTCATTAAATTTGGTTTTACTAAATTTTTTTATAACCTCCACAGTGAACTCTTAACCTTGAAACAACAAAAACATATTTACAAACAAATATGTCAGAGGTAAAACAAAATTTTGAGGTTTAAGCTTTCTTTGGCTGCAAAAAATAAATTGTGTGGTAAAAAACATTTTTGAGGTAAACAACTATTTGTGTGGTGAAAAAAAATTGTAGGTGAATTTTAAAAATTATTCATCTTTTAGCGTCTGGTTGAAAAATATGACGTTATATTTTCTACAACAGACACTACTATAAATTTGTACTAATATACAGTGTATTATACACCAATTTGTATGGAAAATTTAGAGGTACCTTCAACATTTTCACTCATAACTTTTGAACCGCTGGACTGGTTGCTCATTTTCTATACCAAACTTTTCGTGAAAATGTACATCAATATATGTAAAAATGAGCGCCGTGATATCAATTTCAACAGACAGAGAGACGGATATTGCTAAATCGTCTTAAAATTGAATATGGATCAAGAATATTTATACTTTATGCTGTCTTAGACCTATATTTCTATGCGTTTCAAACGGAAGACAAACTGATATTTACCATATTCACTGTATGTGGAGAGTATAATAATTAGAAAGAATTTTTTATAAGAAAGGATTAATTTTTTGCTGGGATGTTAAGCTTTAGTTTTCTATATAACAAATATCTGTGTGAAATACTAAAAAGGAACTAATCATTATTAAAAGCTATTAATTGACTAGAAAATCTCAAAACAGACACAATACTAGAACACTCAAAAAAGTTTGACAGTTTCTACTTGACAGTTGTTTGTGTAGCACTCAGTATTTGTTGTTTTTTACTGCAATTACAGTTGTTTTTCTACGAAATAATACAACACAACTATTATGGTAGTTATTTGAATAAAAAAAAAAAACTAACCGACTAAAAACCTCCATATACAAGCATATATTACACTGTGTGTAATTTTTTAAGTCATGGCAAAATAACCATATACGGACACCACTACGTGATAAAAGACTAAAAAAACAAGACCCGTGTCTCCCAATTTTTCCCTAAGTCATATCCTCTTTTGTTTATGGGCCGCCAAAGATTTGGGGCCTCGGTATCATTTTCGCAAAAAAGTGATCATTTTCTTAGGCTCATATTTTGCAAACCGTTCTGAATTTCGATTTCATTTGTATAAAGAAACATTTAAAATTTTATTTTAGTTGCATTAACCGAATTTTATTTTTAAAATCAATATTTTGTTGTACCAACTGATTTCAGTCGAAGTAATTGAATTTCAGTTGGAATTCGTTAAAAATTTTCTCTGTGTGTACAGACTGAGACTTTTTCATTTTTCGTCCTGAATATTTATTTTGCGGATTCTAAGTACTTCTTTTCAAACTAATCTATAGATTTAAAACGAGTTTCCCACATAAATACATTTAGTATTAATGATTTTTTACAGTTTCCACACATTAAAAAAATTTTAATGGAGAAAACACATCTGGTTCTGAAAGCTTTCTGTTTGGAAAATAGTTAATTCTGAAAACCTTATTCTAATTGGATCAAAACATTAGTTTTTCAATGGAAAATATAAAATTCTCTGAAAATATTAAAAATCAGTACAATCAGTACAAATTTTAAAAAAATCAGTACAAATCTGTACAAGATTTTTTTCATCAGTACCTTAAATTTGGAATTCATAATCTCTGTTATGAAAATTTGTTGGACTAAAAATAATGAAATTTTTCAGTAAATCTATTCAAGTTTTCTTCACAGTGAAAATGAAATTATATTCAAAATTTAGGAAAAAGAATATATTTTTTATGAGACCAGTCATTTTATAAATAAAATGATGATATTTCTTCATACAATTTTTTGAAAACTACACAGCAAAACTGATTAACTTTGAATCTATTCCAGAACAGCTTTGTTCTAGAACCGGTTGCATGCAAAACAGGTTTCGGTGTGTCAAAGTGTATGGTTTGACTGTGCCAGAACCAGTTCTATAACTGGTTCCAGAACCGGTTTTAAAGGAATATATTCTTGTGTGGAGGTAAAGAACCCATACAAAAAAAAATCGGTAGTAGAACATAAATTAGAACCTACTACGAGTATAAATACAGTACAAGTTGTTCTCTAACCTGTTATTTGGATTTTACTATTTTACTGGGTAGGGTAGCATTTACTTAATTACAAGTGTCAATACACACACAAAAAAAATAAAAACTCATTTCAATCACGAAAACAGCCGATTCAATTATTTTTATTGCTGAAATTCTGCCAACAACGAAAAGTCCTCATTCAATTAAAAATTGATAGCTCTTTTATTGAATTATTTTCAATTAAATTTAAATACACATTTGATAATGATTTTTATTATATTTGTATACACATTTGATTAAAAATCAATTGATTGTATTAAAAATTGCTCAATGTTTATATTTCTTATGTAAATTTGATTAAAAATCAATTGGTTGGATTGAAAAGTGGTCAATATCGTATACCAGGGGTGCCCAAGGCCTATGCGCTTGGTGATCATTTGTTTTTGTAAAAACACTTAGCTATAGGCTGTGTGTTTTAATACACATATAGAGCGCCTCAGCACTAGCAATTCGAAATACACAAACAACTTCGTCTTATTAGTTTTTTTGTCGTTCTTCACTGTATACACGCAAGCGCAAAGCAACAACACTTTCGTATGCTTTGCTGGTAAACATTGAAATATTTTTTTCTTTTTTCTTTGTATGTATTGGTTTTTACAACAAAAAAATATTGAATAAAAATTAGTTTTTCTTTAAATGTATTGGTGTTTGCTCTTCCATAAGGAACTTTTGGGCACTCCTGTCGTATACCTTATCAAAGGGCCTTGAAAGGGTGTTGTTGTCGTACCAAATGTATTTTTTATAGCTTGAATTGATAAAATTGATTTTAATGCTTATAATGCTTATAATTCTTATTAAGTTACAGAAATTAGTTTTTTTCTTTCTATTGAAACGTAGACTATGGACGTGGACAATGCAAAAAATTTTTTTTAATTTTTTAATTTTTTTGCATAAATTACCCATTTTTTATTTATTTTTAGCATTTTTCTGTTTAAAAAAAATGGCCACATTTTATTAAACAAAATTTAACTTAAAAATTACATTATCAATTTAATGATAATGTTTTAGAATAAATAAATATTCAGATTTAAACTAGTGAAATATAATTATTTAACTTAATAAAATAAAAAAGCAAATGAGAATTTGTAATAATATTTTTAAAATGAGTTTAAAATATGTATTTATTAATAATACAAAAACATTTATAAAAAACAACATAAATATTACAAAAAACATCAACAGTATGATGGTTTTATCTTGTTTTTTTTTATAAAATGTTTATAAGCGATAAAATAAAAGTTGCGAATTTGAGCAATTATTTAATCGATTCAATTAATTTTTAATTGTCAGCTTTTAAAATTCAAATCAATTCCTTTTTCTGTATAGCCGAATTCCAGTGCAAGTTCAATGATTTAATGTAAAAATCCTTTAATATCATGCAGATAATTCTCTTAGTACAATATCGAAACTTATCTATAGTACAATATCGAAACTTATCTTTCTATATCTTAACTAATATAATAAAATGCAAAAAAAAAAAAACGATAAAATATATTTTTTTGGTCAAACTGTTAGGTCGGATAATATAATGAGAGAATTCTCTGCATGACATTAATATATTTTGCATAGAAGAATCTGGAACTCTTCTTAATCGAAGTTTCATAAAATTTTATGAAAAATATATTTTTTCAATTAATAGTTCCAATCACTCTATAAAAAAGTTTCATTTAAAAACTAGCTTCGTTAAAAGTAATAAGCTTTTCATTAATTTTTAGAAATTTTTAGTTCACTTTATGAAAAAATGTTATATTAGTTTACATTTTCATTATTGTTCGTCCGCTAAAATTTTCATTGTGTAGAAATTATATTCATCATTAACTGCCGAAATTATTCTGCAAAACATTTTTAAATGTAAAAAAAATATTATTTTTTTTTTTGGCAAAAATACAAATTTTTACCTTTTTATTCATTACCAATACATTTGGACAAATAATGCTAGTAGAAACTTGATAAATAGAAGAAGCATGCCTATTATGCAGAAGACCACTTATTCTTGCCATATGAAAAAACAATTTTTTTTAAGTCAAAAATTTTTGATTAAAACAATTTTCAGTTATTTTTACGACATTGTTAGTTAGTTTTACAGCATTTGTTGGTTGTTTTCCAACAATTACAAATAATTACATTTGTAGTTAGTTTTTTCGCCTTTTCAACGGCATATACCGACAAACTATTTTGAGTGAACTTTTAGTTGTATCAATTAAAAATTGTATGCAATTGCTTTATTAAATTTGAAAAGCAATTAACAACTTTATCAGTCAGTTAAATGAAATTGCTCAAAGCGTTTAGAACATAATACTACGGATAGTATCAGCAATAATTTGAATATACTCGGCGTTGTACTTAAATTTAAAAACTATTGTAATGCGTATAGATAATGATTTCTATATGAGATACTATTGATACATTCGTTAATCGTGTTTGAACGATTTTAAAGTTTTCGGTTTATGGCCAAGAATAATAAGTTATCAAGAGTGATTTTATAATGGACTTTATAACGTTTACAAATCAAACTATAAATGTAACAACTTTTTACATCAAAACTTAACAAAAAAAAAAAAAACAAAAACAAATCTTTAAAATTTGAGAATTATTAATTTAGAGATATTACAAATCAAACGGTTTATTCCGCTTACAACCCAAACGGTAACAATACCGACCCTAATACAGAACATATTGTGCTTTTTCTAAAGGGTTATCCAATGAATTAACTTTAAAATAGAATAAAAAACAAACTAATGATTATCAATATTCGAGTTTTATTATGCTAAATCGGACGTTGTTAACATTTTTGGAAAACAGATTTAGACAGATCACGACATAAAACTTTATTGAAATCAGGTCACTTGTTAATATGAATATTGTAGTTATATCAAATAAGTTTATCGCAAATCTGTTTATCCCAAAAACGTCTGAAATAGATGATTTTGAACATTTTTGCAAATTTTTAAAAAAATTTCAGATTTTTTGATGGGGTACGTGAACTTTAAAATGGATTTTTATCCGAAAAATAAGGATGTGAAACATAAAAGTTTTTATTTTTCCTTGTGTCATAAAAATCGTATGATTCACTCAAAATCGTATGATTCACTACTCAAGAATTCCAGGCTACTAAAAAAAAATATTCGTGGATCAAATTATTACAATTTGTTTTCTTTTGATGACCTTAAATGTAAAAATTCACAATTTTCCAAATTAAAACTTCTTTAAAATGTCAATTTCCAATCCCCGTGGGGTTAGGCTAGTAAATGTTGATTGCGTGACGTATACTACAGTAAAACTCGCTTAATACGAACTCGGTTAAGACGAACCCTCGGTTAATACGAACTAATTTAAAAAGTCCCGACGTTTTGGCAACAATTTTCATATAAAATACATCTTTTAATACGAACTCGGTTAATACGAACCCTCGGTTATTAAGAACTGTTTTAAGCAGTCCCAAAAACTCGTTTTTCATACAAATTACCATGTTTAGTACACTCTTTATCCGTTTAATGGGATAGACCTAATATGAATTCCATATCCATGGATGACTTTCTAGATATAGATGCTAATGTTTTGACGTCACATACTTTATCAGGTGAAGAAATATTGGAAATTGTTAATCCTCCCGATGTTGATAATTTGTCAAGTGATATATTCGAACAAAATCGTGTGCCGAAGAAGCTGACAATCATATTTTGGTAATAGAAAAACTTATAACAAATGAAATCGTTAATTCAGTCATTCAGGAAAAAATAACAGATTTTTATTTTTTAAAAAATTAAGAATTTTAGTTGAATTTTTAATTGTGAAAGCATTAAATGCTAATTTTATTTTTATTTATGTAAAAATCTTGTTTTTGTTTTAATAAATACATATTTTTTATCGTTAAAAAAAAACCCGCTTAATACGAACCTCGCTTAAGACGAACTAATTTTTTTGGTCCCTCGGAGTTCGTCTTAACCGGGTTTTACTGTATAACATCTGCGGGTGGCAAACGATTAAGAACGTTCGGCTGTTGCTTTGTTCTCATTGTGTTAAAAAACTCAGTCAATTGTTGTTAAACACTTGTTGAAGTAAGCTCACGCTACGCAACATAAAAAAAAATAAAAAATTTAACTGCGTAAATAAAATACTATGTGTTATGCCCTTCACTGTTTTAAGGCCATCAAATTGACTTAACTGTCAAACTTAACAAACAATTTTTATATCGAATAAAATCTGAAAAAAATTGTCAAATACTTATATAAAATTAAAAAATAAAATTAGGAAAATTGGTTTTTTTTTTAAACCAGAGAAAAGTAATTTGTCGTTTTTGGCTATTTGGATTTTAATTTTCGAGCGCTCCACAGTGGTTCCAAACACAAAAAACATGGTAATAAATATAGATGTTTTAAACTACTGGTCCAATCGGGAAATGGTGTTCCCAAAAATTGAAAAGCGGGAGCTAACCTTTAAGGAAAATGTTTCTGTGGTCACCCTGTTTTAACACAGGGTGTGCTACAGGGTGTCAAAGTTGACCATCTCGAGTATGAAAGAGCTTTAAAGGGGTATAACTTCTATAACCATGCATCGATTTTAGTGTTTTTTGGACTTTTTTAAATCTAGGTTACGAGACAAAGCAAAAACATGCTTCATGTACCATAGTAACTCTTACAGTTAAAAAAATATTTCACTTTGAATTTCAAAATCTTCATTTTTCGCCTTGACTTTTTTAATAGTTTTGCCAATAGATTATTCATTTTTCAAAGAAAATGCTCAAAATTTTTTCAAGTCATTCTAATGACCTTTCTTAAACTCCTAAAGAAAACTTTTTTGAATTATCTTAAGCCGTTTCGCAGTGATACTATTTTAAACTCAAAAATTAAAAGTGTGTTCTGAAAAATGGGGTTTTTTGGTCAGATAAGGGGTAACTTCACACACCTTTATATATATTTTGCTGATATTTTTTGGATTAGTTTTTTACATAGTTTGATAGAGTAGACTTCAAAAATGCTTAATGGTATAGTTTAAAGCATTTTTGGATATGCACCCTACGTCCAGCATTGGTCGAAAATGATGAATTTTTGAACGGAATTCTATGTTTATGACCGTGATAAAAAAAAGTCACGCCACTTAGAGACGATTTGAAATTTTTATACTGTAAAGAGATTTATTCTAATGAGTTTGCCACTTCATTTGCCGCCGCCCGCTCAAAAACGTAGCCTGGAGAGCAAATTTTGTGGAAAAAGTCATTTTTTCAAAAGCCTTTTTTTGATTTATAAAAAAAGCGTACTTATATTATCAATTTCAGCAAGATTTTATTTTATTTTTAATAAAACGTAAATAATTGTCCTACATTCCAAAAATCTTTTCGATATTGCTTATGGTTATTTTTACATAAAACATCAAAGTTCAATGTAGTATATCTAACTATAATTAATTGTACATTTATTGGCTTTTGCTTTCGGTAATGTTAAAAAATTTAAATAATTTCAGAAATTTTTTTACATATTATTAAATTAGACTTAGTTATCAATTCAACGATGCATAAATCGTTTATCTAGTGTAATAAATGAATTCAAACTATTGCGCTTAAATCAGGCATTTCAGGTCAAATTGCAGTATTTAACAAATTTATATATTCAGGTATACAGAGCGTGTTGCATTATATTTCTCTAAAAGGGTTACGGGTTTTTTTTATTTTTTTAATACTATTTCAAAAACCTAATAAGATATAAATGCAGGTAGAAAATGCGTTTTATGATGTAACATTTGCATAATATATTGTTCTAATTTTCCATATAAAACAGGTAAATAACTACCATATATTCATTTATTTGAAAGACAAAATAATGTTTTTTTTTTGTTCTAAAGATAAGGTTTTATTAAATTTAACTGGTACAGTAGTAATTGTGCTAAAAATATGAATATATTCCTAAGGACTACACATTTTCTACAAAGTAGTCTGAAGTATCAAAAGTTAAAAGGTCGTTTATATGCATAGATTCAGAATCTTCCTTTTCAATGTCTATGCTTATTTTTGGTAACCATTTTGTTCTTATGGAGTAAAGTACTGGATCCGATGATATTAATAAAAATTCCATCAAATCGGAATTTTGAGCTATTCTGGAGCACTTACGTGTGTTAAAAAGCCTAAAATGTTTGACGTCTCTATTTCTGGCCTCCTGGGCTTCTTCAGTCAGTTCGCCTAAAGGCAACATACTGTTTTCTATTATTTCTTTGGCATGAGCTAATACTTTATGTACTGTTGGTGTCATTGGCCTCCAAGAGTACATGGTGAGTATAATGTCTTTTGTTTCATTGGCAAAGAGTTTAAATTTAGCCACATTAATAGGTTTTTTACTGTTAATGACTGCTAATATAACTTTAAAACGTTTTAGTAGGTTTTTATCGAGACCCGTAATTGAGGAGGTAGTTTCTGGATCTTCGAAAAAACGCCTTGCTGTATTTCCGTCATTGGAACTTCCAAACCCCTGAAGGGGCGTATCAATGATTAATCCAAGTCTTAATTTAAATTCATCTTGAATTCTTTTCTTCTCTTCTTTTCTCATGTTGTGTAGATCAGTGTTTTTGTTTACGGAAAGGCTTAGGTTTCCTGGAATAAGGCGGTATTTGAGATCGTATGCGAGGTGTAAACAATATTCCATAAATCTTATTCTGGCATGAAGTGGCGATATCCCAAACCTCAGAGCGTTTTCGTTCATAGAAATTGTATCACTATCTTCATGAAACTGTGAACTTAATTTTCCACATATATTACATTTCCAAGTAGATGTTGTGTCTGTAATTGCATTTGCAACTTTTCCATCAATCATTGTAAGTTGTGGTTGAAATGAAACTTTAATAACTTGTCCAGATATTTCCACGTAAAGTGGAGACAAGCTCGAAATTTCCCTTTCTATTGAATCTACTAAACTTTGTGTTGAAATCATGTCTTCTTTTACATATTCAAATCGTATTGGACGACATAAAAATTTAGATCCAGGGGTTAAATTCGTCCATATATCATTTGCAGACGAGGTTGAAGGTAATTTATTATACAACCGCATTCTTAACGGCACAAAAGAAGCCATAAAAATTGATGAAAAACTTTTTTCTTTGCTGCTTCCAGATGGTTGTTTGTATTCGGAAAACCCAGATGTGCCATCACAGCCCCATTTGAACATTAACACGACATCAGATTGCTTGCATCTTTCAATATCTTTGCTGCTAAATGTGGACATAATTCTAGAAACAGTATTGTCAATTAACTGTGATAGTTCAACTTTTGCGCCTTCAATAGAGGCATGCACTGGGGATGTTATTGGTTTTAAAATATTTTCTTTTGTTTCTTTTATTGCTTTACTGCTAGGAAAAATATCATATCCTTTTTCAATGAGAGCTTTTCTTAAAATACCATATTTATTTCTCGTTAACCCCAAATTTAGAAAAAGAGCTAATGCATCTTCACTGGTAAAGGAAGTTGATGATTTTGGTGTTGGAATACTTTGTATCATGCGCTTCAAACGCTTAGGAGACGCAGTTGGTAGGACGTCGACAATTTCCCTGTTTCTTTAGGCTGTATACGTGTCAAAGCTGCTTTAAAAGAATCCTTTATTTCATTAGCGGAGTGTGTGTTAATCATTTCTTCCTGTTTTACCTTCTTAGTCCTAATCTGGACCTCTTCATAATCTTTTTTAGGGCGGCCCCTTTTTTTCTGTTCAATAACTACTGACATCTCCTTATTAAGCCAATCTTGACTCTTCTTCATAAATTTTTGTATAGAATAATCGGAATCTTTAATCCTTTTTCATAAATTTTGTAAAATTTTCAATTTCATCTGGCTTTATATTTAAGCCATACGAGTAGACAATGGTATCAATCAGTTTTCCTATTTTTTCCGATCGTATATCAGTATTGGCAAGAGTATCCCAATTACTTTACAAAGGGAGCTATATTTTATTGTAACCTCCATGACTGCTTAACTCAAATAACCTCCTTTTAAAATTACTACGCTTATATATTACAAATATTTGTTTTTTTATAAACAAAAAATCGAGCAGGTACTGGATTTGTAAAAACAAAAAACTGAAATAGGTAAAATAAAAAAAAACGCATTATATTAGCCCATTAAAACAATATGTTATGCAAATGTTACATCATAAAACGCATTTTCTACCTGCATTTATATCTTATTAGGTTTTTGAAATAGTATTAAAAAAATAAAAAAACCCGTAACCCTTTTAGAGAAATATAATGCAACACGCTCTGTATACCTGAATATATAAATTTGTTAAATACTGCAATTTGACCTGAAATGCCTGATTTAAGCGCAATAGTTTGAATTCATTTATTACACTAGATAAACGATTTATGCATCGTTGAATTGATAACTAAGTCTAATTTAATAATATGTAAAAAAATTTCTGAAATTATTTAAATTTTTTAACATTACCGAAAGCAAAAGCCAATAAATGTACAATTAATTATAGTTAGATATACTACATTGAACTTTGATGTTTTATGTAAAAATAACCATAAGCAATATCGAAAAGATTTTTGGAATGTAGGACAATTATTTACGTTTTATTAAAAATAAAATAAAATCTTGCTGAAATTGATAATATAAGTACGCTTTTTTTATAAATCAAAAAAGGCTTTTGAAAAAATGACTTTTTCCACAAAATTTGCTCTCCAGGCTACGTTTTTGAGCGGGCGGCGGCAAATGAAGTGGCAAACTCATTAGAATAAATCTCTTTACAGTATAAAAATTTCAAATCGTCTCTAAGTGGCGTGACTTTTTTTTATCACGGTCATAAACATAGAATTCCGTTCAAAAATTCATCATTTTCGACCAATGCTGGACGTAGGGTGCATATCCAAAAATGCTTTAAACTATACCATTAAGCATTTTTGAAGTCTACTCTATCAAACTATGTAAAAAACTAATCCAAAAAATATCAGCAAAATATATATAAAGGTGTGTGAAGTTACCCCTTATCTGACCAAAAAACCCCATTTTTCAGAACACACTTTTAATTTTTGAGTTTAAAATAGTATCACTGCGAAACGGCTTAAGATAATTCAAAAAGTTTTCTTTAGGAGTTTAAGAAAGGTCATTAGAATGACTTGAAAAAATTTTGAGCATTTTCTTTGAAAAATGAATAATCTATTGGCAAAACTATTAAAAAAGTCAAGGCGAAAAATGAAGATTTTGAAATTCAAAGTGAAATATTTTTTTAACTGTAAGAGTTACTATGGTACATGAAGCATGTTTTTGCTTTGTCTCGTAACCTAGATTTAAAAAAGTCCAAAAAACAC
Organism: Delia radicum; assembly: GCA_021234595.1. Taxonomy (NCBI): domain Eukaryota; kingdom Metazoa; phylum Arthropoda; class Insecta; order Diptera; family Anthomyiidae; genus Delia; species Delia radicum. Next base: position 104,772,987 of record CM037852.1, read on the forward strand.
TAAAATCGATGCATGGTTATAGAAGTTATACCCCTTTAAAGCTCTTTCATACTCGAGATGGTCAACTTTGACACCCTGTAGCACACCCTGTGTTAAAACAGGGTGACCACAGAAACATTTTCCTTAAAGGTTAGCTCCCGCTTTTCAATTTTTGGGAACACCATTTCCCGATTGGACCAGTAGTTTAAAACATCTATATTTATTACCATGTTTTTTGTGTTTGGAACCACTGTGCGCTCGTGGAAGTTTTTGTTAAGATTTTCTGACTTTAATAAATATTGACTTTGTTGGTTTTTAAGTATTTTTCCAACCCTTTACACTTCTTAGAATTTTATTGCAGAATTTAAATTTTTTTTTGTTAAGTTTTCTGACGTTTATTTTTTCACACCGAAACGTTTAAACTTTTATTTAATTCCTGTAACTTTTTATGGATTTTTGTTACACAAAATATCCTCTGTTATTTCCATGGTTGGCAGGTAATACCGCTAATACCGTTATTTATTCAAAACCCTTTCAACTGACTATCGTTATCCCTAAAATGCCGTTACCGAAATAAATTAAAACTGTTATCCGTAAAATACCGTTGCCAATATAACTGAAATACCGATATCCTTAAAATACAGTTACCGAAATATCTAAAATTCCGTTACCGAAATAAATAAAATAGCGTTACCCTTAAAATACCGTTACTGAAATAATCTAAAATAGCATTACCTTTAAAATATCAATTCCTTTATTTTTTTAGTAATTTAAGTCGCATTGTTAACTTTTCCTACCAGTTGTATATCGTTACACAATAAATAATTAAAAAATTGTATAAATAATTAAAAAAAAAAAAATCGCATGGAAAATAACGTTACATTTTTAATACCGTCACCGAAACAACTGAAAACCGGTATCCTTAAAATATAGTTACCAAAATAACTAAAATAACGTTACCGCTAAAATACCGTTATCGAAATAACTTAAATACCGAAATATATGAAAATAACGTTACCCTTACCGATAACCGCATCAATTCGGCTACCATTCGTGGTTGTTTCATGTTTTTTCCTGGGCGTCGTATTGAAAAATTAATGAGATATTTATCTTTTTTAGAACAATTGACGAATTCTGACATTGATTTGTTATAGCATATTTTGCTCTTGTTTTTGCATATTTCGATAAAACATCTTATTTTTGATCAAAAAAATCTTATTTTTGGTAAAAAATTCGTATTTTTTTTTAGCATATTTTGGTACTTTTTAGAAGAAACACATATTTTTATAACATATTTTAGACATAAAATATCAATAAAATATATTTTTTTGCGGTTTCAACACTGATTTCGGAAGTTTAAGCCAATTTTGCAAATTTAAATTTCTTGTTTTAAGACTGTACCGATTTAGCTATATTCAATCTTTTATCTCCTTTTTTGTTGGCAATTAAAATAAATTTCTCAAATTTATTCCAACTATACGGAAAAAAAGTTTTAAAATACGAATTCTTAAAGAAAATGTGTGTTTTAAGAGCTAATTTTCCGTTTTTAGTGCATTTTTTATGAGCTAAAAAGTGATTTTTTTAGAGCATATTGCCGGTTGTTTTGGTTATAATACATTTTAAGAGGGAATTTCGACAAGAATTTTTCTAATCAAATTACAGTATTTGAAAATATTTAAGAAAATTTAGTGGTTTGGGCAACCAAGAAAAATTTGAATGCGCAAAACTTTTTAATTTAACCATGATTTAAAATTACAAACCCTCTTATTTTTATGTTATTTTGTGTTTATTTTATATTTTTTCATCCATTTTTAAAGTAGCCAGTTTAAAAACTATAAGTCATCAAAGTTTTAAAATTTTTTAAGTTTTAGAAACATTAAAAAACTTGCATTTTTAAAATGTTCAAGATCTATAAACGGGAATGTCTATATTGCTTCATAAAGGGTTTCTATTTACAATATAAAGAAAGTCAGATGACAAAAGGTCAAAAATGCTAATTTTTCAATGTTATTTTTGTATGTACGAGCAAAAATCCCGTTTTAGAGTCCGCTAACACTGGAGGATGGACCTCCATGCCAAATTTCAAGTTTCTAGCTCCAGCCTTATAGGTTGGGCGAAGTTGACTCAGTCAGTGAGTGAGTGAGTAACGTTATTCTTTTATATACAGTAGTGGTCAAAATATTTGCAACTGAGATCGCATTTGTTGTTTTCATTGATTTATTTTCTTTAAATCACACTTAGCTACTAAAATTTATTTTTTACATATTCTTCATACATTGTTTTATGTTAAACAAATAAAAAAAAATAATTCCGTTAAATTAAAACAACAAAAAAATTAATAATAATAGATGTATTCAAAATGCATGTGTTCAAAACATTTGCAACTCTCATTATTCTTACTTTTAACGAAACAATTTATACTAACAAATGCTAGGATATAACGGTAATCGCATTCCTTTTTAAAATGAGATTCAAGCCGTTACATTTTTTAAACAAATTTATTATAATTATTGTTCTTTAATAGTTGTAATAAGATGTTGGAAGCATAAACATCGAAAGAATAATTTTTTAAAAAAATGGCAGGAAATAAATACAATTCTGATTTTAAATCAAAAGTTTTAAATGATTTTCAAAATGGACTTTCCCAAAAAGAAATTTCTATAAAGTACTCCGTTCCAAAATCAACGATTTGCCGCATTGTTAATAGAGGTAACATCCACACAACTCATAAAGGTGGAAGACCCCGTATTACAACTGTAAGAGAAGATCGGAAAATCAAGAATTTTTTTACGAAATATCCCAAGGCACTTCCCAGAGAAGCTAAAACTGAACTTTTAATAGATGCCAGTCTTCAGACCGTTAAAATAAGAGCCCGAGAATATGGTCTTAGAAGTTATAGATGTACAAAAAAACCCGTTTGTAATAAAAAAAACCGAAAAGGTCGGCTTGATTTTGCACGCACCTATTTGAACTGGACTCAACAGCAATGGAAAAATGTATTGTGGTCAGATGAGTCTAAATTCAACCTTCGGGGATCAGATGGAAGAGCCAATGTTCGAAGACCACGAGGCGAAAAGTTTAATCCCTGATACACAACCGCCACAGTAAAGCACGGAGGTGGAAACATTATGGTGTGGGGGTGTTTTTTAGGAAATGGGATTGGCCCAATTCACCGCATTACTAACACAATGACGGCCACAATCTATAGAGATCTTTTGAGTTCAGTTATGCATCCGTATGCTGAATGGGATATGCCTCTCGCATGGACCTTCCAGCACGACAACGACCCAAAACACATGGCGGGGGTTGTAAAAGTTTGGCTGCAGGAAAATGAAATTAATATCATGTCGTTACCGGCTCAATCTCCCGATCTCAACCAGAATGAGAACATGTGGATGATTGTAAAACGGAATATCGTCAATAAAGTATTCCGAAATGGTGATGAACTTTTCGTCGACGATTATATTAATAATGCCTAAGAGGTGTTCAGAAGTTATAAAAAATAATAGCTATGCTACAAAATACTGAGCGTTAAGCCCATTGTTTGTATTTCCTGTGAATTAATTTAATAGTTGCAAATGTTTTGAACACTGCACTGTCGACTTATTTTGTTAAAATTACTTTTTTTTTATTTTTGAGAAGTTATGAATAATTTTTTTGTATTTGTAAAATAATATGCTAAAACTGAATTTAATAAAAAAAAAAAAACAAAAACTTATACCACAAATCTTTTTGATCAAAAAAATTATAATTACCTAAACCATGATTTCAGTTGCAAATGTTTTGAACACCACTGTATATAGAAGTACATTAGAGTGGCATTTTTTGTATGAAGAAAATCTTTTTCGAAAAACTTAAATTTGTTGTTCAGATTATTGTAGTATTAGGTCAAAAAGTAATTTGGTGCAAATTTGAGAAAAATCGGATAACTTTAATCCCTGGCGCCCCGCTACCAAAGTTTACGATTTTTGAAAGTTTTTATTAATTTTTTTTAAATTATGATACATATACATATGATACATATTTATTAATTCTGGCATTCTGAACACGAATGTTTTAAAATCTTTGAAATCGGACTAACGGTTTTCGAGTTATTGCTATACTTAGAATATTATGTAGGTAAACCCCACTGCATATGAAGTTAAAACAAATGATATTTCACTTATAGAAAGGACGATTTACATTTCAGTAAATTCAACTACCATTGTCATTTGTTTTTTACTGTTCAAAAAATGTACCACAATTTTAGTAAAAATTAACCACATATACAGTAAAAAATAAACAAACATTTAGTTGTTTTATTTTTTATATACCGTATAAAATTAATGTAAAATCATAATACAGTAATTTGATGTGGTTTGTTTTTTTAAATGAACTACAATTGTAGCCAAAACTGAAATTTCTTCTACAAATTTCTTCTTTCACTTAAAAATAAAGATACTGTATTACAACTTAAACAACTACAAATATTTAAAGCAGAAGTTCCCTGAGTGTATGTCTGAAATTAGATGATGTTTTACAAAATACATTTTTGAAAATTTATTTTAGTTTCTTTTCCTTATATCAGAGGTTTTCTGCGCAGGCCACCAAGAGTTATTTTTCTAAAATTTGGCACCAGAAAAGTATTGGTCCTAGTGCTACAACAATCAACACAATCAGCCCGATTATGAATATTCCCTCGGATTTTTTCCTCTGCGGATTTTATTTTCTCGAGAAAAAAATCCTCCTATTCTAAACAGGCGGGGAAAAGAATAATAAGGGAGAGAATTGAATAATATTAATTGAATAATTGAATAATTCATACAAATGCTATCACAATTCTCCCTATTATTGACATTCATCATACCTCCTTTTTTCCGGGGGAAGAGTTTCCCATTTTGCTATCACAATTCTCCCTATTATTGACATTCATAATACCTCCTTTTTTCCGGGGGAAGAGTTTCCCAGTGAAAAAATCCCCGAGCAGATTTTATTAAGAATATGGGAACAAGAAATAGGTGTAGTGTGTTTGACAAGTCTGCGTTACCATACCGTCTGTATGTAACTAGAGACCCACACTTTGTGGAATGTTGTTTGTCAACTTCTCACCAAACTTACTAGCGTGTGATTTTGCTTACATTGCGAAATCCACGCTATATAATAATATGTTTAAATAGTTCTAAGTATTTTTAATTTAATAAAGAAGTTAGTTGCTCATAAGAGCTTAAAGAAAGAACAACCAGCCTTTTATTCATTACTACATAGGGAAAATTCTCACGGAATTGTTATTGAGAATTGGGCTGAATAATTAATAAAAAACAAAAGTTAACGTAAATATTGCCTTAAATAATCAAGTGTATAAAATTGAAAGCATAACAATTTTACTATGTAAGTTTTCTGTTTTTCCGAGATATTTGTTAGTAAATTTACAAGGTATCCTTTAACCAATACTGGCATAATTAAATGAAAAGTAATTTTGTCTTCTTTGCTTGTGCAAAAATAAAAAAATTCTGGATAATTTTTAAAAAATTTGTAGAATGAAGGAAAAGACTTAATTTATAGTAAAAATCAAGCCGCGATATCTCGAAAACCGTTAGTCCAATTTCGAGCATAGCATGGCAAAATTAATAAAAAACTGATATGTCGCAAGACACATTTTTATTAAAGCAATTTAAGAAAAAAAATTTAAAATCGAAAACTTTGTTCGCGGTGCGCCACGGGTTAATGCTATTCGATTTTTCTCAAATTCGCATCACCTAAATTTTATGTGGTGCGATTATTGTAAAACAAATCGGAAGTTACAAAAAAATTACGCAATAATGTACATATTTATGATTAACAAAATTGACCATATAATCATTTTTTATAATTTTTAAGTACTTATTTTTTTGAGAGAAAAACAAATTATGTATTTCTTTAGGATATTTTAAGATTATCGGTATTTAAGAATTATTTAGTTAGGGCATTTTAGGGTTATCGGTGTTTTAGGGTTAGTGTTTGCCAACCATGCTTAAAACCCATTTTCCATTCCTGTACATTTTGAAATTTTTACATTGGGATGTAGTAAATAATAATTTTTATTGTTATCGAAACTGACTGTTAAAAAACAGTAGTTTTCACCAATTTTTTTAGTTGTTTCAAAATGTTTGTTGTAAAAATTAGTCAGTTTTTGACAACATTAGTTATTTTTACTGCTTTTGATAGTTGCTTTTCAACAGCTAAAATGAACTACATATGTATTTATTTTAAAGGTAATAACCTGAGCAGACAAATATGCTTTTTTTTATAATTTTTTTTTTTTTGCTATTTTTATTTATATTTGCTTTTTCGCCCTTGTTTTTATTTTAAATTTTTTTTGGGTTTGAAAACAGCTTTTTCTTAAGATTTTTGAGCTTAAAAATGGTTTTTTTCAGAAGTTTTGTTTTTTTTTTTGGCATAAATACTTTGGATTTAGCCATTTTTCGTTTTCTCTGGTAATTACATTTGTCTTAACTGTAATTTTCAGTAGATTTTACTGACAAACTTTTTTTGAGTGTAACTTTAGACTATTAAAATTGTTTAAGATAACGTTGACAGATATGCCATACAAAAACAGTCAATATTTCAAGTGTTACAAACGAAATGACATGGTAAAAACTACACTGAGGAGTTTAACTCCAATATATCAACAACCCAGTCAGAAAAAGACAATCGTAACACCGTCGGCAAGGTACTTCAACAGGTGGTAATGACTGTATTCCCCATGTGCTTGTTGTTGCAAGAGTCACAGAAAATTTCATTTATTTAAAATTGACATGACAAATAAAATTTGAATTTTATTGCTGTTTTGTATAAAAATTGTGACTTTCAGTGTAGACATTTTGTTAAAAAATATGAAAAATTTAATAATGCTATGAAACTTTATATTTTTGTTTGAATAGTTATGATCATTGGGATGTTGGCCATTGAAAAAAATCATTATACGCAAAATTTGTTAACAAAGTCCGATTTTTTCTGATTAACCTTTATCTCCGAAATAAGTGCATTTGATGTATCTCCTAAACTAGTATGTCTATAATCTTGAAATTTGTCACGTGCATAGCTTTACATAATGGCCATCACAAAATCAAACAAACCATTTTTGCTTATTCGAATGTTTTAACGGTAAAAAAGTGGGCTGTGAATTTTCAAAAATTGGATTTTTGGACGCATTTTTTTTGGTGGGTAAGAGGGGGAGGTGGCATATATGTAAACCTTTTTCTTTCTAATATAAGGACACCTAACAAGAAGCTGAAGTAAAAAAAAAAAAAAAATATATCCACAAACAACAAGTTTGAGCAAAACATTTGTTTTGGTGAAAAAAATGTATAAGAAAACATGTACAAAACATGTTTAGTTCCAAAACACGTTTAAAACACCTTCAGTGGAAACGTAGCCTTATTTTTTAAATTCCCAATCCCAAAATGATAACATCATTAGCAGGGACAGGAGCTTCATGCATTAAAAAAGAATGTTTTAGGCGTCTATAATATGCATGAAAATCTTAAAATGAGCACTAAAAATTACAAAAATATGCACTTTAAGTTTCTTCTCTAGTTTTATTAAAACCAAAAACCTAACAAAAAAAGTTTTAATTCAATCATCGTCTTCTTGAAATACAAGTTAACTTAAATAAATTCTTTTTTTATAATTTCTATTAGTCTGGCTTAAGCTATAATTTCAAAAATAAAATTTATTCTATTTGTACTCGAAAAGTTTTTGAAAACAGAAAATGACCGCTCAACGTCCAGGGATTGAACTCGAAATCTTCCGAATTAAAAGCACCATCATTTTTATAAAATAAATATTATGTCAGTGGTTATACTATTGAGCCGTTGGAAATTTCGACTAGATAGCACTGGCAAAACTTTTTGCCAACTTTGGCATAGTGGTCTCAGTCAATTCTTTAAAGCGTCTTAAACAAGTGTTTTGTTAGTAATTTATTTACAATTCCTCGGTTCGCCAGTAATATGACAGTGCTTGATTTTTGGTATCACTAACATTTTCTGACTGGGAAGTTACATAAAATCGATTAAGTTTCGCTTGGAATTCAGAAAATAAAACTTTTCATCACAGTAAAAAACTTATCCTTATACAAAAGTTTTCTGTAAAAAAGTTGTTAACTCATTAATGGCACGTCCGCTGGAAATTTTTCAAACAAACTTTTCAGATCTATAGACTCATGCTTCATTAAGAAAATAGTGGACCGATTTTTGTGGGTCAATTAAGGGAAAAGTCTTCCCTTGGCGTCCTGCGCAAACCCCTTTGGTTAGAAATCTGAAATTCTCAAAATGTGTTAATTCGGACATGATCTGACTGCCCGGTATGGTACTTTTTTCCAGAAACGTGGTAAAAAGAGGGTCTAAAAGGGGAACAATATTCCCCATTGGCAGCCTGGCCAAAGCACCGAAAATAGGAACTTAAATTTTGGAGGAGCAAAGAGGGGAAAAGTCTCCCCCTTGGATGCTTTGCTAAACCACTAAGACAAGGAACTTGAAATTTGGTATATACATATGTTAATAATCACGAGTAGACATAGGGACAAATCCATAAAGCGATGAACTTGAAATTTGCTTTGCATGTTGTATGCAAATCCCGTCTATAGACGGGATTTTTGGATATTCCATCGGGGTGGGGCAAAAAAGCGAAAAGTCTCCCCCTTGGCGGAGAGGGCAGCAGCAAAAATGGGAAATTTAATGTATATGTTTCATCTAATATGACCCAACTCATTGATACATTGATACTCATATATACTTCACTCAATTTTATACACGAACGTGGTATTTGATAAATTTGTACTTCCACTCGACAAGTATCCCCATTTACTGCATACCTTAACCTTTTTAGTTTGAAACTTTAAATTTTATGTATTTGTCACTGTTGTATGGGGTAATTCACTGATAAAGTATATTTTGGAATTTTTGAAAAGAACGACGTAAACTATGGGTTCATTTGTGGAAAAGTCTCCCCCTAAGCGACCTGCCAAAGCCACCTTACTTCGAGGAAGTATTAACTTTAAATTTTGTTTGTAAATTCCTCTTCAAGGTTATAGGTCATTTTTAAAAACTCCAACCAGTACGCGGTTAAATAGCAAAAAAAAAATCCGGTTTAAGCAGCATAAACCGTTGGAACTATTAACTTTTAATTTAATGCAGGCATCCGCTAAAATTGGGACTGACTTTGGGCAAAAAGTCTAAAAGTTATTTTTTTGAGGTATGGGTTAATTCAGTGAATATACCTTTTGGGTTTTTATAAAATCTTGGTATAGTGTTTAAAGAAAGAAGTTCCACCTTTAATCACCTATGTAATTAATTTAAGGTTGAAATCTTGAAATCACAAAAACATCCACTTAAAAGGATAAATAAACAAATTTATTAAATGAAGAAATTCCTTAGAAAATAATTAATTTTCCACCCCAATATATTCCTATATACTACTAAACTACTGGTAACGAAGTATCGGACTTTTAAGCTCGTCAACGATATAAAAGATTAGGCTTGTTCATATTTTTAAATAATATTTGAAAAAAGTTCCATCAAAAAATGTCAAATATTGATTTTTTAAAATAATTATTTGGTAACTCTGGATAACAATTTTTTGAATAATTTTAAGGTTTCTAAATCACTTAATTATCTTTTTCGAGTGAAAAAAAAATATGGCCGTTTAAAAGTACTGGGTTGAAAAAGGAACATTGATTCAAAAATTAGTTAAAGTCTCAGATTTATATTAAATAAGAATCTCAAATACCTTCTGCAGTTTTCATTTAAAAAAGTTTAAAGATTCTCTCTGTAAATGGTGTAGATGTAATAATAAAATAATATTTGCGAACGATAAAATTCTACGATCCTCAGCAATAAAAGGTGCTATCAAAAATTCGTTTATTGTGATTAAATGATTATTAACATTTCTACGATAAAGCTACCTACTATTTAATAAAACAAATGATTGTTGCGAATTTTAATTTATTTAACATTTAATGGATGGTTGATTAACATCCACCACCAATGAAGACGCAAATATAATTTAAATTCGAATAAGAAAGTAACGTGTTTAAACCGGGCCAAGTGTTATCAAATAAATAGTCAATATGATTTTTAAAAAATCTTTATTAATTGCTTTGATCATACAAGCAACAAGTGTTTTACTAATACAAGGAAAATCTACAGAAATTTTATCAAAAGTTCAAAAAAATGTCACAACATCAGTGGAAGAATTTGGTGATTTTAATGACGTGCTACCAAATGTAACCATTTGGTCAGCCATTTTTACTGAAGACAAATTAAATATGACCATGACACAGAAAAGAGTCATTGAATTAACTATAACATTTATAGATTCAGCATGGGGTTCTGAATTTGAATTTCATATACTACCTCTAGATAAAGAATTGCTGTTATTAACGAATAATATTATAACCGCTAAAGATATCAAAAGTGGAGAATCATCATGGAGGGGAAACGTTACTGTAGAAGCTTTATTTTTGGGTCGTACACAAATCTATGTTGAATTACGTAGACCCCATATGGAACCAGAGAAAGCTTCTGAAATTTCTGACGTTATTATAACGAGAAATATTGGCAAAATGGATATGGTATTTAATATATGCGTAGGATGTTTTGTTATGTTATTGTATATTAATTTTGGAGCTGTTTTGGAATTGGATGCTCTAAAGACTATACTTATTAAACCTATTGGTCCAGCTATTGGTTTTGCTGGACAATTTTTAGTTATGCCTATTTTAAGTTTTATGATTGGTTATTTCCTATTTCGAGATATGATCGAATTACGACTGGGTCTATTTTTTACTGGCTCTACACCGGGAGGTGGTGCTTCAAATATTTTCACTGTTATTTTAAGTGGAAATTTAAATTTATCCATTACTATGACTGCCATTAGTAATTTGGCAGCTTTTGGCATGATGCCAATATGGATTTTTACATTGGGTGCTTTAATTTTCCGCGACGGCAATTTGGTAGTGCCTTATAAGACCATTGCATATATGTCGTTTTCACTGGTTATTCCCTTGTGTATTGGTATAGCGTTGCAGAAATATTCTCCGAAATTGGCAAAGAAAATGTCGAAAATGTTAAAGCCCTTAGCATTGGGATTTATTTTGATAATAACAGTATTTGCATTTACTGTTAATTCGTATATGTTCAAATTATTTTCATGGAAGGTATGTATAAATAACACAGGCCGACAAAATCTTAGCCTTTTAAAATTAATATAATAAAAAAAATTTGTAGGTATAAACTACTAAAAATGACAAATTGCATCATATAATATAAATTCCAATAAGGTAAATGCCGTTAAAAAGAAATCAAGGATTTTATTCCTTGAAATTACTAAAAATTTAGATATTTTTAACTGTTAAAAAACAACTAACAAAAGCAGTCAATATACCTCACAATGAAAAATACCTTAAAATAACTTACAATTTTTTACTACAAAAATTTTGCAACAACTGAAAACCTTAGTGAAAAACAACTGTTTTTAACAGTTATTTTTTTTCGATATTTTAAAAATATATTTTAATAGTTTTTTTTTTTTTTATTACAATCAAAATTTGTATTTCTTACATCTTACTTAAAATATAAAGTAAAAATTTCAAATTAAAATTAACTGTTTACTGCAAAAATACTGTTTTGGTAGTTGTTTATTATAATACTAAAAATATCAGCTTCAAACATCTCATACACTCTAAAAAGTTTTACAGTAGAATCTACCGAAAATTACAGTTAATACAACAGAAAATTCAGTTAAAAAGGCGGCATAGGTAATTACCTTTATTTACCGTTAAAATAAATAAAAATTTAGTTGTTGTTAACAGTTGAAAACCCAACTGACAAATGCAGTAAAAACAACTAACAATGTTGTAAATATAACTGACAATTTTTTTACTACAAAAATGTTAAAGCAATTGTAAAAACTGGTTAAATTTACTGCAGGGCCGTAGTTAGTTATGAAACAAAAATAACACTGTTAAACACTAAAAATGCATCGTAGATGCGACTTATAAATTGTGATAGATTTTAGGACGTAGACCACGAATGTGAACACTAAATCATATCAATTAATTGCGATTTGGTGAAGGATGTAGGATATCGTTGCAATTGAAGTAAAAACTACTCGTAAATTTCTTTTTTGTTAATATTATAAAATCCCTTAATCAAATTCACAAAATTTTAGCACATGATGTTAATTTATATTCCACTTAATTAACTACTATTACACAGTGCAGCATTTTTAAGGTCATCGTTTGGTTCCTCCTTCATACCCGTTTTTTTTTGAAGTGTATATCGAAACTAAAAAAAATCCGCAAAGGACTTGGCCAGATTACATCGAAATTTTTTTTTTTTGGACACCCTAAGTTTTTGCACCCAAACATGATTTTTTTAAAAAAGGAAAATTTTTATGGAATCCATATATCATAAACCGTTCGGAATTTTGTTTTTATGTCTTTGGCAAAGTTGTAGATCCAAACCAAAGCAAAAAAAAATCTCATATGGACCGACCCAAAAAAATTGCATCCACTGCATCAAAATTGCAAAAAATTGGGAAAAAATGCTATTTTTTTATGATTTTTTTCATGATTTTGTCCTGAAATGGCTTAAATACTGGGAATTTAAGAAATCTTTCTTCAGCTAAATTATATCTAACAACAATATAAACAACTCTCTAGTACATGTCATCTTAATACGAACATTCCTTAACCCTAGAAAGCACATCTTTTTGCTCACACTTATTTTGCATAGCCAATGTTTGTCGTTTCGACAAAGAAAGACTATATAGGTTAATGCCGTTTTTGTGTTACTTGTTTTCAAATTTACTATTTAAACATTTTATTGTTGTAATGCTGATATGTTTTTGAAAAAATGAATATATTTATTAATAAAAAGTAATTATTTTATAACGCCGATAACGTCGATGATACCAATCCAAAAGGCGGAAGTAACAAGTGCCACACACTGTATTTGGAGTGTAATCTTCACCGCTGGGATCAACCTCATCGAAATAAGATGCATAGGCTAGCTTAAATTCCGGAGTAGACCTTTTCCTTTGCACACTTGTAGGCACCATATGACCACAAACTAAACAAAAATAATCAATGTTTGGACACGGGCTATTTTCCATATTGCGCAATAGTTGAATTGTAAAATTTTGCACAAAACACGGATATAATTAGACTTTTCACTTTCGAATACACTTGTTGAATGACAATGAAACGATACTTGAACTGTTATTTATACAGCGTGCTAGTCTGATTGTCAAGTGTGTTTTATCTTCGTGTTGCACTTTGCAGGTAGAACTGGGTTTTTACAACCCCTCTTTTAAAAAATCCTTTTGCTTTGGTTTGGATCTACAACTTTGCCAAAGACATAAAAACAAATTCCGAACGGTTTATGATATATGGATTCCATAAAAATTTTCCTTTTTTAAAAAAATCATGTTTGGGTGCAAAAACTTAGGGTGTCCAAAAAAAAAAATTTCGATGTAATCTGGCCAAGTCCTTTGCGGATTTTTTTTTAGTTTCGATATACACTTCAAAAAAAAACCGGGTACGAAAGAGGAACCAATTTATGTGTTGCACTGTGTTACTATGGGGAAAATAAAAAAATACATTTTTGAACGCACTTCAATTAACTGGAACTTAGTTGGTATTGATTAGAAAACATGTGTTAAATATATTTAAATGTTTTTATCTAAATATTATTAATTAAGATTTGTCACAAACTCCATAGTTTTATGGCATAAAAATATATAAATTATTTTTGGTTTAAGAAATTTTCTTCTTAAACGTAATAATAAAGTACGTGAGTTTTTCACAAATGAAGTAACCTGTGATTTTATTTGTTGCTTTTTTAAAAAATTTTATAATTTTCATGATAGACAATACAATTGTTTCATGGGCATCACCCCAATCCTCAGTTGTCCGCAGTAAGAAAATGATTATTGGCTTAAATCAAACCGAGACATTACATACAGCCGACAAAATTAGCTGTACGAGAATTTTGTCTGCTTTAGACGAATTTAAACAATGTACCGCTAGCTACTAACTCGGACTTTAACTGACATAAATTTTGTTGTTTCTTAATCAATTTTCAATTTAACAGTTTGTTAAATTTTAACTGGACATTTAGTAATCCGGCCTTAGTGTATAAACTGGCTGATTTGGTAAACCACATCATAAAATCAAAACTTTTTGAAAGCAAAAATTTTTACATATCAACATACTTTCTATATCATTATATGCATGTATGTGTGTTTGTTGTATTAAAATTTGTAAAAACAGCATATATCACAACAAACAAGGTTTATATGAGAAGAGCAGTGGCTGATTGTTCAAAAATGTTTTAAATTTTGCATTAAAAATACAAAAAATTATTAGTTTCAGCTTTGAAATAGTTTTTAAATTGTTTTGATAAATAACGGCGAAATTTTTCTATAAATATTTCTACTCGTTCCCATGCTTAAGCGCTGATTTTCAGTGCTTTTTATGTAGAATAGAACCAGCTGTATATATGCGAACTCTTACTTTACCAATCAATTTTGCTATTTTTAAATATTAACTAATAAAATAATTTTTTTTAACGCTTTTAAAATGCAATGGATAACAGTTAGAAGTGGATATTAATTTAGTCAAAAACATTGTAAATTTGTTTTCTTAACACACACTATAAAAAAGTATTTTCAGCTGATAAGCAAAGAAGACAAAAATGGCAAAATCCATAGTGTTTATGGCAAAAGCATCTTAAGAAAAAGCTGTTTTTAAGAGCAAAAATGATAAAAAAATGGCAAAAAAGCAAACATGATTAAAAATAGCAAAAAATTGCAAAAAAAAAACATATTTGTCTTCTCTGATGATGGACAATAGATGTTATTAGGATTCAATAACAGACCAAAAAGTCTACTTTTAAAGCGTCATCCTCTAACCGGCAAGCAAGCCTGCCTTCAGGAAATGTATTTTAAATTGGACATAAATACCTCAAATAAGTGTTATTTAGTAAGATATTAAGTTATTTCGATGGAAAACCAAATTAGCTTTAAAAGCGAGAATGTTTCTAAATTCAAATTTTGTTAAATTTAAAAAATAAATAGATTAAAAAGAACAAAATTTTTAAAATAATATTTAAGTTTACTTATTTATTTGAAATTTTGCTTAAAAATACAAAAAAAAATTAAGATGTACAGACATCATCACAAAATGGCAAATAAAATTGAACTGTATAGAAATTTGTGACTTTTAGTCTTTAAAATAGTTTGTGACATTGCTAATAAGAGCAACGAAGACTAAAATTTAATCTTTTAAAAACAGTTCTTATTTTGGACATAAATGGTGATTTTTTACAACTTTCTATTTGGCAGCACTTTTTTTGGCAGCTCAGCTATTTTCGTTGTAACATGTTAGTGTTAAACATGTTCAGTTTCGCCTATAATTTAACCATGAATCGACTTACAAACGAACAACGCTTGCAGATTATTGAATTTTATTATCAAAATTCATGCTAGGCTAAGAAAGTGCATCGTGCACTTCTTCCAATTTATGGTCAGTTTGGGCGACCTTCTGAGGCGGCTATTCGGTATCTTGTGACTAAATTTCGCACCAAATTTACATTATTGGACTTTAAACCACCAACACGCATACGTAGAGTGCGGAAAAAGGAAAATATCGCAGCTGTATATGCCAGTGCTGTTGATGACCGTGAATTATCGATTCGGTGCCGTTCGCAGTAATTGGGCCTCTGTTACTCTACTACGTGGAAAATTTTGCGGAAGGATTTGGGTGTAAAACCTTTTAAAATACAGCTGATATAAGAATTGAAGCCACACGACCTACCACAACGACTTACTTTTAATGAATGGGCAATGGCTTAGTGTGAAGAGCAGCCAGAAGCATTGCAAGAACTGAAAATGCACTAAAAATGCACTGTTTGGTTTAGATTATGGGCCGGTGGATCATTGGACCGTTCTTTTTTAAAGACGACGAAGGCGGGAACGGTACTCTGAATGGCGAGCGCTACCGTGCGATATTTACAATTCTTTTTGCCCTAAATGGAAGAGCTGGACTTGGGTGACATGTGGTTTCAACAAGACGGTGCCATGCCACACAGCACGAGAAACAATTGCCCAATTGAGAGGCGATTTCGGTGAACAGTTTATTTCACGTTTGGGGCCGGTCAATTGGCCGCCTAGATCGTGCGATTATGGCTATGTTCAGGCTCATGTCCATAGGGACAAGCCCGCAATGGTTGACGCACTGGAAGCCAATATTGAAGAATTATTCATGATTGGACCCAGCGTATGAATCTTCGAGGCGTAGCCTCGGTCAACATTTACATGAAATCATCGTTAAACATTGACCGTTCTATCGACTCAAATAAAGATTTCATACATTTCTCTAAATTTCATGTGTTTTTTTTTTTTAAACCAAATACGAAAGCTCTTAAAAAATCACCCTTTACTACCTCTTAAATACATGGTCTTAACTTGAAAACGTATGAACGGATTGTAATTGACTTAACTTAAGTTAATTTTTTGCCTTCAGCCAAAAAATTTTATATCCTTAGTTATCACTTTTGGACGAAAAAAAAAAAACAATTCTAAAAAAAAAAAATCGGGCCCTCTAAAATAAATTTCTGTCTACGGACCAGATTTATTATATTTTAACAGTTATTTATCGGTATTTTAAAATTATTTTTTAATAAAAAACATATTACTGTTTTGGTAGTTTTTTATTAATATACTAAAATAGCTGATTCTAACAACTGTTACAACAATACAGTATTTTTCTTCAGTTTTATTTTTTAACAAATTTTATAATAGTTGATTTGTATTTTTTCATAGAAATATTTAAAAACATCAACTACTGATTACTACATCAGCGAACTTTGAAGAATTCATTCCCATTTTTGTACTTAATTTAAATTTTAAGAATGAATTCCCTAACCAACTTTATGAAATTGAATTAATTCCATTTTTTTTCATTCGATTTGTCTTTAAGGAATTCATTCCCATTTTTTAAATTCTTTCATGAAAATTATGGAATTTATTCTGTAGTTAATTCCCTAAGGACTGAACTTTTTGGTTTAAGTCGCTAGGGACTTTACTTTTTTGTTTAATTTCCTAAGGACTTAACTTGTGGGTTTAAGTCTGACATGGTTTTGTAACGAAAAAACTACAAATATTTTAAAATTGGTTATTTTACAAAATAATGAAACAAATAATAAGTACACAAACAAAAAAAAAAACATTTCAATCACGAAAACCACCGATTTAATAACTTAAATTGCTGAAATTTTGATTGAATTATTTTACCTGAATTATTTTTCAATTAAATAATTGCTCATTTGATTAAAAAGTTATCAATATCGTATTCCTTCCCAAAGAACAAAAAAAAAAATTGTATAGTGTTTTTATGGCTTGAATTTTATAACATTGAATTTAAACCGACATGTAATTCTCATTTAGTTAGCAGATTTATTTATACTTATGTGAACAAATTCACACAGAAATTTGTTTTTTTTCAATTGACGCGTAGGGACTATGGCAAAATTTTTTTAGATTTTTTTTTTTTTTTTTGCAGAAATTAACCCTTTTGTTAAAATCAGAGTATTTTTTTTTTTTGTTTGGAATATTTTTTTTTTTTTTTTTTTTTATAATAAATATAGAATTTATTCTCTCCAATTTACATAACCCAAACCCTTAGGTCCATATATGATTATTAAAAGCTACTTTAATTTACTACTACTTTTAATTTATTTTTTGCATTTTCTTTTTGTTTAAAAAATGTTGTTTAAGTTTTTATAACTAAATAAAACTAAATTATTTAACTTAATAAAGTAATAAACCTAATTAGAATTAATATCTTATCTAATTGAAATGAATTTAAAATATTTATTACTAATACAACTAAACATAAACATTAATAAAAAACAACTACATAAATATTACAAAAAACAACAACAATGTGTTGATGTTTACTTTTGAGCGATAATATAAAAAATGTCAAGCAAGTTCCGAATTTGAGCAAATATTTAATTGATACAATTAATTTATAATTGACAGCTTTTACAATTTCCAACAAACCGATTTAATTGAAAAAACTAGAAACATATTTTTTCTGCGTACATTTTAAAATTTACACCCAATTTTTGATACGAAAAGTATTTTTGTATTTTGGTATTTTGGTCATGTAGTTTCATTCAGGGAAATTTTTATTTTCCGATCAAATTAGAAATATTTGACCAGTAGTGCGATTCACTAACTTTTAACACATTTAGCAGGTGTTATCTTTAACCACACATTTTGATGTTTGCACTAACCACTATGCGATTCACTAACTTATTTTTAACCACGGTAAACAGTTTTATATTTCTGTGCATTCAAATTGACTGTAGGAGCACTATTAACTGGCTCATTCTCCAATAAATTGTAGGCTAAATACTCCAAAGCCATTATATTTATTTTATATATTGGCACAACGATAAATAAAACCTTCTAAAAAAAATTAACCACACCAAAAACTCTGCTGTTAATAAACCACAATTTGTGTTGTTAAAAATAACAGCTGACTTTAAACGCCAGAAAAAATCGTTTAAAGTGTTAGTGAATAGCAAAATGGTTATTTTTGTGGTTAACATTTTTAAACGAAAAAATTATGGTTTAAAAAGCGTAGTGAATCGCACTACAGGAATTACTAAAAAGTTCACCAGAACATTTTATTCTAATAATCTACACACACGTGAAAAGTTAGTTTTTTTTTGACATTAACTGAAAGGCTAAAATTCAATTAATTCAACAAAAAGCTCTCAGGGAATTAAACAATAGAGTTAAGTCTCTAGGGACTTAAACTACTAGATTAAGTCCCTTGGGATATAAACCAAAAAAGTTAGGTCCTTAGGAAATTATACAAAAAATAAAGTCCTTAAGAAATTAAACAAAACAAGTTAATTCCCTTAGGGAATTAAATTGAATGAATTCTCAAGGATTTCATTCCCTAGTGAAGAAATTCTCTCATCAAAAATTGAATTAACTGAATTTGAATGAATTCTTTATGGATGAATTCCTTAATTTTAAAGCTTAATTTTTCAGACATAAAATATAAAAATTTAATTCAATTTTAGGAAATTCATTCCCAAATTGAATGAATTCTTCTACACTAACAACTGTCATTTAGTAGCTGTAAAACTTTTTTGAGTGTAGCAATTGCTATTGCCATTACTATTTACTATTTAAACTAAATTTGTCTAACTATTTTCAGATTATAATAGCAAGCAGTGCCTTGCCATGGATTGGTTATGTAATCGGTTGGATAATAGCCATTGTTTGTGGACAATCATCGCGTGATGCCTTAACTATTGCCATTGAAACTGGTATACAAAATACAGGCATTGCCATATTTATGTTAAATTTTACGTTACCACAGCCACAAGCCGATATGACCAGTGCTGTACCAGTGGCCAGTTCAATGATGACACCATTGCCATTGTTGTTACTTTACATAATAAGAAAAATCTTTTGTCGTACCAGTAGTGAAGAAATTGAAGAGCCAGGAATTAAAGAGGCTAAATTTAACGAAGTTGAAGCTATTTTGGAAAAGGGTCAAACGGAGGAGAAGGTTCAAGAAATTAAAATGTGATGAAATGTGATTAAAAAAAAAAACAATTTTAAATTTTGTCGTTTTCTTTTTGAAAACAATAGTTAAATTTATTATAATTAATACTTTTTAAATTTAATTAAAATATTTGCAATTTTGTTTTAAAAATACAATTTTTATAAATATGCGTTAAAAAATATTTTATTTTGTGCCTTAAAAAGGCAGACATTTTACGATTATATGGCGTTATCGCTAAGAAATTTATTGAATTTTTTATTTCTTTGTTTTTAATAATAATGACTTTAATAATAATGAGATAAGAATCATTATTATTAAAGTAATCAATAATCAATTAAATTTGGCTTTGAATATTTTCCTTGTGTGAAAAGTCGGTATACGAAAAATATGATATATAAAGCACTTTACATGATTTGTAATTTAAGCAAAAACTGACATTGGTCGATTTTTTAAACAAAAACTTTAAATTTATAATCGTGTAATGCATTTATAATCGTGTTTTATGTACATAAAATATGCATTAAAAATCGTAAAATATGCACTTAAAATTCCAAAAATATGCATTTATTACACAGTGCAAGACGAAAAAAAATAACCATATACGGACACCACTACGTGATAAAAACTAAAAAAAAGACTCGTGTCTCCCAATTTTTCCCAAAGTCATCTCCTTTTTTGTTTATGGGCCGCCAAAGATTTGGGGCCTCGGTATCATTTTCGCAAAAAAGTGATAATTTTCTCAGGCTCATATCTTGCAAACCGTTCAGAATTTCGATTTACTCTCTATGGCAAAGTTGTAGCTCTTGTCATAAAGAACAAAAATTGCGAACATATAAAATCTAAAAAACTTCACCTTCCAGATCAAAATCGCAAAAAACTTAAAAAAATTCGATTTTTTTTACCTTTTTTCCCGTGTTCAGGTCCATAGGTAGCAAACCGTTCAAAATTCAAGGAAACAATCAACTACAAAAATTTTCCTAAGATCTCAATAAACAAATTTCTAGAACATATAAACTTAATGGGAATTGGGTTTGCTACCTATGCACCTGAACAGTAGGGTGATAACTTTTTGCATTTTTTGCAAATATCAAATCTCCCCAGACAAAATCGTGTAGGGCATGGACAAATATTAAGAACTGCGTTTTTAGTTTTTCGCTATCGTTAAAAAAGGTTCCGCACCAAACGCGTTAAAGTTTTGAATCAAACAAAGTTAAAAAAAAAAACTTTTTTTGATGCCTCAACGTCTGACTATCACATCTATATAATTAAGGCATGCTGGTATCAATAGTAAAGTCCGTTTTCGAGTCAATGGAATAGTTTTCTTCCAAATTTGCTTACTTACATATGTATAAACCATATTTAAAAAAAATTGTTATTAAAAAAAATTTAAAATAAACATATTAAAGACATTTTAGAAATCGCTATCGGTGCGCAGGGTTTTTTTTACCAAATTGAACTGAAATAGTTTTTTTTATCATTAATACAATATTTGCCATTAGAAAACCCCTGGGGAGAATGTTGTCCAAAAAAAGTTATCACCCTACTGAACAGGAGAAAAAAGGAAAAAAAAATGAAATTAAAAATTTTTTCACTTTTGCGCGCTACCTAAACAGTGTTAAGAATCATCTCTAGGAAGTTTATATGTTCTAGAAATTTGTTTATTGAGATCTTAGGTAAATTTTTGTAGTTGATTGTTTCCTTGAATTTTGAACGGTTTGCTACCCACGCGAAAAAAGGTAAAAAAAAAATCGAATTTTTTTAAGTTTTTTGCGATTTTGATCTGGAAGGTGAAGTTTTTTTGATTTTATATGTTCGCAATTTTTGTTCTTTATGACAAGAGCTACAACTTTGTCATAGAGAGTAAATCGAACGGTTTGCAAGATATGAGCCTGAGAAAATGATCACTTTTTTGCGAAAATGATACCGAGGCCCCAAATCTTTGGCGGCCCATAAACAAAAAAGGAGATGACTTTGGGAAAAATTGGGAGACACGGGTCTTTTTTTTTAGTCTTTTATCACGTAGTGGTGTCCGTATATGGTTATTTTGCCATGACTTAAAAAATTACACACATTGTTATTGATTTTATCAACGCTTTCAACATTATTAATACAATTTAAGTATTTTTTGTCTTAAAAAGTGGTAACAAATATTAAAATTATCGTCAGAAAGTTAGTAATTGTATTTTTAAGTTATTTTTGTTTTCGTGATAAATATGTCTCAACAAAATACTTGCAAATTTTAACAAAAAAAAAAATTGTTAATTATATGCGCCCTGCTAGGCTAGTTGGTACAGTGTTAGCTTATCAGTGAGGGGGTCGCAGGTTCGATTCCCACCAGAGGCATTGTTCTGTTTTCGCTACAACGAGCCGAAAGCCTTAGTAGCTACCCAGGTAGAAATTGCCAACCGCACCAAACAAATATTACTGAAAAACCACTGATATTTTTAAAAACTACCAAAGGTACAACTTATATCGAAACTCTGAAAACCATATTTGGTAAGCCAATACCACCAGCAAAATTGCCAATATTGTTTTTACCAATTTTACAACCAATTAGAAGCATTTTTTTAAATATTTCATAATATTTCCTACATTTAAATAAGATGTATAATACTAAGACCAAACTGTATTGCCGCTTTTTAAATGTATTTTATTATACATATTTCTCAAAATTAATTTAATTTAAGCTATTTTAAAAGCACACAATATTTTTAATTACCAACGTTATGCCAATAGTGGCAAGTTCGTTAAAACCAACTGTTGGCCACTGTTATCAATCGGGTAACAGCGCAATGCTGTCAATATTGTTAATCCCACGTTCTGCCAACGAATTATCGACAGTCTCCGGCGCTTTGCCAGCACTGTGCCGATTGTATTTTTCTGTCTGGGTAGTGCTCGGTTAGGGTAAAAGGATATAATTTGTAATTATATGATTATTAAAAATTATAATTAAAATTTCTTAAAAATATGCATTTTAATGCAAAATATATTCATTTATACGCAAAATATGCAACAAAAACAGCAAAAATATGCATTTATAACAAACTATGTATTCATAGCAAAATATGCAAAAATATGCATTAGCATATCGATACCGTTTTGTTTAAATTAAATTAAATAAATGCAAATTTATTGATTCGCAAAGATATTTGGTTAACACACAACCAACATGTGGTAACATGAACTTCCGAGCCATAATTATTTATTGGCTCGTTTGGTTTATAACATGATGTAACATTTTCAATAAATATTGGCCTGTAAACTTGGTCCAAACATTTGTATCTGATTAAGATTTATAATAAAATTTTAAAATATTTACAGTAGTCGTCGTAAATTTAGTGTCTTAAATCTAATAGCTTATTTAGTGTCCGACCGAACAGTTCGGCCAAAAAACTATATTTGGTAGGTTTTTTTGTATCTAGATGGAATGATGATAAATTTTGTGATTGAATACCTGTTTGATGAACCGATTTAATTTGATTTTATGTATAAAATTTAATGAAAAACCGAAGTTTAGGCATAAAGTTAAAAGTTCCGCCGCCGATCTATTTTCGATTTGGCCGCACACTCGGTGGCCGAACAGCGAATTCATTGCTTAATAACTAGTTTAAATTTGACAATCAAAATTGCACCTAATAAGCCCAATAAACACTTTCCATTCACCAAATTTTTTCAAAATGCTTTAAAATACCGAATACAGACCAATTGCATTTTATGGCGGAACTGTTCAGTTTCAGAATCAGAACCGCTTAACCGCTTAACATGATCGTTTGTGATAGGGTACTGAAACAAGTTGTTAAGACTGAATGTAGTAACAAGTCCAGGAAATAAAATTAACATTTTTATTTTCATTATTATATACACTCATAAAAAAAAAGCTAGTTCAAAAGTCTGTTAAACGGGTTCCAATTCAGTTGAGCTAATTTTTCTTCTGTTATCGTTTAAATCAGATATTTAGCTAAAGTTATTTGTTATCCATTTTACCTCAAGATCAAATTTCATCCGTATTTGAACTAATTTTTCGTCCTAAAATTTCGTAATTCGTGATTTCTAAATTTACAAATATTGCCAGGGTATAAATTATGTATCTTTTTTACGACACACGACAATGAAATGACACCTAAATCATTCTAGTTTTAACAGCGCAAATGTAACAATTTTTGTTGCATCGGTTTCATATGACATTTATAAGCCAAGAGATGAATAAAAAAAGTTAGTTCCATCCCCGAAATGTTAATGATATAGGTGTCATTTCATTTTCGTGTGTCGTAAAAAAGATACAATATTGTACGGTATTGATACCTAGTTAACTTAAACCACAATTGCTTTAAAATCATTATTTATTTGTGTCTCCGATATCAGTCTGACTTGTAGATGGCGTTATTTTCTCATAATATTTATTTTATAATCATTAAATAGCCCTATGCGGAATGGGACCGGTTCTGCGTGTGCCACAGGATCGGTCCCTTTGTGCCAGAGACCGGTCCTCTGCCAAACCCTACCCTATGTAAACAATTGGCAACTTTAACATTGGCTTGTCATAGGAGGGGGTCATTTGTCCTGCTTTAAACCACATAGTGACATGCCACAGGACTAACCAAAGATGGGCATACCACAAGACTGTCGCAAAAGCGCCATGTCGTAAAAAATAAACGAAAATTAAACAGCTTCCAATGGGTAAAATTCTGGCCAACTGGCTTTTTCTTGTTAATAAGCATTCTGGTTAAGTGGTATGTCCTTCCTTACCAGTCACAGGATTGGTAATTTTAGGACAATTGACACTGCTTAACCCGCTTCAGTATTAAATTATACCAGTCCTGTGATAAATCCTTCTTTCACCAGTCACTTTTAGGTCAATTGACTCCTCATTCCCCATAGGGAGACTATTTACCCGAAACTAAGCGTGATAGAACAAAAATCGTTACTCCGTACTTAATAAGTACTCTTTATTATCTATCTACTTATATTCCCTGTAATAAATATGGACCTGCCCTGGTCAGATCCAGAAAGACCTTTTTAGCACAAATTTTCTGTTGATTCAACTAAAAAATTATGTTGATTTAGCTAAATTCTAAGTTAACTTAAATAAAACAGTCAACTCAAATTTAGTTTTTCTAAAATTTAACTCATCTAAATTTAGCAGACTGTTATTCTCAACCTAAACTTCATTGAAAATTCTGCTGGCGCACATTCAGGTACTATTTGCTGTTGTCGTAGTTGAATTTTCAACTATTTATACGGTCTTTTTTTTATATGTGTAGCTATAATTTGATGACCAACAAACATTATTATTTCTTTTTTTGCTATTCATTGATTTTTAATTGTTTATTTCGTATACGTATAATTACACTGTACAACAAAATCAAATTTTTTCCAAAATTACAAGGTCCGACCGACAAATTTTGATAGAAGAGGCAAAAAAAAAAGACACGTGTATCGGCGTTTTGAAAGTTTACATCTGGGTTTCATTTTAGGGGAGGTAAAGTTTCCCCTAAATGCACATTTTATATTATCAATCGGCATAGAAAATCGAGTAAAGCTTACGTTTAAAGTATATAGAGTGTTTAGCAAACTTATGTAAAATGTTACGGAGAACATTTTTGTAGAATATATTAACCCTCTAACTCCTCAAGGTAAGGGTCTTTTTTGTCCTTCTTTTAAAAAAGAGCAAAAAACACCATTAAAACGGGGATTTAAGGGGTTAAAATGTTCCGCAAAAACACTCGCCGTGAAATTTTACTATAAGTCCCTGAATACACCAAAACGGAAAATTCAACCAGAAAGTCAGAATAAGACACAACTTAGAGAGCATAGGGTTAATTTCGCATTTAGTAAGAATTTTATTTTAAAGTACCCCAACAATTTAGCATGAAAATAAAAATAGTTCAAATTTCACAAAAACTCAGTAATATCTTTATTATTTTACCTTCGATAGCAAATTTGGATAGGAAGTATTCATTAATTACTTTTTTTTAGCTCTAGGCAATTCCACTTCATTACACTGTACAACACAAAAGAAAATACAAGGTCCGACCTATAAATTCATAGATATATAAGTATATAGATTGCCAGCCGATCTTTGGCAGATTAGATCCGTTACATTACAACAAAAACAAAAAAAAAAATCAAAACAAAACAAAACAAAAATCAAGTGCTATGTTTCTTATTCTACTGAAAACGTGTCAATTTGCGGTGCATATATTGTGTACATAATTTGTTTTGTAATTATAGTGTTTTCCTTAAAAAATAACAAAAATTAAAGTAAGCAATTAAACTTAGCGCGTAAGATTTGTTTTGGCAAAAACGTCCAATTGTTTGGAAAAACTTGATTTGTTTTGCTATATCTGCGGTAAACATACTATACCGGAATATAAAGTTACGTTTTTCAATAGTAAAGTTGAAGACATCTATAAAAGGTATTTTGAGCTAGAAGTTTTCTCGGATGAACTGTGGACGCCAAAGCATTACTGTCGCATTTGTTATAAAATTAGGAACATTAGGAGAGCACAATATCGTTCATCAACTAAAAGAACTATCTTACCCCCATCGGTGTGGTAAAAAACTTTGTTAAATGTCTGGATAAAAACGGATCAGCATTGAATTTTCTGAAAACAATGTTTCCAAAATTAAGCGAAGCAAAGATTAAGGAAGGTATGTTTGTGTTCTTCAAGTCGTTGTTCTTATTAAAAGCCTTAAAATTGGTTTCATACAAACAGATGTTTTTAATGGTCCAGATATAAGAAAGCTAATGCAAAACACTGACTTCGACGAAATGCTCTCATTAATTGAGCCTGATGCGTGGAAAAGCATTAAGGAAGTAATATACAATGTCTTATGCAAAAATCGGTCTCCTATTGCTCGAATATACGTAGACACCATGCTTAGAGCTTTTGAAAAACTAGGCGTTCATATGTCAACAAAAATTCATTTTCTAAATTCCCATATGGATTACTTTGAGAACCAGATATGAACATAATCTGATGAGCATGGTGAAAAATCTCATCAGACATGCGCACCCATTGAAGAACGCTATAAAGGCAAAAGCATTCATTCGCTTATCGCTGCAATGTGCTGGACATTGTATGATAATGACATGGAATTGCATATAGCTAAAACAAACGTAACTAATGAATACTTCCTATCCAAATTTGCTATAGGAGGTAAAATAATAGTGAAATTTGAAATATTTTTTTTCATGCTGAATTTTTGGGGCACTTTAAAATAAAATTCTTAATAAATGCGAAATTAACCCTAAGCTCTCTTTTGTTGTGTCTTATTTCTGACTTTCTGGTTGAATTTTCCGTTTTGGAGTATTCAGGGACTTATAGTAGAATTTCACGGCGAATGTTTTTGAGAAACATTTTAACCCCTTTAATCCCCGTTTTAATGGTGTTTTTTGCTGTTATTTAAAAGAAGGACACAAAAGACCCTTACCTTGAGGAGTTAGACGGTTAATATATTCTACAAAAATGTTCTCCGTAACATTTTACATAAGTTTGCTAAACACTCTATATACTTTAAACGTAAGCTTTACTTGATTTTCTATGCCGATTGACAATAAAAAATGTGCATTTAGGGGAAACTTTACCTCCCCCTAAAATGAAACCCAGATGTAAACTTTCAAAACGCCGATACACGTGTCTTTTTTTTTTGCCTCTTCTATCAAAATTTGTCGGTCGGACCTTGTAATTTTTTTTTGTGTTGTACAGTGTTATATGACATTTTTAGTTGATATCGTATTTATGCAAAATCATTTATAATATCATTAAGTTTTATGTAGAAAGTTGTAAAGATACACAAAAAAAAAATTATCGTCAAAAAAGTTTAAATTTAACTTTTGTTTAATTTCAAATTCACTATTAATTAAAAGTTTAATAATATGTATTAAATGTTTAATTACAAATTAGTATGGTGCACACAAAATTTCCAGTTCTTATAACCCATAACGACAGCAAAGAAGAAAATGCAAAAAAATATAAAAAATCACCAAAGTTACAAAAAAATCGCCAAAATTAAAAAATTCACTAAAATTAAAAAGTTTTCAAATATTAAAAAAAAAAAACTTAAAAAATAGCTAATATTTAAAAAAAATCCCTAAAATAAAAAAAATTGCTTTAATTGAAAAAAATCGCTAAAATAGAAAAAAAAAAATATATATACTAAAAACTAAAAAAATCACCAACATTTAAAAAACTCACCAAAACTAAAAAAAAAAAAAAATATTCCGAAGTTAAAAAATAAAAATGTTTTTGTTATAAAAACGTTTTAAATTTTATGTAGGTAATTTTAAAAATGTTAACGATTTTTTAAAACTAGTCATTTTTTTCAGATTTTGTTGATTTTTTTTCCAATTTGAGCGTTTTTAAAATTATAGCGATTTTTTTTTAATTTTGCCACTTTTTTTTTGAATTTTTCCAATTTTTCTGACCAATTTTGGCGATTTTTTAATTTTTGAAATGTTTTCAATTTCGGCAATTTCGGCAATTTTGAGTATTTTTTTTTTTAATATTGGCGATTTTTATCAAATCTTGCGCATTTTTTTAATTGGGTTATATTTTCAAATTTAGAGCTTTTTTAAATGGCATTGATTTGGCATGATTTATTACCCTCATAAAAAAGCCAGTAGAAATTGTTTAAAATTCAGCTGCCACCACAGAAACTAGCACCTAAATTTGCGACAGCAGAATTTTCAATGAAATTGGGAATCAGAGTTTGCCAAATTTAGGTGACCTAAATTTTAGAAATACTAAATTTTGGTTGAGAATTTAGATAAATCAACAGAATTTTTAAGCTTAATTGACACAAAATTTCTTATAAAAACGTCTTTCCGTATACATTAATACGCTGAAAATAGTTTGTAGTTTAAATTAACTGAAAAGTTAGTTTAACATAAATGATAAATCACTTAAAAACCGGTCCACTTACTTTTAATTTTAATCAAATGCTTCTTGTTATTTATTTTTAAATATTGTTTAAATAAAAAACTAATCCGTAAGAACAAGAGAATAGTAAAGGCCTCATTAGTTTTTACTTTCTGTTGCCGTTCTGTGTCCTTCTGTTCTGTAGGTAATATTTTGTAATTACTTTTTCTGTGAAAGGAATCAGCTGTTTTCAAAAGTAAAAGAAACTCCAACCAAAAACATTTAAATCAG
Source organism: Delia radicum (assembly GCA_021234595.1). Taxonomy (NCBI): domain Eukaryota; kingdom Metazoa; phylum Arthropoda; class Insecta; order Diptera; family Anthomyiidae; genus Delia; species Delia radicum. The sequence continues at coordinate 104,801,730 of CM037852.1, forward strand.
GGATGATAAATGCGATTTTAAAATAGTACCAACCTGCATATAAAATAGTACTTTTTCGGCATCAAAAGTAAAAAAAAATTTAAATATAAATTAACGAACAAATCTTTGTACCCTCCAAAATGAACAATTACAAATGTAACAACAAAAATATATTAAAAAAAAAAAAATATTTTAAGAGGTGAAAACAAAATTTTGATGGTGACAAACTTTTTTGGATGTAAAAAAATAAATTGTGTGATGAAAAACATTTTTGAGGTAACAAAACTATTTTTGAGGTAAAAAATTTTTTTTTTGTGTAGAAAAAGAATTTGCGCTGAATTTAAAATATTATTCAACTCTTAGCGTCTGGTGGAAAAATATGATGTTATATTTTATACACCAGACACTACAATGAATTCTTATAATATACAGTGCATTATACACCAATTTGTATTTAAAATTTAGAGGTACTTTCACATTGTCACTAATTACTTTTGAACCGCTGGACCGATTTTGCTCATTTTCAATACCAAACTTTTCGGAAAAATGTATATAAAGCTATGTAAAAACGAACAGTGCGTACTAAGAAAATTAGCTGATTTTGATTTAAAAAATTATTAAAATTTTGAGATTTTTTCTTAAATTCACCAAATTTTTAATATTTTTTGAACGTCCTATTAATTTTTGCTGTATTGAATTACGTTTCTCACAGTTTTTTGCGAATTCAATCCTTGTGATTGGTAGCAAACAAATTTGTTCGTGAACTCATTCGATTTTAAAAACATGCAGCTAATAGTCAATTTTACATTTTTATAAGATTTTTATTGTTTATTTTTTTGAAAATCAAAATTAGTTAATAATAATTATAACCCTTAGTGATAATATAATCACCTGTAATCAGTCGCACTCAGTGAAATCATGTGGATTGAATTCACAGCATTTGGTTCCAAATTAATTCATTGTTCATATAGGACTGCAAATCGAATTAATAATTATTGAATTTTAAAGGGACCAAGAAATTCATACATAGAAAAATTTGTAAATCGTACTAAATGAGTCATAGGAGTATCATGGTACATTTGAGGTTCAAATAGTACCATTAAAAGTACTATAGTACCAACTATATCATTCCTGATTCAAATATTGAAAAAAGAATTTCACAACAAACCAATACATTTGCACTTTAGGCTGTCACTTAACGTTGAATTCTATTTTCAATAGAATTGTCCGCAACAGAACAGAACGACAAAGTGAAAACTAACCACACATACAGACTTTCAATTGAACAGAAACAAAACAGCTGATTCGTAACAGAACAGAACGTACAAACTAATTCTGCCTTAAGTTAAATTATTCAGTTTATTTATTATTTCAGTTTTTTGTTTTTCTTTTCTACAAAATGTACACCCACCCACACATTTGTGTAAACTTTTTCAATTTCTTGTAATTTGAATTGAAATAATTTTGTATATAAACAAAAATGGTTTGTTTAAAAAACCATTGAATATTGTTTTGAAAAAAAATATTATTAAAAACTGTAACGGAAACAAATAAACTACAATATTCCGTTTGGCTCTATGAAATAACCCCCCAGGAAATAACCTCCCTGGAAATAACCCCCCAAAACAAAAATGAAAAAACTCCCCAGAAATGGGGATTTATTCACTTATGAAATAATACCCCAATTTTTAAAATGAAATAAAACCTCAACGAAATGAAATAAATCCCCAATCGGTAATGAAATAACCATTAATTTTTTGTGGATTTATTTCATAATGAAAAATAAGTCCCCATTTTTAAACCCAAAATTGTACATATAGATATAAGTTCATATATTTTTAATTCTCATAGTTTTTGAACTTCCAAAACAGATATTTTCAAATATAAACCTGAATATAGTCTTCAACTGTATTGCGACAATAAGGGCTTAAAAGCATTTCGCCTTACAGCCAGCAGAAATAAAATCTAAAAATATAGGGATTTGAAATTTTTTTATTACACAACCAAAACATTAATTTCACAAATTAATTTTCTACTCAAACAACCTACATATATAGAAAAAAATTTTTTTCACATCCATCATCTTTTTTGGTGCTTATAGATTTTTTCTTTGAAAATAACTCAAATTTCTTGAAATTCGCGCGAATTTTTCATTGTCAACCGATCTACACTGAGAAAAATCTTTTTCTACACCAAAAATATTTTTGGGTGCCTATAGGATTGTTGGACTAAAATAAATTTTTGAGAAATAAAAAATTATAAAGATATTTCTATTAGTTTACATTCACCAACATCCCCCCACAGTTTATGCTCGGTGGAAAACCAAATTAATTGCTTTTCTCATTCCTGGTTCGTAGTCGGTTACAAGCACAGCTGAGTCCAAATCGAAAATATTGTTCTTTATATAATGCAGCAGTGCACTATATATTTCATTTGTTTTTATCCATCGAAATGAAAAACATCCGAAAGATCGAAACAAATAAATTATCGAACATATTAATTTTATTTACAAAATAATTATTTTACTTTACCTCTTCAAAATATTCAATATAAATTACTAATAGCTGCTTAAAACATCCTTACGGAACAATTTTAAATGTTGCATCCATTAAATATTGTCTTTGTGGTTGAAGAATATTTTCTTTCACCAAGTCAATTGTTTTAATTTTATAGAAAACGAAATAAATCCCCAAAAATAATTACTGGGAAATTATTTAATTTTGAAATTTTGGGGACTTATTTCATTAAAGGAAATAAAAGGAAAAAAAAAAGGAAATAAATCCCCAAAAGTGGAAATAAATCCCCAAAAGTGGAAATAACTCCCCAAAATGTCGTTGTTGTTGTCTTCTATATACATTTCTGGGGATTTATTTAATTTCTGTTTTGGGGAGTTATTTCCTGGGGTGTTATTTCATGGAGCCATTCCGTTTTTGTGGTTAAATTTTTATGATACTCGTACTTTAAATAAACGAAAATTATAAATGAAACTAAAAAAATCGGTAAACGGTAGTAAATTATTTTTAACAAATGTATAAAAAAGTTGAAAAAAATATTTATTTGAAAAATAAATTAATGTTCTTTTATTTTTAACTCAACTGAAAACTTTTTTATTAAAGTTAAACAGTAATAGTAGGTGAGGAGTAACGATTGTTGGTCCATTTTGCTATATCTCGCTTTGTTTCGGAAATATAGCCTATTTTATGAAAATATAAGAAACATCCATCTTCAAGTGAGACCCAAAGCGGGGATACAAAACATTTTTTGGGAAATAATTGTGGTTAAATTAACTGTCAAATTTGTAAATTTGAGAATCACGAATTACTAAATATTATTTCTTAAAATTAGTTCAAGTGCAGCTGCAATTTGTTCTTTGGGAAATGAGATAACTAATAACTTTAGCTAAATAACGATACAACAGAAAAAACTAGTGCAAATGAATTGAAACCCGTTTAACAGACTTTTGTCCTAACTTTTTTTATGGGTGTATCAATCTAATTCAACATTTTTTTTTATAGGGATGTTATACAGTGGTGAATCCGCAGATTTGAACGAAACTTAGATATGTTGTAAAAGACATAAAAATATTAGACCCTAATCTGAAGCTTAGTTTTAATATATTGCAAATTGGGTACCAAATGAAAGGTATTTTAAAAATGCAGTCACTGGTATATAAAACCGTGCATGTCCGAACATTTTTTTTATTTGACAATTTTTTTTGAATACCACATTTATTACCCTTTCGTACGGGTAATAATTTTCAATTTGTTATAACTTCCACAAAAATAAGTTAATTTGTACAAATTTTAGCTTTTCGGAAATCTTATTTAAACAGTCATAATCTTAAAGTAGTATGTTTGCGATAGAGCCTTCGCAGTCATTGAAAATTAATCGGATTTTGCATTGAGCTACAAATTGTACAACTTAAGTTTTTAATCTCAAAGAAATTTAAATAAAGGGTCCGCCATCTAACGTTTTTTTTTTTAACGAGTGCTTATTTCGTGAATGGTAATCCTTAGCTCATGTCTGATTTGACAGATAATTAGTTTTATCCTTCCGCTGAACGATAATGGCTGTGTATACGCTTGAACAACGCTGGGAAATATTGCGACATTACTTTGAAAATCATGGTAATGTTGCAGAATGTGTGCTAAGATTCAAATCAGCTGCAGAGATGATGTCGTTTGGCCACCTCGGAGCTGAGATTTGACACCGTTGGACTATTATTTGTGGGGTGCCGTCAAAGATAAGTGTTACGCCAACAAGCCAGAGACAATTGACGCTTTAAAGGACAATATTCGTGAAGCCATTGGTGAAATACAGCTGCACACAATCGGTAATGTGCTTAAAAATTGGACCGATCGTGTAGGCTACTGCATGGCCAGCCGAGGCAGCCATTTGAATGAAATTATTTTCCATTATTAACCGGAAGGATTGGACTTTCAAATAAAAAAAGAAATTGGAGAAAATATTCAGTAGTTTTTTTATAGCATTTTCAAAAAAAAAAAAGTTATTTGGCGGACCCTTTATTTTAATTGTTATACAAAAAATAATGATTTTTTAAATTAAATGTAAATATTAATTAATAATCATATAATTACAAATTATATACTATTACCCTAACCGAGCACTAGCTACTATGGCCTTCGTCGCGTTGTAACGAAAACAGACCAGTGCCTCTGGTGGGAATCGAACCGACGACCCCCGCACTGATAAACCAGCACGCTACCAACTAGCCTACCGGGGCGCACGGTTTTTTTTTTTTGTAATTTTGAATTTTTTTTAAACTACAATTTACAAGCATTTCAAAAAAAAATTTGTTGAATATAAACTTGAATTTAAAAATCAGGTTATTAGAATTTACAAATTCCATTGCTGGTGCCTACTGGTTTTTCTGTGTAATTTAACCATTTTGAATTTTTTGATACATTCACGTCTTCAAACTTATTTTAAATTCATATATTACCAGAAATTGATAGCAAATTTTCTTTTTTTCTGAACAATTTAAAACGGCAATTTGCATACACTGGTGTTTCGGTCTCAATCTAGATTTCATTTACTGCTGTTTTTAACTTTTCATTGACATTTTTAGTATGTAAATGATAAAGTAAAGTGCAAAAGATGACATAAAACACAAATTAGATGATATTTTACAGAAATAAAAAATATAGAGACGGAGGAGATTAAAAAATAATTATAAATCTAAAAATAGAATATTTGTGTTGCTAGTGTTGTCACTTCTGAGTATAATGTACAATAACAGAAAAGCTAATAGGAAAGAAAACTGCAATTTAGCAGCATTACATTCGAGGCAATACTTGGGTGTGATCGCTAAACGGACATGACTTGGTATTGTTACGTTTATAATGTAAGATGAGCGCAGGTTTGATTCTTACAGCCGCAGGTTATTAACAAATTTATTATATAGAGACAATCTGACAATTATAAGACACAAATAATAATACAATTTAAATGGAAAATCACTGATGAGCCTGTCCATAAAAAGCCAAAAACTAGTCTAGCCTGATTTAAAAATTTATAGTGTTTATGATTTTTAGAGAAAAACGTTTATTCTTCTTCTTAACCTCAACATTTCTAAAAAAAATATTATTGTTTATTATTTGTTGTACAACTATTAGAATAATTAAATTTCTTTAACACAACCAAACTTAAGTGGTCAAATTTTAAGCTCAACCTAAAATTCGATTAATTTTCAATGACTGCGTATGCGCTAACGCAAACGCACCATTAAAAAGTTGAAATAAGCTTTCCAAATATGTATACACTCAAGGAACTTCTGCTTTAAAAATATGTAGTTGTTTGGGTTGTAATACAGTTTCTTTATTTTTAATGTAAATGTCAGTCATTTGTAGAACAAATTAAAATATTTACTAACCTTGTAATTCATTTAAAAAAACAACCCACATCAAATGACTGTTTTATGATTTTACATTCATTTTTTATAGTTCTTTTTTGTTATTTAAAAAAAATAAAAAAAAATAATTGTTTGTTAATTTTTTACTACCATGTGGTTAATTTTTACTACAACTGTTAGTCATTTTTTGAACATTAAAAAACGAATGACAATGTTAGTTGAATTTACTGTAATGTAAGTCGTCCTTTCTTTAAGTGAAATTTCATTTGTTTTCAACTACAATTGCAGTGGTCTTTACCTTCATAGTATTCTAAGTGTATGTATATGTAAGTTTTTTTTTTGGTTTGAGTTCACATTAACTTATAATAATAATTTTCGAAATCGTTCGGCTTTAACACGACTTTTTCCCAAAGAGCATTTACAAAATATATTTTAAATATTTCAAATAAGTGGCAACCCCGAGCCCACAGAATAGGCAATATGGGTATAAAAATTTTTGTTTTCTCGAGCACTTTAATTATGCTTACAAAAAATTATCTGAATTTCTAATATTTTAATACTAAAATGTTGTACTTTTTGACGCTCTTTTTTAAACCACAAATGTGCGATTGCGCACCTAAAAAAATTACGTGTCTAATATTTTTTGCCCTCAACAACATATTCAAGTTTCTATTAAATCTGTGGATTCACCACTGTGTAGTTTCCTTGTCAGTAAGTTATTATTGAACAAAAACTAAGTTTTAATATTTAATCAAGCGCTTCTGAATTAACGGTAAATTTGGAAAAGGGAAAGTTTCTTGTGTTAAAAGTAATAAAAGTAAATAAAAAATGAATAATCATAAAGTTGAGAGTGAATTCTGAATTTTAAAAATATATAGGCCGACGATATATTTTTAAAATTTAGATCGGCCAAAATCTAACCTTGGGTCTTCGATTTAAATTATATATATCACGAACAAATTCTATAGAGCCACTTAAAGATTGCAGTATTCCTGAAAATTGAAAAATACAAAATATGCAAAAAGTATGTATGTTGGAACATTCGTAGTTTCTTTAATATATATCGGATCATAATAATTTAAAATGCATTAGAATGGTACACTCCTTTACTTTTATACCGATTTTTCGAAATTTGAAAAACTAAAAACTAAGTGTTTCCATAGAGTTTCTGAATGCAAAATTAAATTTTTTGGCCGGTGTTAGGTGGAATGGCCGATTTATATATTTATATACACTCAAAAAAAATAAGTTAGTACAAAAGTTAGTAAAACGTCTTGTAAATCAGGTATATATCGTGTTTTCAGCTAAAATTTTTGTTATACTTATTCAGCACTTAACTGTTTTATACTAATGCTTTACTAATATACAAATGTTTTACTAATTAATTTTGCTAAAAAAAAAATTGTGCTGATAAGTACATTAATAGTGTGGACGACAACCAGATTGAAAGATATACGCAGAATGAAGCAGATGTCGCGGCATGTCAAGATGTAGTAGAGAAGAGGAAATTGATACTAAAAAGTACAACTCTAATATGACATATAAAAAAATCAACCATGGAAGATTTTTGTATCTGTTTTTCATACATAAAACAAAATTGAGGATTAAAACAACTTAAATTTTGCGTTGTCACCGGCTTGTGAAAATAATTGTCTATTAATTAAATAAAAGACAAAATAAAATATTTAAATTTAATATGTATTTCTAAACTAAATGTTTATAGATTAATAATCTAGTTTGGTCAAATTGCAAACAAACATATGCAGACATGTAGACAGAGTAAAGCGAAAGACAAAGACACACATCTTAGGTAGATTTTTATGGTACCTTTTTCGTATTGCAAAAAAAAGGGTTGTTTTTTTCGTTTCGTTTGTTTTTGTTTATTTTTTCGTTTCGTTTCTATAATTATCTTCGGCAGTTGCGTCCTTTAAAAGAAAGCATCATTTAGACTACCATTGATGTAAGTAGTTGAAAGAAAATTTTTGTTATGTTATATATATTTATTTCTATATATTTTCAGATATTAAATTAATTCAGTCGTCAATGTGGGAAAATGAAAATTTTTATATTTCGTAATTATTGTAAATTATTTTTAAAAGAATCACAAAAATATGTTTTATGATTTTCAGCAAATATATTAACTAAATTACAATTTTTTTTGCGTTTTTTTCAGTCTACTAAAATTCAGCAAAAAATTTATTAATTTTTAGCAAGGCTTTTTTATTTCTAATCTAATAAGTGTTAGCAAAACTTTTGCTGAATCTACTAATTTTGTTGCTACAAATCAGCTCGCTGATTTTCAGCAAAAGATTTTGCTGACATTAGCAATTTTTTTGCTAGCACCCTCCTGACTAAAATTTTGCTGACTCAGCAAAAATTTTTGCTGACTTTACAAACTTTTTTTTTTGAGTGTAGTTATACATGGAAGTATATATACAGTAGACTCGCGATAACAAAAACACCGCCTTACGTGAGCACCGGCTAGCATGAACATATTTTTTACACTGACTACTCTGTAGCTAAACACAGTAAGAAAGCCCTACAACGTGAACAAATGTAAAATTAATGGAACATAGAAAACGTTGTTTTCTTTTGAACATTTTTAAGCAATCACTACTTTTTTTAAAAATTGGGAATCCCCGTAAATGATTGCTTATGAATATATTCTGGCATTTTGTGTAACGCTCGCTGTTGATTTGCTTATTTTGTTTTTTTTTTTTGTTTTTAGTTTAATATAAAGTGTGTCGTGAAAAATGTCGCAAAAACTACCAAATTTTTTATCTTTAGAGGAAAAAGTGGATGTAATAGAAAAAATAAAAAAAGGATCAAGCATGACCAGCTTAGCAAAGCAATAGAATGTTGCAAAGTCAACAATTTGCGCTATAAACAAAAAACAAGATAAAAATTTGAAATGTGTTAACAATACCTGTGCTGGTCCTGGAATGCGAAAGACTTTGAAGTGCTCTGAGCTTCCTAAAATGGAAAAAACACTTTACCGTTGGTTCTTAAAACAGAGACAATACAATTATCCTGTCAATGGACTAATAATTAAAGAAAAAGCTAAATTTTTTCATTCAAAAATTAAAGAAAATCAAAGTGATTTTAATGCGAGTGACGGATGGTTGCAGCGATTCAAGAAGAGGTATGGTGTACGTTTTATTAAAATAACTGGAGAAAAGTTGTCTTCTAGACCCGAACCTGTGGACCCTTTCAAGAACAAGCTGCAAGCCTAAATTAAAGATCTAGGCCTGTCTCGCGATCAAATTTATAATGCAGATGAATCGGGATTATTTTGGAAGCTGCTACCTGCCCGAACATACGTATCATCTCAAGAAAAAAATGCTCCTGGAAGAAAAACTTAAAAACAGCGTGCCACTTTTCTTGCTTGTACAAACGCAACGGGGGCACATAAAGTTAAACTTCTTGTGATTAGAAAGGCAAAAAACCATCGCTCTTCCAGAAATTTTGAATCTCATGTTGACTACAACTACTCTAAATCGTCATGGATGACAGCTTCCCTTTTTAAAAATTGGTTCCACCACTCATTTGTACCACAGATAAAAAAAACCTTTTTATGGATTTCAAAGTTTTACAATTGTATTTCTTATTTTTCTAGGTTAGGAAATTTTTAAAAGAGCAAGGATTACCCAATAAAGCTTTGCTCTTGATAGATAACGATCCATCTCATCCTCCAGAAAATGAATTGAGATCAGACGACGGGCTCATAAATGTAATGTTCATACCACCCAACGTCACGCCACTCATACAGCCAATGGATCAAAATGCCATAAGACTTACAAAGCTTTTCTATAGAAACAGTCTCTTGGCATCAATTTTAGCTACAGGAAATGATGTTATTGAAGCTCTAAAAAAATTAACGTTAAGGGACGCTTTTGGGTATTTAGATTCAGCTTGGCAACGCCTTGAAAAGAAACAATATAAAATTGCTGGACGAATATTTTAGCCTCTATAGGAGATGAAGAAGACGTTTAAGAGGATATCCCATTAGCTATTTTGAGAGAAAGAATTTGTGCACCAATTAACACCCAACAAGAACGCGCAATAGAATTTCTTAATGCAATTAATCCAGAGGTTTGAACATTTTCACATATCTAGTAATTCGCTTAACTTAAATTGTGTCTTTGCAGGTTACTTTTTCATTTTCTTTTATCAGTGAATGGACTGAAAATCTTCAAAACGTAACTGAAACGAACGAAATCTTGAGCAGTGATGAAAGTGAAAGCGATGATAGTATTCTGGAAACAGCACAGATCAAAGTAGAACCTAGTGAAGCAATCAACATTTTCAATAAAGCTTTAGAATGGGCAGATGATGAAAATATAAGTCCAGCAGATATCAGCGTACTTAAACGTCTCCGAGAAAAGGCAGTGTTCAGCTTTTTGCAAAAAAAAAGAAAATCCAAAAAAAGATAACCCATTTTTTAAATAATTTTAATGTAAATTGTTTTGCTTAACATAGCAAATATGAATATGAATTAATAAAAAAATATGTGAATTTGAGTTAAATATATGTCTATTTTATTTTAAAGATGTAAAAAATTACACCTTCGTAAACATGAACAACTTCGCCAACGTGAACACGCTCAGGTTTTAATAGTTCACGTTACCGCGAGTCTACTGTAATTTCATTTACAGCTATATCAATTTTATGCGATGAGATAAAAAATATCAGATTTAAATATAAATCGATACATATGACCACGTATATAATTATATATAATTACATCAAGTTAAATCGAGCTATATATGACAATATATTAGAGTTCGTCAGAAAAGTATACCATTTCTTTGTTTTTTGGATATCATCACTTTTTAAAATGGTTTGGAATCAATAAAAAAATGGCATTATTTTTTTAAATTCTAACTCCTTACATTTGAGGGCGGCGGCTTTTCCTACAGAGCAAAAATAACTGTATTTATAAGAAATTTGAGTTCACTTATCGATTCTACACCATAAATAGAGTGGTCGAAAAAAATAAAATTTTTTTAAAAAACATATAAAGTATTTTTTTATGACACACAATCAAAAATCACTTTTAGGTGACAAAAATGGAGAAACATTTTCTCTTGATGGTAACCCAGTAAAAAGTTATAAAGTTTTCAAAATGTTCGCTTTACTAAAATGCAATATTTTATTGATTATCAACTTTTTAATGGGCCGTGATATATCGAGAATGTTTGTAGCATTTTTCGTAGCTCAAAATACTTTTTCATTGTGTGTGTTAAAAAAAATATTTTTATTATTTTTTTTTTCCAAAATTGATACCCTTATAAATTTTCAGCGGTTGGCGATAAAGTTTTTCGTCCACTCTATTGCCTAAACGGCGCACTTTAAAAACTGTGACAAGTTTTTTTTAAAAATGTTTGAGGTAAAATCGAATGTTGAGTTAAAATTTCTTATAAATACAATACTTTTTGCTCTGTAGTAAAAGGGACCTTAAATCATCGTTTTTGGCCACCGCGCGCTTGTGGAAGGAAATCGATGCCAGAATTAGTCAACTGTTCTGATACATATAAATATACTGAGAGAATTGTCTGCATGATATCCATGAATTTTTGTATTCGATCTATGACATGTTACTATAACTTATATGTTTTTCATAAAATTTTATGAAAAATTTAATTTAAAAAGTTCCGTTAAAAATAGTTTCATTAAAACTATGAAACTTTTTCATAAAGCTTAAGAAATTTTTTATTCATATTTTGAAGAAAACTTCATTAACCGATTGAAATAAATTATACAAATTATATATAATTATATATGGAATGTGGTGGATATAATTATATATTATTCTATAAAATCTGATATAATCCAATATATGTAATTATATATAAATTTTACAATTTGAGACAATGTGTGTTTTCCTAACAAAATATTTAAATTCACATTTAGCACTCAACATTTATGAGTATTTGTGGTGAGTGGGCAGAAAGTTTGCCTTGTACTCGGAACTTACGAGTTAAAATTTCGGAAAAAAACAAACACAAAAAGTTTTTTTAATTAAAATAAAATATTCAAATGTTTATATAGCAAATAAGACAATGAAAATTAAAAGTGATTGTGGATGGTGCAATCAGTAAGACAGAGGACTATTGAAGACCACGGTTCAATACCTGAAAAATTAAAAAAGTTTTTTAATTTCGATGTGAGCAAGATTATTCAAGTTCACTAAAATTATTCAATTTCACTAAAATTTTGTGGAACATAATAGAGCAATTCCATATGAAAACGATCAAAATTGGCAAATTTTTGGACGACTCCTCTCCGATTTTAAAATAAATAGTCTCAATCGATTGCCCAGCAAAAAATAATGTACCTACATATTTTTTTTTTTTTTATAGTGACTGGTTTAGTGGTGGTGTGCACCACTGTCATGTGACAAAATTGAAGAATTCTTCATAAGGGACCTCATTGAAAGTTGTTTTAAAAAAAACTACTAAAGCGATCGCAACGAGTGATAGCTCGTTGGAAAGGTATTAAATCAGGCTTTAATTGAAAAATAAAATTTTCCTAATTTTTCTCAGAAAATTAAATTTTCCCATGAACATTAAATTTTCCGATTTTCCACAGAAGCTCCTAAATTTTCCGGCTAATTTTATTTTTTTTGGATTCCTCATAATTTTTGCTTTAAGAATCAGCAATAAAAAAATGGGCCCCGAATCCTTGTTTGGACAGGAGAAGAGCATTTAAGAGACCACCTTGTTCTCATTGTTTTTATATTTTTTTATAATTGAATTATTTTTAATTATTTAACATTATTTTATTTTATTATTAAAAATACATTTTAAAAATTATTTTACAGTTAAAAATACATTTATGAAGAAAAAATCTTTCTACAGGTCATAAAATGTTTTGTAAATTTTTTAAATTACCAGGTAATAAATATTTCGCCTAAAATGACACGTGCAGAAACAAGTCATAAAACACGGATTTTCCATAAATATGGCGAAATATTTATTACCTGGTAATTTAAAAAATTTACTAAACATTTTATGACCTGTGGTCGGCTTATTGGCAGTAACCAATTAAGTCCCTCTTTAAAAAACATTTTATGACCAGTAGTTCACGCAAATTTTCCTATTAAAGAAAAGCAAATATCGCTTATTTTTTTTACCTATTTTTTACCAAAAAATAAATATAAATACTTCACACACTCCGAGTCAAATTTCAGTTGAATACTAAACGTGAAAGTGTTAAAGTGTTTTTTTTGTAAAGTAAAGAGTGAAGCTGTAAAGACAATTTAAAGTAAAATGAATAAATTTTGCTGCAATCCGTTTAACAAGAGTGGACATCGTTCGAAAAAGATAAAGGTATTAAAATTAACTGGTGTTTCGAAGCGATACATGAATGAATTAAATATACAATACGGTGAAGAAGCAGAATTCATTTGCCCCAAGTGTAAAATCGATTTGTCTCAACAAGCAAATGCATTGAAACAAATGCAACTACAATCCGAGAGTGAAATGACAATTGAACAAAATGTTTCATCTGATAGTGAGGCAGACATTCCGATGGTCAATATGTCTTTGAGTCCTTTGAATGAGGCTATTACCACTTTAGGTGAAACGCCTATTAAAAAAAGAAAGTTGCGAAGTGAAAAATACAGGAAAGAGAAAAAGGCAAGGTTATGAGTGCAATCGCGACAATATTTGATGAAGGCTCTGATAACGAATGCAGTCAAGCAGATGACGTTGATGACGGCAAACAAATGATTGAGCAGTTGAAAAGAAAATTCAATTTAGCGACCACTTTTCCGGAGAAATATCTCATTTTATCTGTGCTGCCTCAATCATGGTCTATACGCAAGATTTCTGAACAGTTTCAAACATCTTTTTACATCGCGAGAAGAAGCAAAGAATTAGTTCGACAGAAGGGCATATTGGCGACTCCCACCAAGAAATTTGGCTCAAGGACCCTCAGCGAAGCAACGGTGAAATTGATTCAAGATTTTTACTGCAATGATGACAACAGCCGCGCCTGCCCAGGTACACGTGACTATGTTATCACACGTGAAGATGGAGAAAAAGTACACAAGCAGCGCAGATTATTATTATGTAATCTATCCGAAGCATACCATCAGTTCAAAGAGAAATACCCAGCAGAAAAGTGGGATTTTCTAAGTTTGCCATCCTACGACCAAAAGAATGCGTGCTGGCATTAGACAGGCACGGAACGCATTCAGTCTGCGTTTGCATGTTTCATCAAAACATCAAATTAATGTTCTTTCCATGCAAGAAATTGAAAGTATTTCACGGTGAAATTGAAACATATAGGGATCTCCTGTCGAAGTCGTTGTGCGCATACCCCACGGAAAATTGTCATCTGTCCAAATGCGACAATTGTCCGAAGATTGACGAGCTAGAGCAATATTTGGCGGAAAAGTTTGAACAGCTGTTAATTCAGGAGGTGCATTTCAAACAGTGGATAATTAGCAGCGGCAGATGTTCCCTTGAGACCGTGGTAAAGCAGATTCCGGAATTCATCGAGGAATTCGGATTCAAGTTGAATGAACTGAAGGCGCACCATTTCATATCCGAGATGCAATCGAAATTTCTAAAGGAAAGTAAGGAGAAATTAGCCCAAAATGAATTCATTGTGATAAGCGACTTTGCCAAGAATTACACTTTTCTCGTTCAGGATGAAATTCAGGCTTATCACTGGGCAAACGACCAGTGCACGGTGCATCCTTTTTGCATTTATTTCAAAAACGAAGATAACGAACTACAGACCGTAAGCCTTGTTGTTGTCGCGGAGAGTTTAGCTCATAATTATGTGTCCGTTTATTTATTTCAAATGAAACTGTTTGAATTCTTAAGATCAAAATTCGATGCAATCGACAAAGTAACGTTTTTCTCAGACGGCGCGGCTTCTCAGTACAAGAATAAAAAAAATTTTTACAATCTTTGCATAATTGAAGAAGAACAAAACTGCAAGGTCGAGTGGCACTTTTTTGCGACGTCCCACGGTAAGGGCCCATGCGATGCGTTAGGGGGAACCCTAAAACGCATGGCGACTAAGGCAAGTTTGCAAAGGCCATATACTGACCAGATCTTAAATGTACAACATTTGTTTTCGTGGATTCAAAGCAAGGAAATTGCCATTAACACAGTTTTATGCGCTCAAAAAGAACACGATGCCATGGAGCGACGAATTCAAAACAGATATAATAATGTCAAAACTATAACTGGAACGCAAAAGTTTCATTGCTTCATACCAAATATTTCTGATATGTCAATTAATGTAAAGCGGTACTCTTCGTCTGCCGACGTGCTAAATTTAAAGTTACTTTAATTTTATAATGATGCCAAGACAATTGAAATTTTTAATAAATATTGTAATTAAGTATAAGCAGCAAAATAAGAAAGATTTTTTCTTCATAAATGTATTTTTAACTGTAAAATAATTTTTAAAATGTATTTTTAATAATAACATAAAATAATGTTAAATAATTAAAAATAATTCAATTATAAAAAATATAAAAACAATGAGAACAAGGTGGTCTCTTAAATGCTCTTCTCCTGTCCAAACAAGGAGTCGGGGCCCATTTTTTTATTGCTGATTCTTAAAGCAAAAATTATGAGGAATCCAAAAAAAATAAAATTAGCCGGAAAATTTAGGAGCTTCTGTGGAAAATCGGAAAATTTAATTTTCATGGGAAAATTTAATTTTCATGGGAAAAAAGGTAAATTTCTGAGCAAAATTAGGAAAATTTTATTTTTCAATTAAAGCCTGATTCAATACCTTTCCAACGAGCTATCACTCGTTGCGATCGCTTTAGTAGTGAGGTCCCTTATGAAGAATTCTTCAATTTTGTCACATGACAGTGGTGCACACCACCACTAAACCAGTCACTATAAAAAAAAAAAAATATGTAGGTACATTATTTTTTGCTGGGCAATCGATTGAGACTATTTATTTTAAAATCGGAGAGGGGTCGTCCAAAAGGTGATCGCTTTCATATGGAATTGCTCAATAATATTTATTTGAAATGTAATTTTGGGTTACGCACCAGAATATTAGCTTTCACGACTAAAAATATAATTTAACATACCGATAGTTTTCTTAACCGCCAGACTTCGATTGGCCACAATTGAGACTGTTTTCTGGGTGCTTATTCTGGGTCAAATTAATAAATCAAAATTTATCCATAAAATACTTACATATTTCCATGTTAAATCCAAAATTTTGTTATAAACTTAAATTATTAACTGAAATTTTTTTGACAAAACTTGGTACGAAGTTTCCCCATAAATATTGTTAGTAAATTGTATAGCCGAATCGCGCCTTTTAATGGTGGTAAAATTAATTAAAACTTAAATTTTGACTCTTTGAACACAATTAAAGGGTTAATATTTTTTAAAAATCTTTTTATTTTGTATTAACAACCCGAACACAAAATTTATATATTTATATATAATCATATAGGGCCCATATATAAATAGATATAATTATATCTGCTACTGATTATTCATTTTTTTTTATATTTTGATACATAAGATATATAATTATATCTGTCATATTTATATATTTTATATACATATTTTCATATTATATTATAAAATTATATATACCTACTTTTCGAATATAATTATATAAAATTATATCTGATTATATCAGATTTTCTAGAATTATATATAGTTATATATAATTATATCGACCAATTTACGTATATAATTGTATATAATTTGATATGGCTTATATATTTTTTTTCAATCGGGAATTCAAAAAATGTTTATTATTGTTGTCCTACATATTCTTAGGAATTTTTAAAAATTTTGATATTTTTAGACACATTTTTTTCAAATTGTTATTTGACAATATTAATTGCTCAAATTTATATGGTTGAGAGATAATATATAATTTTAGATATACAAAACAAAAATAGATCAATTTTATGCATACCATTTATGCAATAACTAAAAATCTTGATTTAATCAGTTAATTTGTTTTCCAAAAGTGCATGTTTAACGAAAGAATTTAGTATTTCTTAATATTTTTTATATGTTTATCAAAACCAGAAAATCACTTTCATTAATACGGTCATCCTTAAATTTTTTTTGAACAGATTTTTTTTAAAAAAAAAGTGCTAAAAAAAGCCAAAAATTGTTTTCTTAAATCGTTGTATGGCAACCCTGGGTTTATACATTTTTTAAAACACATTTTTAGCCAAAACTTCAAACTATCACATGCTTTTTATTGCGCATTATATCGCCTTTCTATCAGAAGTTATAGGCTCTTAAAAATTGTCTTGTCTTTAAAGAGACGTTAGTAGAAAATGGGTTAAAGGAAAGAAATACAGTTTTTAAGCTAAAAGTGTAAAACATATTTAAACTTAAAGAAACTTGAAAAATTTGACCAGCGCACAGTAGCGCCTGTAGAACAAGTGAGGTGGTAAAAATCAAAAATTTCATGTGCCCCTAAAAAATATTGAATAAACCTATTTTATAGGAAATTGTCCAATGATTTCAAATATGCCACTCTTATTATTACAATCAGATTTTTGGTTCAGAAGATATAGCCCTTCAAAGTTGACCGATTTTCAGTGTTCAAAAAAACATTTTTATGTAATTTTGTCCGCTTTCAGATGCAGAATCTCGAAAACTAGATAACGGATCGTCATTCTTTTTAATGTTATTGATAGATATATTTATTAAGAGAAGATTAAAAACAAAATTAGACTGTTTGCTTTGTATTGGTCCAGGTACTTTGATATTTACAAACTATCCATTTTTTCAATATTTCTCAACTTTGGTGGAAAATAAAAAAAAACTATTAAAAACTATATTTGCCATATTTTCAAAATAAGTTCGTTGATTAGTCCTTTACCTATTGCAAAAATTTCCAGCTGCCCGTCCTTGCCCCATTTTTTGCTAGAGGTAAAATTTTGAAAAAAGACATGGTTCAAAAAAGGTGTCGCATGCATTTTTGGGCAATTAATGACATATAAACGCGAAAACCCATTCTTATTATTATTGTTAATATATATGATTTTTGTTTATGATTTTAGGTGATTATACTATATATTTTAAAACAACCATAATCCCGTTATTAGTCAAGGTTAGGTAGATTTTTGTTTTTCATTCAAGGTAGATTATGAAAATGTTTGTACATTAGGTAGTCACGAAAAGAGTTAGAAAATAATTATAATTATTATTGCTTACAGTTCCTTTACGGACTGTGAGCAATATTTTACAAAAAATTGAAAAATAAATAAAAAAAAAAATAATTATTTTCTGGAATAGTTTTAAATCATAAAAGCCTTTAAAAGAGACAAAAAAAAAATAAAAAAATTTAAAAAAAATAAAAAATATTTTATTTTACTACCCATGAAAATGATGATAAGAGGCGTAGAACACTTTTCAAAGGTTGATCCTTTCATAGGTTGATAGATTATCTATCATATGCTTTTCTAAATTTGTTGATTATCTCATTTGGTTCGAAAGTTATGATTTTTGCAACGAAAAAACTCAAATGGCGCCACTGTGCAGCGGTAACTCATCTCTAACATACACTTGGTATCCAACTAATGAATGAGAATAAAGCGCATCAAATGTGATAACTACTTATGAAAAAGAGATAATAATAGGATTAAAAAGAGAAAGTGGCTCAACTCGCTTAGAGGTGATGCAATTTAACAATTTAAAATACTTTGTTCAATTGACACACTTATTAACCACTGACGAGTCCTTGGAGGGACGAAACTGCTGCAGTCTGGTATATCCATTGTGTCCGTTAAATTTTTCAATACAAATATTTCTTCTTCCTGTATAAATCTAACTTAAAAAATCTTCAGTAATTAATTGTATTAAAATTAATTACGATTTTCATTATATGACGGTTACAAACACTTTACCCTAGAAACAATTAAAGAAATATAATTTAATGAAATGGGTTTTTTTTTCGCATTTATGCAATAATTTCCTAAATGCGTTACTGCTAGTTTATCAGAGTTTTCGGATAAATGATTTCAGGCTTAGATGCGCAAAAAACTCTGCATTTTGAATTCGCATTTAAGCGGGGACTACTGTAGTTAATTTATTTAATATTAATATTTATAATTAAAATAAAAAATGCTTTAATCATTAATTTGTTAAACAGTGCTTTCTTAAATAAATCGAAAAAATATTAAAACATTACATTTATAATACAACTGTTATGCGTATTTAAACATTTTCAATGATTAATATATATAATTTCATATCACATTATATCTTAGTTGATCCGAAAAGTGGTATACATAACCTTATCTCATGTGATCCCATGAGATCTCCTTATCTGATATAATTTGATCAGAAAAATGAGTCTATCTAATTTGATTAAGTTATATATAATTTGATACAATTTGATATAACTTCATAAAATCGTTTAAAATTGTTTGGAAATCCGCACTAATATTTTGTTTCACATTTCAAATAATAATGAAAATTTAATTATAAATCAAAGGATTTTAAAATTAGATGGTATTTTAATTTGGCTAGTATCCATCTACAATTATAAGTAAAAGTAATCGACTTTATTTCCTATTTCTAGCATATATGTTTATATTTAATTATCAGAGAAAGCAAATTAAAATTTTTCCTTTTGTGTTTTTTTCACTTTTTCATAATTGCTTTTTGACTCTGTTATGGATATTTATATATTTTTATCAAATTTGATATGACCCCATTCATAATCATATAAAATTTCATACGAAAAATGGCCCGATTAAATTGTGTCAAATTACATCTAATTGTATCATATTAGATTAATTTAGATACAATTAAAAGTGATTTCATATAGTTTTGTCCTCATTAAATTTTATGAAAATATACGTTATACTATATTATATCTAACTTAATATAAGGAGAGAGATCGAATAAATCCTAGCACAGATTATCACTTAAAACTTTTTTTGTGTTTAAAAGTGAAATTTATTTTGAATCAAGTTATATATTAAAAAGTCGCCAGATGATGTGTATAAGTTATTAGCGAAATCGGATCATTACTTTTTTTACAAATGGAAGCTGAACAAAAAGTGAGTAAAGGAGCTTTTTTTTTGCCAGTTTTAGTGCCCTAATTGATAGGAGCAGACCATTTCCAAAAAAAATTACAGTATTGGGAACTTGCTTTGTAGCCTTCATCAATAATTTAAAAAGAATCTTAATATAAATTATTTTTTCTGAGTTCTGAACAATTAAGCATATTTTTTTCTACGATATTTAAGGTTTTTTTTTTGTAAAAATTCTACCTTTTTTGTTTTCACTTTTTGTTCAAAGTCCATTTGTAAACAAAGTAATGATCCGATTTCGCTAATGATTTATACACATTATCTGGCGACTTTTTAAAAGATAACTTGATTCAAAAAAAAATTCACTTTTAAACATGAAAAAAGTTATAAGTGATAATCTGTGTTAGGATTTATTCGATCTCACTCTTTAATAGGATATAATATGGTCTATATATAATTTTAAATATAAATATCGTGTGGTTGTTTCGAATTTCCAAAACATTAATATAGAGTCTTCTCATATAAACTCGCATATAACTTGTAAATGTGGTATAAGTATTTTAAGCACAAAATTTATTATAGTTTTCAAGCTACAAACGATTTTGTTATGTTTATTTACCATTTCAGCTGAAATCAAGAAAACTTTAAATAAATTGAAGTGTTCTATTTGAAATGCAGAAAATTTGAGGGCTTATAACTTTTCCATAAATAACCAGAATTTAACTTTTTAAACAGATATTTCAATATAAATTTGACATTCATAACTATGATTAAACCCAACACTTTGGTTAATGGGAAATAAGTTAGTAGGCCTTAATCTATTAACTTTTAACTTTGTTTTAAGTGAAGCTTTTCTAAGTTTTTACTTTTGCTTTTTTGCAATATTTTTTTTTTTTGTTTTAAATACATGAAAATTTTCCTTTTTTTGTCTTTTCTGATAATTAAATATAAAAAAGTGAAAGATTTTTTTTTTGGTAATTTTTACCATATATGTTTATATATAAAAGTGATAGAATATGAAAATGAAAATTATTCAAGTTCGAGGCCATACTCTATATTTCTTCATTAGGATATTATCCTAACAAATAATCTATAGAGTTTTTTGTTTTCAAATGTGTTTGATTTTATTGTACAAGGTGGCGCAAAAGTAATCCTCCTATCAGAAAATGCTATAAATTTTGCGATTGGCCCCTAATGTCAGTTCTGTTTTGACATTTGTGTAGTAAACACATGCGAAATACACGTTAATAAACAATGTTACGCTACACTGCTCCAGAACGCGGAATATTGGTGACTACTTATTTGACCAATAATCGGTCGGTGACTTTGGCACAACGTGAATTTTGTCGCAGATTTCCTGGCCGTCCAACGCCTACTGGTGAAACACTGCGACGTTTAGCCGCTCGCCTCGAAGAGACTGGCACAACACGAGATGCTGCCAGGCGTGGCAGACCCCGGAGTAGCCGTTCTGCAGAGAATATTGCTGCTGTAGCCGAGGATGTCATGGAAGCGCCGTCGACATCGACCAGACGACGTGCCACGCAATGACAGTCGACGGTCATTACAGCGAATTTTGGTACAAGATTTGAAGATGTTTCCGTGCAAAGTCCAGACGGTGCCTCAGCTGTTAGCTACTGACCGGCAATCGCGTGTAACATACGCTCAAGCCATCCTTAATCACCACCAAGAGGAAGATGATTTTTCATCAAAAATAATCATGAGTGATGAGGCCCATTTCCATCTTAGCGGGTACGTAAATAAGCAAAATTTACGCTTCTGGGGCACTGAAAATCCGCGTGTAACCCACGAAGAGCCATTACACCCGCTCAAAGTCACTGTATGGTGTGCTGTTTTCGCTGGAGGAGTCATCGGACCTTTTTTCTTCGAAGACGTCGCGGGCCAAACGGTTACTGTGAATGGTGAGCGCTACAGAGCAATGATCAACGAGTTCTTTTTGCCGCAACTTGATGAATTGGGATTGGAAAACATGTGGTTCCAACAGGACGGTGCAACGGCACACACTGCACGTGCCACAACCGATATGCTGAAGGATGCATTTCCCGGGCGCCTAATCTCCCGTTTTGGCGATTTGCACTGGCCAGCAAGATCGCCTGATTTGACCGCTCCAGACTTCTTTTTGTGGGGCTTTTTGAAGTCGCGGGTTTATGTCAACAAGCCTCAGACTCTTGCAGCTCTTAAAGACAATATCCGTCAAGAATGTGAGAACCTATCGCCGGAAGTTTTGGCCAAAGTGATGGAAAATGCCATAAAAAGGGCTCAAATGACAATCAACTGTGGCGGCGGGCCATTTACATGACATCATATTCTCGACTTGATGTAAAAAAAATTAAAATACCAAATAAAAATAAAATAATCACAAGAAGAATCAAAGTTTTTCTATTTTTTTTTAAATTACAGCCAAAAAACATCGGAAGGTTATTTTTGCGCCACCTTGTATTACCTATATATTATTATACATTAAAGTATATACGATCTCATATTAAGCTATATCAAGTATATATGAACCTGACAAAAAAATTTATATATAGTCATATAATTATATATGTATGTAACGATATATCACAAAATCTTTTTTAAATTTCAACTCAGTGAAACTGAAATAAATGTTTAAAAACCCGGCATTTAGAAAAACTGTAAATGCAGTTGTGTAAACAAGACCTTGAACCATCACTGAGCAATGTTTAAGGATTACCCCACTTTATCCGTAAAAGTTACAGAAGGTTAAAGTTGAAAAATCGGTAAAAATGGCTTGAAATAATCCATAGTTTTTACCTTCTTTCGCTTTTTTTTTAAGTTCTCCTTATATTTCAATCTTTTCCGGCATAACACAAAGTAAGTACATATAAGAGCTTATTTTAATGTTGCTTTGATAGATGCTTCATCGCTTGGTAAGAAGTTATAAGGCGGTTAAGTTTTGAAACCAAAAATTAAGAGTTTTTAAATTTTCGAGGTTTTTTGATCAGGAATTTCGGCCCCCCTCTATAAAATGAAAAAAAGTTGAACCAGAGTTGGTAGCTGTTGTAATTCTTAACATTTTGGAATTAATCCCGTTAATGTGCCACGAATAGTTAAGGAGTTTCAGCAGATCAAAGTTCGAAAGAAAAAAACGTAATTTTTTCAAAATACCAGTTTTCGCGAGGCACATTCGCAGTTTCATTCGAAATTTGGTGGACTCTTGCGTAAACCGAGTTTTTTGTGAGTTTACATAAAAAAAATCACTGGCTGGTTTATAAAAAAATAAATTGCAAACATTTTAGGGCATTTTTGAAAAATGTGCGAAATTTACAAATCATTTTCTAATTTTTTTTAGTAGCAATTAATGCATTTTGTTCAAATTTAATACATCAAAAGACGTGCCTTAACGCGTAGAACCGATTTGGTTTTTTCATTTTTTACTTAACGTCATTATTAGCGGTAAGCGGGATGTATTTATCTAAACTTATTTTGATCTGGCACATCCAAGGCTTTGCACGAAATCGGATGAAATTTTTTTTAAATGAAAGCCCATTCGATGCCTTATTATAAAATCAGAGGCGGTTTTAAAAAATTTCGATGATTATTGATTTTTTGGACCATATAAAGTTTTCTTGTTATAAAAAAAGCATCCCAGATTTTTTTTTTAATTACTGGTGTAATCAGACGATTGCGAGTAACTTGACCACACATATCCTAAATATGCTATAAAGAATTGGAAAAAAAATTTTCATCGCGAATAAATCGCGATTTTGGATACACATAATTTTTAGAAAAAAAAAATTGCAACTACTTTACATTTGTTAGTAAAAAAAGGCATAAGATATTTTGGCTTATCTGTTATCTGGCCTAGCATGTTTTAATAACGAATGCAAAAAAAAATTTAAAAAAACCAAAAAAAAAAAATTTTCAACAATTTTAAGACCGCTATATCTTTAAACCGCCATAACTTTTGACCCCCTCACGCGATTTAATTGACGCGAATGAATCTCTTATGCTAAAATAGCTCCCAATACTTATGCCAACTTTCATTGATGTGCCATCAAAAAAAAAAAAATACATAAAAATTTAACTCTTAGCCGGAACTCCTCATATATTTACGTGTACCAATATATTTTTACGAAAACTTCTAATATAGCGATATATATCATCATATATCATTATATCTTATGTTACATATAAGTTGATATATTTATCTCTTTATATATACTAGATATAGCTAAATATGAGATCATATGTACTTTAATGTATCATTATATAGGTATATATGATACCATAAAGAAAAGAAATAAGTTAATTTGCCTTCTCTGATAATGAAATAAAAACATGTATAGTAGAAACATGAAAACTTTTCTTTTACATATATATGTATAATTGTATATGACATCGCATATTATTCAAATTAAAATCACATCTAATTTTAAATCAATTGATATATATTTAAATTTTCATTATTAGTTCGACATAAGTGTAAAAATAAAACGGAGAATAAAAACAAAAAGCGTGTATGTATTGTATATCTTCCAAAGGTAGAGCTTGCAAAAAACGAATAATTTTTCAATTTATTTTTGATCAATGGTGATAGTCTTTAACTTCGAGCTCATATATTAGTTCTCATTTAGTGGGATAACTAGGTTATATGAATGTTTGATGTTTGCATGGGATTGTCACTTCTTTCAAAACTTGTTCTGATAATGGGAACCTAGAAAATTCCCGAAATAGATCTATCAACACATTCCTGAAAGTGGTCAATTAATAAATTAGGAAACAAAACTCTATAGAATATTTGCTAAGACAATTTCCTATTAAAGAAATAAAGAGTATGGCCTCGAACTTGAATAATTTTCATTATTATTTGAAATGTGAAACAAAATATTAGTGCGGTTTTTTAAAACATTTTAAAGGATTATATAATTATATAACTTAATCACATTAGATAGACAAATTTTTCTTATCAAATTATATCAGATGAGATTCCATGGGATTACATGATATAAAGTTATGTATGCCGTTTTTTCGGATCAGCTGAGATATGATGTGATATGAAATTATATATATGACTACTATATAACTATATCGAAACTTTTTTCATCGCAAAAAAAATATCAACTTATATATAACATAAGATATAATGGTATATGATGATATATAGCGAAAATTACGTAAAAATAAGTAAGAGATGTAAATATATATCATTATATATGGTCACATATATATTTATATATAATCATATCAAGCTATATATGACTATATATAAACTTTTTTCGTCGGGTTTTCAATAGGAACAAGATATTACGATTTTCATCAGTTCAGCAAGATTTTAAAATGTAAAAATGATTTGCTTAAATCAAAATATAAAAATGTATCCAAATTTTATTTTTTCAACAACCCGATTGAAAAAAATTATATAAGCCATATCATATTATATATAATTATACGCGGATATTGGTGAATATAATTATATATACATAATTCTGATATAATCAGACATAAATATATATAATTATAAACGAAAAATGGGTATATATAATTTTATATAGCACCATATAAATTTTTTTTTAAATAATCAATAAATATCTAATTATATATGGTGCTATATATGATTATATATAATTATATATGAAAATTTATAATTATATATCGATTTTTTACTCGGGAAACAAAAAAAATTATTAAAATTAATGGAAAATATGCACAAAAAAGGATAAACTATGCATTAAAAAAGCACAAAATATGCATAAGAAGGCAAAATATGCTAAAATGTGCACTTATTTCAAAACGTGCAACTACAAATCGATGCCGTTTTGTTCTTTAATGATTCGGAAACATATTTAGTTTACATAAATTGTAGATTATTACTTAAAAAACATACATTTGTATGGAATTTCTTGCCTTATTTATACGATTGATTGGGAATAACAGAAATAATATCTGGCAAGCATATACAAATATGATCTTTGGTAACGGAACTTGCATGTTCTCAGCAAAGCTTTACAAAAAAAGTATTACAACAGAACAAAAAAATTTATTTACCTTCTTCTTGTTTCCTTATCCGCTTAGTTATTGCAGCAGTTATTTTATTTAAAGCATACATTTTTAATAATATTTTATATATTTATTTATTTTATTATTTTTATGTATTTCGCCATTTTTAAAAGGCATTTTATTTTACTTATTCAATTTGTTAATGAACATTATATTAATAGATGATCAAACCAATTTTTAGATAATCGAGCACACAACTTGAGTCCGAAGTTATAAAAGCAATCGCATTAAACTATAAAATTTTTAATATATTTTAATAGGATCTTTTTTTAATTTTTTTATTTAATTTTTTTTTTCATATTTCAGCACAAACTATTGATATTGCTCTTTGGCGAAGAAATACTTAAAGGATTTTATCGTTACAACTGCTTATTATATGTTTTTGGAAAGAGATTTACATTTTTTCTCATTTAAGGACAAAATACATATTTATTTAATAAACACATCTACCGAACAAACATCCACTGGAAAGTAAAATTTTCGACTGGCACAACAAAATATTCATTAAATCTAACCAATTTATTTTATAGTATTTACCGATTCTTTTATGAATTTTATGAATTCTCTTTTTTATTAACCGAACATCCGATTTGCTGAGTTAAAAATTACTTTGACGTTGTTGTTACCAACTAACAATAACAAAATATGTCAAAAACAAAAGCACAACCCTTTGAAATACAAAGAAACGAACACACGAACTATGGGGAAATGTAAAATATACGACCGACACTCGCGACAAATTATTTAATTACCGAACATACGTTTCGTATAAAATTTGCTCCCATACTAAGTATGAATCTCAGCTAAAAATGGCAATGAGGAGAAGAAACAAGAGATGAAATAGATGTTGTTGCATTAAAAGATGAAAATACCGCTACCTTTTAAACTACAAAAAAAACAAGCACACAAACTACATATACGGGATATATAAAATCACACGACGTTTTTTATTAAACACAATAAAATAAACTCACGAACTACCTATGCGAAAATATAAAATCATCGACCGGCACGCAGATGCAACTAAATTATTATTAAATTTAACGATTTTTTTTAAGGCCATATTTTGTAAAAAAAATTATAAATTTTCTTTTTTATTTTAATGCACAATTTTTTTTAATTGACACACACGATTACCGAAGGAACAACCGTTTCTTATAAAATTTGCAGACAAACTAATAAGCTGAGCGAAAAATTACAATGATGAGGAACAAAAAAGAGCTGTAATCAATAAGAGTAGATGTTGTTATTAAAGCTTTTCTAACTGGTACCAACGAGCACTAACAAAAAAATGTCAAAAGCAAAACCACAACCTTTTGAACTACAAAAAACGAACACACGAAATATAGGAAATCGTTAAACCAACACTCAGCCGCAACGAATCATTTGACTTTAAACTACCGATAATCTCTTTAGTAAATGAGCAACAAATAAAAAAAAAAGAAGTGATGTTAAAATGGCGAACACTGGCGCAATTTATTCATTACACTGTTCAACAAAATCAAATTTTTTACAAAATTACAAGGTCCGACCTAAAAGTTTTCGCATGGGCGAAAGATAGGGGACTGGGTGTAAACCCTAACAAGACTGAACTGGTGCTTTTTACCAGGAAGTATAAAATAGAGGAGTTTAGGAGGCCAGTGTTAGATGGCGTCGGGTTGACCCTATCGGACGGTGCTAAGTATTTGGGTTGCTTCCTAGAGAGCAAATTGTCTTGGAAGAGAAATACTCAGGAAAGGATGAAAAGGGGACTCAATGCCTACTACACATGCAGAAACTCTATCGGTAAGAATTGGGGACTAATGCCGGTAATTTCAAGCAATAAATACCGACCGGTGCTTAGATACCTACTGGAGTTTGTTCGTGTACACGGTAGGTATCTAAGCACCGGTAGGTATCTATTTTTTGAAATTATGGGCCTAAGACCGGATATGGTAAACTGGATTACACGTCGGTAGTTAGACCTATTCTCACTTATGGATGTACTGTCTGGTGGGATGCATTGAGAGTGGATAGCTGTAGGAAGATGCTTAACAAGGCTCAAAGGAGTGCATCTCTTGGCATTACAGGTACGAGGAGAAGCACTCCACAGGCAGCGTTGGATATCATACTGCATCTAACCCCAATTGAACATTATGTGAGGAGTGTGGCTGCTAGGAACTTATTTAGGCTCTACGAGTCTGCGCTGGTAAGACCTAGGAGGGATGATCACACAAAAATACTGTACGAAGTAGGACTGCTTGATCAGGGTAGTATTCTCGAGGGAATATCGGATCATATGATCTTGACCTTAGACTTCGGTGGAACACCTCCGGTGGACTTTCCGATCAGGGATGTCTGGCATGGAGGGGTGGGCAGTATTCACGGACGGGTCCAAAATGGACACGGGCACGGGTGCCGGTGTTTATATTGCTGACACTGACGTGAAAAGATCATACAGACTCCCAGATGAGTGTAGTGTCTTCCAAGCTGAGATCCTAGCAATCTGGAGGGCGACGGAAGTGATACTGGGTCACATCGTTGGGGGATCTAGGGTAACAATCTATGTCGACAGTCAGGTAGCGCTCAAAGCACTGGCAAACTACACGGCGCGCTCGCGTCTGGTCGCACGATGTAGGTGTGCTCTGAGTGAGCTCATGGAGGCATTCACAGTGATGCTGTGTTGGGTACCCGGACACTGCAAGGTGGATGGCAATGAGTTGGCGGACGAACTTGCGAGGGAGGGTTCGAATCTGGACTTGGCAGTAAGGGACGAGGGGGGGGGGGGGGGGTAAAGCCCGCATTGGACACAGGGGCAACCAATAATAAAAAAAATTTCTTAAAGTTTAAAATTTAAAAAATTTGTGAATAATTTTCATTTTTTGCCTAAAAATTATATTAATTTTTTCTTTTAACTTTGTTAAAAAAATCAATCCAATTAATAATACTATCTGAAAAATAGGTTTTTAAAAAAATGTTAAATCTAATTTCAATATGTAAAACTTTAGACAAAAAAACAGTGTTCTTAACCCAGATAGCGATAGTGTTCTTAACCCAGATAGCGAAGGAATTTTTTTTGTTGGAAAACTTTATTTTTTATTTCGGAACTTAAATCTTTATGGGGTTCCTAAAATTTTTTATAAAATAACTTATTATAGATTTCCCGGACATTACACTTTGCGCTGCAATACAGCATTACGCAAGCTTTCCACTTATTTATTGTTTAACTAAGATGTTACTCTTATTAATTTTTAAACAAAAAATAACAATTAACTGGATGTAAATGATTTACTTACATGTTTTTTTCCATTGCGCACTATTCGAAAAAATCACTATTCCCAAAGCACTCAATAAGCACTCACTACCCGGAACTGCTTTCACCAACTAGCGCTTTCGAGCTGCAAAGCTAAATAACAATGCATAAACAATAATAATACATAAATATGAACAGAAATGCACGTGCATAACGGCGCTTTTCTCTCATATGTCAGATGTTCTCTTAAACGGACGGTTGCGCCAAGTGGGTTAATATTTTGTATGAATTGCTTGACATACGGCTTATAAATAAAGTCAGGGCAGAAGATTTTGTGAAAGAGTACTAATTTTAAAAAGAAAATTTTGTTATACTAAAAAAAGCTATATTCTAATTACTTTTTTAACTGATATTAATTATTTCTTTTTAAATTATATATATTTTAATGTTTGAAAAAATCTTTTCAATATCTTTTACAGGCATTAAGATATAAAAGCTGAACTAAAGGAAGCTATTTTAAAGCTGAACTAAAGAAAGCTATAACAATTTCTCCAAAATTTATGAAACATTCCATAAACAACAAGAATTATAATGATTATATCATGGTCTCTTGGATATTTTTTCTATAGTATGAATCGTTACATTGGATGAAAATCTATGAAACATGTCATAGATATGATGAAGGTTTTAGTTAAAATATTTTAATTACGCATGTATAATGTATAAAAAACATTTCAATGTTTAAAATTTAGTAAGTTTTGCTAACCTCAAAATTTCGAAAAATTCGCGGTCAAAAACGTATGAAATTTTTTAGCAATATTTCATTACACTATGAATGCTATTTTTAAAAAAATTGTCGCTTATATCCTTGATCGAGCTAGTCATTCATATGTCAAGATATTTATGCAAAATATTAAGAATACTTTGTTTCATAATCCGAAATCAAACCAAGTTCTGAAATCAGCGTGCAATATTTTTAACACACTTTCAACGAAAATATTAAAAATTGTATTGATTTTTTAACAAAATTCTAAGAAAATTGTCAAGAAAGAAATATACTTTTTAGGATACATATTAATATTAATATATTAATATTTTTCAAAAATTTTTTAAATTTTGAACTTTAAACTTTTAAATTTTTAAATTTTTTCCCAACTATAGTATTAAAGCTAATTTAAAAACTTTGGTATTTCGTGGGGTATTATCAACTAGACGATTTTTTTCATTTTTAATTCCATTACATAATAAAGTTCTTTGATAGGTAAACCAAAAAAAGTATGTGAAAAAACAAAATTGTAATTTTTTAATTTAAATAAATTTTAAAGTAGAGGAGATAACCTATTACCTATTCTCTATCATACAACGCACATTACTCAGGCTAAACATTTTAGAAATCGGTCCACATTTACAAAGAAAAACGATATCGTTTTGTTCAAAACGAGATTTAAATTGCTATGGTTGGACGATGTTACTAACGAAAACGTTATGCAAAACGATACAAATTTATTGTTTTTAACAAAATTGTTAACATTATCATTCCATAAAAATACCATTTTTGTAATAGTAACGTACTGATAATAATAAAATGTACTTCATAATATCATTAAAAATATATTTTATAATGAAGCCAACATCAAAAATTGATTTTTTAGCCTTAAAAAAAAGTAAAAACACCATTTTTTCTATGACAATCTACAAGAATGGCAAAGTTTGTATGACAGCTCCTTCTAGCGAAAGTTTTAGGTAAAAATAAATACCACAAATTGATTTCTCGACCCCAAAAACAATAAGATACCACAACTATCCAGGATAAATAAATAAGCATTATTTTATCAAATTTTTGATGATTTTTTCTTGTTAGACAGAGTTCTAAAACACCAACTTTCAAAGGCGTATAAAAAAATCTCGCACTAAACAAAAAAAAAAAACAATGCTGGTTTTTGTTATCGAAATGCCAACTTTCATTTGCTTTTGGTTTCATCCCACTTCCGATTATGGTTGTTGCACTGTGTTATTAAAGTGTTTAACATTAAATAGTAAATAAATTGCGTCTGTGTTGCGGTTTTTTTTGTGTACTATATTCTCTTTTTTTTGTTTTGTTAAACATTTCGTGGTCACCTGTTGGCAGGTTTGACGATTATCGTCATTTTGACGATTTTTAGTACCTAATTACTAAATGACGATTTGACGATTTTTGCTTCCAAAATGACGATTTTTTGACAAACGTTTAATATGTCAGCAAAACATGTTTATTTGCTATTATTAAAAAATCACCGGATCTATTTTTGGATTTTTATTATTTCGTTAAATTAAAAACTATTTTTATTGAAAGAAAACTGCATATGCAGCTAAAAATAAATGAAATTTCACCTTAAAAAAGAACGACTAACATTTTAGATAAATTCAACTAACATAGTCATTTGTTTTTTAATGTTCAAAAAATTAACTAAAATTGTATTATTAATAAGTGGTTCAGTCAGTGCAGTAAAATATAAACAAACATTAATTTGTTTTATTTTTTTAAATAAAAAAAAAAATACTGTACAAAATGAATGTAAAATCATAATACTGTAATTTAATGTGGTTTGTTTTTAAATGAAACTACAATTGTAGTCAAAAATGAAATTTCTTCTACAAATGACTATTTTTTCACTTAAAAATAAGATAACTGTATTACAACTGAAACACGACAAATATTTACAGCAGAAGTTCCCTGAGTATGTGCTTACTTTTTTCATGGTTGGCAAACATTGCCTTTTCATTACAATGGAAGTTGCCTGCCACGGCCACACCAATGCCGTTATGAACGTTTTAAAGCTACGATTCCAATAGTGGCATGTGTCTTTACAGGGTTTATTTCAAAATTCTACCCATTAATTATTTAGCGTTATTTTGACTAGTTCAAGACATTTTCAAAATCAAACAGGTTAAATAGAAAACTAAAATCGTTTACATAAGAAGAAACATGTCTTTAATAGATTAGTGTTACTGTGATAGCCAATCGTTATTATGAAATTTATTGAATGCCAACCCTGCTTTTTTAATATTTATATTTTTTTTAAAGTTTAATTAGTGTAAGATTGAGATAAAAAATAAAATATTTTTAAATTAAAAAAAAAAATATCCAAGTTTATGCGAAACACAACATCGAGTTCGAATATTCTGATTTATAAATCCAAAAATAAATCCGGTGCTAAAAAAAACAGGCCTAATAATAATATAAATAAAATGTTCCACAGTGAAACTTCAGACATTCACAATTTATATTTGAAAATGGAAATAAATAATAATAAATATTTTTATTTAATAAACAATATTAAAATAAAAAATAAATAATAATATAAATAATAATAAAATATTAATAATTTTTAGCAATATTAACCAACCCAAAAATATGAAATAATCAAAAATTTCAAAATCACATGTAATGCAATTTGAAACTTTAATTCGTTAATGGAAGTCCAAATTTAATAATTAAAGAAATACCATTGTTAAAGAATTTCTAAACTATGTAAAAGACTTTAAGATTTAAAAATTGTGCTACTGAAGTCGTGTTTACAGAATTATGTACAAGGAATTAACAGTTAAAGTGCTATCGTTATAAAATATCATGATTTTCGAAGTTTAAATTAACAGACAAGTGTAAAAATCGTATTATATTACAACCGATAGTACATGAGCATTTGTAATGTGAATACATTATTATTCTTTTTTTTATTAAAACTTTATCCACTTGTAACAATATTTTTTTGTTTTGAACGATTTTTTGACGATCTTTGAAAATAAAATGACGATTTTGACGATTTTTATTGGAAATTTGACGATTTTTTGCTCAACATACCTGGCAAACACTGTTCGTGGTGTTGTTGTTCGCCATTTTAATATCACTTCTTTTTTTATTTGTTGCCATTTACAAAGAGATTATCGGTATGTTAAAGTTAAATGATTCGTTGCGGCTGAGTGTCGGTCGTTGTTTAAACTATTTCCTATATTTCGTGTGTTCGGTTTTTGTAGTTCAAAAGGTTGAGGTTTTGCTTTTGACATTTTTTGTTAGTGCTCGTTGGTACAAGTTAGAAAAGCTTTAATAACAACATCTACTCTTATTGATTACAACTCTTGTTTGTTCCTCATCATTGTAATTTTTAGCTCAGCTTATTAGTTTGTCTGCAAATTTTAAAACGAAACGGTTGTTCGTTCGGTAATCGTGTGTGTCAATTAAAAAAATTGTGCATTAAAATAAAAAAATAAAATTCATAATTTTTTACAAAATATGGTTTTTAAAAAAAAATCGTTAAATTCTTTAAAATAAAATCGTTAAATTTAATAATAATTAGTTGCATCTGCGTGCCGGTCATATTTCTACATAGTTCGTGAGCTTCTTTTATTGTATTTAATAAAAAACGTCGTCTGATTTTACAGTTCTTTAAATGTAGTTTGTGTGCTTGTTTTTTTTTGTAGTTTAAAAGCTAGCGGTATTTTCATCTTTTAATGCAACAACATCTATTTCATCTCCTGTTTCTTCTCCTCATTGCAATTTTTAGCTCAATTCATACTTAGTATGGGAGCAAATTTTATACGAAACGTATGTTCGGTAGTTAAATAATTTGTCGCGAGTGTCGGTCGGATATTTTGCATTTCCCCATAGTTCGTGTGTTCGTTTCTTTGTATTGCAAGGGTTGTGCTTTTGTTTTGACATATTTTGTTATTGTTTGTTGGTACAATAGCAACAGCTTTAATAACAAACAACGTCAAAGTACTTCTCTTTCCTTTTCAACATTTTTAACTCAGCGAATCGGATGTTCGGTTAATAAAAAAAAAAAATTATAAAATTCATAAAAGAAATCGTTGAATACTATAAAACAAATTGGTTAGATTTAATGAATATTTTGTTGTGGCCGGTAGATGATTTAACTTCGGACGGATGTTTGGGTCGGTAGATGTGTTTATCAAATAAATATAAGAAATGCAATGATAACGAAAATTATTTCTTCGCAAATTATTTATTATTATTTCTTTAATTACTTCTTTACAAGAAAGCAATATTAATAGCTTCTGCTAAAATATATAAAAAAAAAAATTAATAAAAAACTTAAAAAATATCCTATTAAATGCGATTGCGTTTATAATTTGAGTCCGGTCGTGTGCTCGATTATTTAAAATATGGTCGTGTGTTTTAGTGTTATATCTTTGAGCCTCTATTTCATTAAAAAAAATTAATAAGTGAAATCAAAATGGCGAAATAAAAAAATATATAAAATAAAAAAAATATATAAAATAAAAAAGATATAAAATAAAAAAAAAAAAATATAATAATAAAAAAAAATTAAAATAAAAAAAAATATAAAATAAAAAAAATATAAAATATTATTAAAAATACATGCTTTCAATAAAAGTATTTTAAAATTTTGCTGCTGCAATAACTAAGCGGATAAGGAAAGAAGAAGAAGGTAAATACATTTTTGGTACGGTGTTAATACTTTTTTGTAAAGCTTTTACTGAAAACATAAATCTTCGTTGCCAAAGATCATACTTCTATATGCTTGCCAGATATTTTTCTGTTATTCACAATAAAACTTATAAATAGGGCAAGAAATTTCATACAAATTCATGTTTTAAATAATAATCAATAATTTATGTAGACTAAATATTATCCGAATCATTAAAGTTTTCTTATTATTCTTTTAAGTGGATATTTTCATGTTTTTAGTGGATATTTTTAATTTTTATCTGCCTTGCCCGACTAATAAATATCCCCATTAGTGCTGGTTAAAGAATGAGTAGTGGGTATCGAGTACAGTAAAAACTCGATAATCTGGATTATTAATTGCAAACCCCAATCCGGATATTCGAATTTTCCGGATTACCGAATAAAAATTTAAAAACACTATTTTTGTACTAAAAGTGGCAATTGATATTTTTTATTTATTAAACATTAAATTAAATTATTTATTTAGAGGTAGAATCAAGTCCAAAAATCTAATATGATATTGTCATATTAGATTTTATTTGTTGCTTTTTCAAGATTCTCATAGAGTTTATTTTGCCTGTTGTATGTATATCTCGGTTTGAGCTAAGCCAATTATCTTTTTCTATTGCAGGCAACTAAAGATTTGGGTGATGCCAATGAAACAGTTATATTGTCTATCATGAAAATGATAAAAAAAATTTAAAAGCAAAAAATATAATCTAATATGATTCATATCATATGAAAAAAATTTGAAAAACTATAAAAAAAACATTGAATAGTTTGTAAAAATGTTGAAAACTATATTTTTTAAATTTTAATTTTCAATAAAAGGGAGCATTTTCATAAAATATTTGTAAAAAATTAAAATGAATTTTAAATTAAAAACCCGTCAAAAGTATCGAATAATATCGACTACACAAATTAAAATATATAGTCTAGTTACCAGCACGAATCCCTATTTGCAAAAAAAAAGATAATTGTTTTGACCTTTAGCGACCATATGAAGTGATCCTTCTTATTGGTTATAATCAGGGCAACCAGAAATATGCTCTCTACCATCTTTTTTTTTCCTGTGCGACGTATTGTAAAATGGATAGGATACAAACATAGAATTTCTTAGACTAGTTTTAATGATGTATCTTCACTAAACTAATGAAGTTTTCTATACAATATGTATGAAAAATTCTTAAACTTTATGAAAAGTTTTCATAGTTTTAATGAAACTTTTCCTTAGTCGTATGAAATTTTAAATAACTAAAATAAAATTTTTCATTAAATTTTATGAAAACTACGTATTTTTAAGCAAATTGTTGTACTTTTTAGTTTTAGAGCACATGTTTCCCTTTTTTTAATTTGTAGTTACTGAACAATCTTATTTTTTTAAACAAAAAAATTCCAATTTTTTTTTAATATTTTCCTGTTTGCAACACAAATTTCGGAAATTCAATGCACTTTTGCAAAATTTAATTTTCTGTTTTAAGGCTGTACCTAATAAGAATAATTAATATCGTATCTCCTGTTTTGTTACATTAAAACTAAATTTCACAAATTTTACTCCAACTGTACTGAAAAATAAGTTTTAAAGTGCAGGCTTCATTAGGCTTGCGTTCCGTGACGTTTCTGTAACGTGCCGTTCCTGATGGCTGTTTTGTGTGGTTAGTCTGTTTCTTATTATCATAATGTGTCACAAAACCTGTTGTATATGTTATTTTGTACAATTTTCTTATAAAATTAAAAAAAAATATTCTTGTATTGGTTGTTTAGTTTTTTTTTTATGTGAGAGAAATCAGCTGTTTTTAGCTGTCACTTAACGTAGTAGAGAAAATTCTGTTTTTAGCAGGTTCTTCCGGCACGCACCGTCACATTACAGACAAACTAACCACGTACACTCATTTTCATACATCAAAAACAAATCAGCTGATTCGTCACGGAATGTTACGTACAAACTTATTTAGCCTGTAAGGCTTTTGAAGAAAATGTTTCAGAGCATATTTTTCAAATTTTAAGAGCATATTTTTCGTTTTTTATGACATTTTTTATGGGCATAAAATTGAATTTATAACTAAAATTAACTAAAAATTTAATTAATTTAATTTAATTCATTTTATTCAGTTGAAATTGAGTTTTATAGTTTTTTATTTAAAAAGTGTAGACTCAAGGCCAAGTTAC
Organism: Delia radicum; assembly: GCA_021234595.1. Lineage (NCBI taxonomy): Eukaryota > Metazoa > Arthropoda > Insecta > Diptera > Anthomyiidae > Delia > Delia radicum. The sequence continues at coordinate 104,838,496 of CM037852.1, forward strand.
TCGAGCGGATTCGAAATGTAACTCGTTGATGAAACGCTATATGAGTTAAAATAAAATAGAAGATAATGTTGTACTTTCGTCTCTAATTCATTAAACGGACCCCCGAAGAGAAAATCTATTTCAACAGAATTTACATTCCGCAAATCCGTCAACATTTGTTTAGCATGTAAAAATGAGACAACATATTTGATGTATGTACTATTTTTACTCATTATATAGAGTAATAGGATGTCTCTTAAAAACATTTGTTAAGTTTCGTTCAAAAAATAAATCGGTGCGCTTTTGCAAAACCTGACACCCCTCTGTTAAAACAGGTTGACTATAGGAACAATTTTCTTAAAGACCAAGTCCAGCTTTATAATTCTTGTAAACACTTTTTCCAGATTGGGCCAATAGTATACATAAGATACATAAGTTTTTATAAAATTTAAAATAAACTATTAAAAAGGGTTTAGAATTAAATAATAAATAAGTTGTGTCCGTGTGTCGGTCGTTGTTTTTATGTATTCCATGTAGGGTTTTAAAATTCCCGACTATTTTCAACTCCCGGGAAAATTTTTTTTAAGGGTACATACTTATAGTTGATATCCGCGGTCTTCGTAGTGTATTTTTAAAATAAGCCCTTCATATGTATGATCAGCATTACCAAACTTTTGAACCGAATTTTGTACAAAAATTAAAAAAATATAAGTATTCTCGGTTTTTTTATTTTTCTCATAATCAACTGGATAGTACGCATCGTTTGAGCAAAATTACGTAAAATTGTCCACTTTTGGGATACCCTAATGTGTATTAAAACTTAAAAAAGGTTAATGCGGGAACTTTTGTGAAAAACGCAAAGTAATATGTGTCTTAATATTTTTTTATAAACCTAACGGATATGATAGGATGAACATACATTTGTATTAAATTGTGTATATTTTCATACAATTATAACAAATATTTAATATTTAGTGCAATTTTACCAGACTTAAACTCCGAACAAGTTATATTTAGATGTATCATACAATAATATACAATTAAATCAGCTTTTATATAATTATATATATTTGTATCAGTTTAGATATAAACTGATACAATTTTATACAAAACTGATACATTCTAATACAACTGTATCGGGCCATAATTCGGATAAAAATTGTACTGGACATTTATCTAATTGCTTCAGATGAAATCCAATAAGATTATATATAGCGTCACATAGAAATTGATATGAAATAAAGCTCCATATAATTTTTTTTTAATCGGGTTTTCATTTATTTTTTAATAATCATATATTAATAAAAAACCGAGCACTAACTACTGTGACTTTCGGCTCGTTGCAGCGAAAACAGCCCAGTGTCTCTGGTGGGAATCGAACCCACAACCCTCGCATTAATAATACAATCTAATACAACTGTATCGGGCCATAATTCGGATAAAAATTGTACTGGACATTTATCTAATTGCTTCAGATGAAATCCAATAAGATTATATATAGCGTCACATAGAAATTGATATGAAATAAAGCTCCATATAATTTTTTTTAATTGGGTTTTCATTTATTTTTTAATAATCATATATTAATAAAAAACCGAGCACTAACTACTGTGACTTTCGGCTCATTGCATTCGATTCCCACCCAGTGTCTCTGGTGGGAATCGAACCCACAACCCTCGCACTAATAAGCTAGCACAAATATCCTACCGGGGCTCACATATACTTATATAATATATACTTTATCAAGTATATATCATATATATTTGATATAGCTTAACTTGAGATCATATATATTTCAATGTATAAATATATATAAGTATATATGATACAGTAAACCCAAACAAATTTTATCACTTTTATATACAATAATATATTGCATCACATATAATTCTACATAAATGTGTGTTAAAATAAAAAAGAAAACTTTTATATATAATTATATATAAACATATATGATAAAATTAACAAACAATCTATCACTATTGTATAAGGTGGCGCAAAAATAACCTTCCGATGTTTTTTTTTTATTATGTATTATTATGTATAGCATTTTCTGATAGGAGGATTACTTTTGCGCCACCTTATATATAATTATCAGAAAAGACAAAAAAAAAAAGAAAAATTCAATGAATTTAACGCAATAAAAAAATATATTCTAAAAAAAGTAAAAGTTAAGAAACATAGGATAGCTACACTTAAAAGCAAAAGTTCAAAGTTAATCGAATAAATAATATTTTATGAGTATAAAAAGATCTTTATGTCAGAAAATCTTAAAAAAACAATGCAAAGGACAAAAATCTTAAGAAAAAGCTATTTTAATGCTTCATATCGGAAAATCCAAATAAAGCAAAAAATTGAAATAAAGAAAAGCTAATTTTTCGTCTTTGATAATTGTATATAAACATTTATGGTAGAAACAAGAAAAAATTCTATCACTTTTATATGTATATTCCAGATAAAAAAAGTTCCGATATAGTTATATAATCATACATATAACTTTATATCACATCATATCTCAATTGATCCGAAAAATTACATACATAACCTTTTCTCATTAGATACCATGGGATCTTTTTTGATATAATTTGATCCGACAAATGGGTTCATCAAATTTGATCAAGTTATATATAATTTGATACAATTTGATATAACTTCATACAATTTTTTGATAATCCGTACTAACTACTATTTTGTTTTACATTCCAATAATAATGAAAATTTAAATATAAATCAACTGATTGGAAAATTCGATGTGCTTTCAATTTGACATGATTTCAATTTGACGTGCTTTCAATTTGACGTGATTTCAATTTGACTTATACACTGTGTCTAACAGATATTACGCCATTTTCTTTTCCAATTATTTCTTAAACAACTGAACCGATCGCTTAGGTTTAATCATCGCTGTCTTAGCTTTCGATTGATGCAACAAAGAAAGTAGTTCTTGTATTTTTTTAATTATCTAGTTGTCCAGTGTTTCATATTTATAATTCAATTTTAATAAAATTTTGAAAATTAGCGGTAAACTCTTTGGGTAAAAATAAATATGTATTAAAGCCATTTGTATTTCTTTAATTGGACCATAAATTCAACCAAATTAAGTCCAAGACTTGATTTTTTCTTAATAATACTACTTATTAAATTAAAGACAAATAATTTTGACGGAAAAAGTTAATTCCACACGACAAATATAGCATATTACGGTGTTTTTGGCCAAATCCAATTCAGGTCTCTATATTTTGAGCTTTAACTTTACTTTTTTAGATTTTCTGACTTAAAATGATTTTTTTACTCATAAAATATTTATGTCGATTCGACAATAAGCACATCACTTTGTCGGTGTCAACACATCACTTTCACCACCCATGATTCGATACATTCTAAAATGCGCGTAAAGAATTAACGGTTAAAGCTATCAAAATTTTACCATCTCTAAAAAAAAAAATAAACAAAAATGTTTGTTTATTGATTATATTGCAATTAAATTGTGTTTGTTTATTATTTTGCGTGTACTAAAAGTGAAATGAAGATAATTTAATAATTTTTGTGTTTTTGAAAAAAAAAATAATTTGGGAAATTATATATAATATGATTATATATAACATCACATATAACTAAACATCACATCTGATCCGAAAAATGGCATACATAAGCTGATCTCATGTTATCTAATCTCATATAGTTTGATCCGAAAAATGAGTCTATCAAATATGATAAAATTATATATAATTTGATACAATTTTATCTAATAAGTTTTTTTAATTACAAATTAAAAAAAAATTTAAATGCTTTATAGATCAGTTTTTTATTCAATAATTTGTTCGCAAAATTTTCATGTAACTAGAAGACTTGTAGATTTTTTCAAGAGCAGAAATAAACAGAAAACTTTACAAGCACTTTATAAACATTGCCTTTAATGAAGCCTGTTTCATAGATTTTATGAAAAGTTTCAATGGACGAGTTCTAGTGACAATTTTCATTTAAGCTATGAAGAAATACATATTGAAGATAATTCTCCCAGTGTAGGGACTGTGCCGAAGATTAACACCGCGAAATTGCTTTTGATTTTATTTGTAAAAATATTTAACATTTTTTTAGCTTAATTAAAAAAGTTAAAAAAAGATTAGTCCTTTTTTAATTTTTAATTTTGAACTTTGTTATCTAACAATATTTTTCTTTTTCGTTTTCGTTTTTTTTATTGAAGTTGTTTATAGTTAAAAATAAAAATACTTGTGTTGTAGTTTTTTGTACAGTTGAAAAAAATTTTAAATTTTAAATACCCGACGAAAAAAGTTCTGATATAATCATATATGATTATATATAGTATCACATATAACTAAACATCACATCTCCTGAGATTCGAATAATGGCACACATATGTGGATCTCATGGGATCGAATCTCATATAGCTTGATCCGAAAAATGGATCTATCAAATATGATAAAATTTTTTTTTGTAATTTCAAACAATCTTATCTAATAAATTTTTTAAATAAAAAATTTAAAATGTTTTAGAGATCAGTACTTATTATTTTAATATTCATTTTATGAACCTGAAGTTGGAACATATAATAAATTTAAAACGCTAGGTAAAAAAAAAAAAAAATAACAAAATTTACCGAAACAGAAAATCATATTTTTTGTAAGCAAAATTTTAAAGTAGTACTTTTACTCTAATTCAGTACCACTTGTAATGCATTTATAAATCTTATAAATATTAATTTTAAAAAATAATGCTTAATCTAAAAATTTGTGCTTTTTATGAACATGAAGGTAGAACATATAATAAATTTAAAACGCGAGGTAAAAGAAAAAAACAACATTTACCGAGGAAGAAAATAACATTTTTTGATCTCAAAATGTTCAAGTAACTAATAGACTTGCAGTTTTTTCTAGAGCAGAAATCAACAGGAAACTTTACACGACCTTGTTATACAAAATAATTAAAAATAATAACTACATGGTCGGTATTATGGATCAATACCATATTTTTATGAAGGATAAATCTCAGTATTTAGTACTTCAGCAATTTCAGATTGTTCAAAACCACTATTTTGTTATAAAAAAAACAGGATCAGTGGTAGAAAGCATATTGCCTATAGTGGAACTAAGCAACTATTTCATTTTTAAAATTGAAAATTTAGAATCCATTACGCATGTTATAATGGTTGGGTGTTTAATTTGTTTAAACAAGTTGTTTCCAACGCTCTGTTCTAAAAACCTGAACTGGTTTTGAAAAAATTAATTAATTTGCATGCTTTTAAGCAATTTCATTAAAATGTTAAAATTAATTTGAATTGTTTAATGTATTCTCTATATAAGTTTTGTATAATAAACACCAAATTCATATACTGAAAAATATGCACTAAAAACCTCTAAAAACAGTTTTCTTAAAACCAGTTGTCATATAAAATTTAACAGATGTTGAGTACCTTGGTTCTTCTTTAGTCTATTAGCTCGTTGGTTGAAAACCTAATAATTATAACGTTGTTTTTAGTACGTTAATAAAAAAAAACTAATAATCCTTCCATAAGAAAAAACCCTGGGTCTTCATGTTTTTTGCAGTAAATTTTGAAACTCATTTATATTCTAAATTTTTTGTATATATATTTATACATAATGATATGCTGTGCCATATAAAATTATATATAAAAGTAATAAAAATATTTTTGATTAATTGTACCATAAACAAATACATTAGGGGTACAACCAAAATAAGGCCCTATCACCGCGCTGTAGTCGATGTTGTGCTGAAACCGAAAAATGTTTCCTCAGGTCATTTCGGAACAAAAACGTTCCGCGTCGAAGCCGATTTCTGAAAGTCCTTTTAGCAATAAATTATAATATTTCTGAAAGTACTTTTAGAAATAAATTATAATAATTCGCAAATTTGCATAAGACAGCGTAGGTAAGTCGCAATATTTTATCACGATTAATTGAATTTATACAGAATATTATTCAATATTTAATGGAAAAACTTATAATTTATTTATCATTTAATGAAATTATAAAGAAAATATTTTTATTTTTTTAGAACTTACTGATCCTTTTTAACGAAAATCTAAAGATGCAATTCTTATTGTTTTCTTATGCACTACATGGTAGGGATAGGGCCATTTTGATATTTTTTAAAAAATTGTAAAAAAGTTGTATTCCTAACCTACATATTACCATATATGGCCAGATATACAAGATATGCTAATATATAACATACGATACAATGATATATGATGATATATTACGCCATATTAAAAAAAATTTAATATACTAAGTATAAGATATGAATATATATCGTAATATATTGCTACACATATAAGCATATATTATGATATCAAGTTGTATATGAGTATATAGAAACTTTTTTCCATTGGGTATATTTATTTTTGTTAAAAAACCAAAAATATGACTTTTTCCGGTGTGTGATTTTTGCCATACTTTTTTCGGTTTACGTATCAAAAGAACTTTAGTTATGTAATGTAATAAAAAAAAAACAAAAAATCATTGTATTAATAATACCTCATGAAATAAAAAAAATTTATGAAAAATTTTAATTTTTTGCCTAAAAATTATGTTCATTTTTTTTCTTTTAACTTTGTTAAAAAAATCAATCCAATTAATAATACTATCTGAAAAATAGGGCTTTGAAAAAAATGTTAAAACTTATTTCAATATGTCAAACTTCAGACAAAAAAAAATTATTTGAGAGCAAGCTGATTTGAGATAGCGCCGGAATTTTTTTTTTTTTTGAAAACTTTAATTTTTATTTCGAAACTTAAATCTTTATGGGGTTCTTAACATTTTTTATAAAATAATTTTTTTTTTAAACCTATCCACTTATTCATTGTTTAACTAAGATGTTACTCTTATTAATTTTTAAACAAAAAATAACAATTAACTGGATGTAAATGATTTACTGACATGTTTTTTTCCATTACGCACTATTAGAAAAAATCACTATTCGCAAAGCACTCAATAAGCACTCAATACCCGGAACTGCTTTCACCAACTAGCGCTTTCGAGCTGCAAAGCTAAATAACAAAGCATAAACAATAATAATACATAAAATATGTACAGAAATGCACGTGCATAACGGCGCTTTTCTCTCATATGTCAGATGTTCTTTTAAAAGGACGGTTGCGCCAAGTGGGTTAATATTTTGTATGAATTACTTGACATACGGCTTATAAATAAAGTCAGGGCAGAAGATTTTGTGAAAGATTATTAATTTTAAAAAGAAAATTTTGTTATTCTAAAAGAAGCTATTTAGAATATAGCTTTTTTTAGGATAACAAAATTTACTTACTTTTTTAACTGATATTAATTATTTTTTTTTAAATTACACCCACAATATTTTATCCGTAAAGACTACTGAATATACACATTAAATCAACTGAAAATCAGTTAAAAACAGGACCACTTACTTTTCGTTTAAAACAATTGTATTTTTTAGTTTATTTTCAACTGTTGAAAAATTAACTGACAAAATCCATAAAAACAATAGATTGTTTTCGTTTATTCCAATACTCAATATAAAATAGAAAATTTTAACTGAATATTTTAACTATTACCGAAAGTCCGTTTTTTTGTTTATTTTGTTTATTGAATAACAGACAGAATTGTTAAAAATATATTTCTTTGTTAATTTAACTGTATATTCCATTGAAACAACTTTACCGATTAAACTTTTAAATAACTGTTGATTTTTTATGGAAAAGTTCTTGTGAGTGTATATATATTTTAATATTTGAAAAAATCTTTTAAATATCTTTTACAGGCATTAAGATATAAAAAGCTGAACTAAAGAAAACTATTTTAAAGGGTGTACACGATTTTTTTTTTACAAATTTAAACGCGAATTGTGAAAGTTCTATAAAAGCTAGAAAGAAAATTCAAATATTTTTACTCGTAAAACTTTTTTGAAGTCGATATTGTCCAAAAAAGAAAAAATAATACTGTCAAATTTCTACCAATAATGGTTTCTACACCAAGAGAAAACCAGGAATAAAATTCAGTTTCGTCCAATGTAACAATTTCTTCAAAATTTATGAAACATTCCATACGCAACAAGAATTATAATGAACATATCATGGTCTCTTGGATATTTTTTCTATAGTATGAAACGTTACATTGGATGAAAATATATGAAACATGTCATAGATATAATGAAGCTTTTCTTTTAATTGTAAGTTGGTTTAAAAGAATGAAATACTGATAATTAATAGTAATCAGTTCAACTCATCAGTTTTCTGGTAAAATTTTTAATTGGTTTAAATTGAGAACCAGTACAACGGTTTATGAAGGTTAAAGACGAAATATCTTAAAAACTGGTAAATTAAAAAATGTGAACAAATATCAACAATTCATTAAAGTTGAATAGTCAAAATAAATTCAAAAGTAATTGTCCAAAACCTAGCAAGGACTTTTATAGCGAGAATGCGAAAATTCACTCAGACTGTCAAAGAGTTCCGAACTTTTTTTAATATTAAAAAACTTGATAAACTTTTCTTAAATGTGAGATATCAACTTTATTTATATTGTATTTACTTTTTAAATAATTACCATTTGAACATTTGTAAAAGATTTTCGTTTATAGCCTTTAATTGTTATTACAAAATTGTTCAGTTTTTTTTTAAATTCAAATTGTTTAAATTTCTTTTTTCAAAATTTATAAACATAATAAGGGTATATAATTCATTTTCAGAAGTGAAATACGTGGGTAACTCGTTTGAAGTTACATTTTTTTATTGTTTTTGATCACAGTTCGATAATAAAAGTCTAAATGTATCCGTGTAGAAGACTTCATTCAAATATTGGGGTTGAATTTTGCATTTAAATGTGGCAAAATTTACCTAGTTTTTCAATATTTTTTATTGATTTGTAGATATTTAGATGAATTATTTGCAATTTCAAAGGGTTTTAGTTAAAATATTTTAATTACGCATGTATAATGTATAAAAAACATTTCAATGTTTAAATTTAGTAAGTTTTTCTAACCCCAAAATTTCTCTTTTCGAAAAATTCGTGGTCAAAAACGTATGAAATCTTTTAGCAATATTTCATTACACTATGAATACAATTTTTCAACAAATTGTCGCTTATATCCTTGATCGAGCTAGTCATTCATATGTCAAGATATTTATGCAAAATATTAAGAACACTTTGTTTCATAATCCGAAATCAAACCAAGTTCTGAAATCAGCGTGCAATATTTTTAACACACTTTCAAAGAAAATATTTAAAATTGTATTGATTTTTTAACAAAATTCCAAGAAAATTGCCAAGAAGAAATAATAAATTAATATTAATATATTAATATTTTTCAAAATTTTTTTAAATTTTGAACTGTAAACTTTTAAATTTTTAATTTTTACCCAACTATAGTATTAAAGCTAATTTAAAAACTTTGGTATTTCGTGGGGTATTATCAACTAGACGATTTTTTTTCATTTTTAATTCCATTACATAATAAAGTTCTTTGATAGGTAAACCAAAAAAAGTATGTGAAAAAAACAAAATTGTAATTTTTTAATTTAAATAAATTTTAAAGTAGAGAAGATAACCTATTACCTATTCTCTATCATACAACGCACATTACTCAGGCTAAACATTTTAGAAATCGGTCCACATTTACAAAAGAAAAACGATATCGTTTGTTCAAAACGAGATCTAAATTGCTATGGTTTGACGATGTTACTAACGAAAACGTTATGCAAAACGATACAAATTTATTGTTTTTTAACAAAATTGTTAACATTATCATTCCATAAAAATACCATTTTTGTAATAGTAACGTACTGAGAATAATAAAATGTACATCGTAATATCATTAAAAATATATTTTATAATGAAGCCAACATCAAAAATTGAGTTTTTAGCCTTAAAAAAAAGTAAAAACACCGTTTTTTCTATGACAATCTACAAGAAATAGGCAAAAGTTTGTATGACAGCTCCTTCTAGCGAAAGTTTTAGGTAAAAATAAATACCACAAATTGATTTCTCGACCCAAAAACAATAAGATACCACAACTTTCCAGGATAAAATAAATAAGCATTATTTTATCAAATTTTGATGATTTTTTCTTGTTAGACAGAGTTCTAAAAACACCAACTTCAAAGGCGTATAAGAAAAAATCTCGCACTAAACAAAAAAAAAAAAACAATTGATGGTTTTGTTATCGAAAATGTCAACTTTCATTTGCTTTTGGTTTCATCCCATTCCGATTATGGTTGTTGCACTGTGTTATTAAAGTGTTTAACATTAAATAGTAAATAAATTGCGTCTGTGTGCGGTTTTTTTGTGTACTATATTCTCTTTTTTTTTGTTTTGTTAAACATTTCGTGGTGTTGTTGTTCGCCATTTTAATATCACTTCTTTTTTTTATTTGTTGCTCATTTACAAAAGAGATTATCGGTATGTTAAAGTTAAATGATTCGTTGCGGCTGAGTGTCGGTCGTTGGTTTAACTATTTCCTATATTTCGTGTGTTCGGTTTTTGTAGTTCAAAAGGTTGAGGTTTTGCTTTTGACATTTTTTTGTTAGTGCTCGTTGGTACAAGTTAGAAAAGCTTTAATAACAACATCTACTCTTATTGATTACAACTCTTGTTTGTTCCTCATCATTGTAATTTTTAGCTCAGCTTATTAGTTTGTCTGCAAATTTTATACGAAACGGTTGTTCGTTCGGTAATCGTGTGTGTCAATTAAAAAAATTGTGCATTAAAATAAAAAATAAAATTCATAATTTTTTACAAAATATGGCCTTAAAAAAAATTGTTAAATTCTTTAAAATAAAATCGTTAAATTTAATAATAATTTAGTTGCATCTGCGTGCCGGTCATATTTCTACATAGTTCGTGAGCTTCTTTTATTGTATTTAATAAAAAACGTCGTCTGATTTTACAGTTCTTTAAATGTAGTTTGTGTGCTTGTTTTTTTTTTTTGTAGTTTAAAAGCTAGCGGTATTTTCATCTTTTAATGCAACAACATCTATTTCATCTCTTGTTTCTTCTCCTCATTGCAATTTTTAGCTCAGATTCATACTTAGTATGGGAGCAAATTTTATACGAAACGTATGTTCGGTAGTTAAATAATTTGTCGCGAGTGTCGGTCGGATATTTTGCATTTCCCCATAGTTCGTGTGTTCGTTTCTTTGTATTTCAAGGGTTGTGCTTTTGTTTTTGACATATTTTCTTATTGTTTGTTGGTACAAGCAACAGCTTTAATAACAACAACGTCAAAGTACTTCTCTTTCCTTTTCAACAATTTTTAACTCAGCGAATCGGATGTTCGGTTAATAAAAAAGAGAATTTATAAAATTCATAAAAGAAATCGTTGAATACTATAAAACAAATTGGTTAGATTTAATGAATATTTTGTTGTGCCGGTAGATGATTTAACTTTCGGACGGATGTTTGTTCGGTAGATGTGTTTATCAAATAAATATAAGAAAGCAGTGATAACGAAAATTATTTCTTCGCAAATTATTTATTATTATTTCTTTAATTATTTCTTTACAAGAAAGCAATATTAATAGCTTCTGCTAAAATATATAAAAAAAAAAATTAAATAAAAAAATTAAAAAATATCCTATTAAATGCGATTGCGTTTATAATTTGAGTCCGGTCGTGTGCTCGATTATTTAAAATATGGTCGTGTGTTTTTAGTGTTAAATATCTTTGAGCCTCTATTTCATTAAAAAAATTTAATAAGTAAAATCAAATGGCTTTTAAAAATGGCGAAATAAAAAAAAAATATAAAAATATAAATAAAAGATATAAAATAAAAAAAAAATATAAAATAAAAAAAAAATATAAAATAAAAAAAAGTATAAAATAAAAAAAATATAAAATATTATTAAAAATATATGCTTTAAATAATAATAATAATAGCTTCTGCTAAAATATATAAAAAAAAAAATTAAAAAATATTATATTTAATGCGATTGCGTTTATAATTTGAGTCCGGTCGTGTGCTCGATTATTTAAAATATGGTCGTGTGTTTTTAGTGTTAAATATCTTTGAGCCTCTATTTCAATTTAATAAGTAAAATCAAATGGCTTTTAAAAACGGCGAAATAAAAAAAAATATAAAATAAAAAAAAAAAAATATAAAATAAAAAAAATATAAAATAAAAAAAAGTATAAAATAAAAAAAATATAAAATATTATTAAAAATACATGCTTTAAATAAAAGTATTTTAAATATTTGCTGCTGCAATAACTAAGCGGATAAGTAAAGAAGAAGAAGGTAAATACATTTTTTGGTACGGTTTTAATACTTTTTTGTAAAGCTTTTACTGAAAACATAAATCTTTCGTTGCCAAAGATCATACTTCTATATGCTTGCCAGATATTTTTTCTGTTATTCACAATAAAACTTATAAATAGGGCAAGAAATTTCATACAAATTCATGTTTTTAAATAATAATCAATAATTTATGTAGACTAAATATTTATCCGAATCATTAAAGTTTTCTTATTATTCTTTTAAGTGGATATTTTTCATGTTTTTAGTGGATATTTTTAATTTTTATCTGCCTTGCCCGACTAATAAATATCCCCATTAGTGCTGGTTAAAGAATGAGTAGTGGGTATCGAGTACAGTAAAAACTCGATAATCTGGATTATTAATTGCAAACCCCAATCCGGATATTCGAATTTTCCGGATTACCGAATAAAAATTTAAAAACACTATTTTTGTACTAAAAGTGGCAATTGATATTTTTTATTTATTAAACATTAAATTAAATTATTTATTTAGAGGTAGAATCAAGTCCAAAAATCTAATATGATATTGTCATATTAGATTTTATTTGTTGCTTTTTCAAGATTCTCATAGAGTTTATTTTGCCTGTTGTATGTAATATCTCGGTTTGAGCTAAGCCAATTATCTTTTTCTATTGCAGGCAACTAAAGATTTGGGTGATGCCAATGAAACAGTTATATTGTCTATCATGAAAATGATAAAAAAATTTAAAAGCAAAAAATATAATCTAATATGATTCATATCATATGAAAAAATTTGAAAAACTATAAAAAAAACATTGAATAGTTTGTAAAAATGTTGAAAAATATATTTTTTAAATTTTAATTTTCAATAAAAGGGAGCATTTTCATAAAATATTTGTAAAAAATTAAAATGAATTTTAAATTAAAAACCCGTCAAAAGTATCGAATAATATCGACTACACAAATTAAAAATATATAGTCTAGTTACCAGCACGAATCCCTATTTGCAAAAAAAAAGATAATTGTTTTGACCTTTTAGCGACCATATGAAGTGATCCTTCTTATTGGTTATAATCAGGGCAACCAGAAATATGCTCTACCATCTTTTTTTTTTCCTGTGCGACGTATTGTAAAATGGATAGGATACAAACATAGAATTTCTTAGACTAGTTTTAATGATGTATCTTCACTAAACTAATGAAGTTTTCTATACAATATGTATGAAAAATTCTTAAACTTTATGAAAAAGTTTCATAGTTTTAATGAAACTTTTTCCTTAGTCGTATGAAATTTTAAATAACTAAAATAAAATTTTTCATTAAATTTTATGAAAAACTACGTATTTTTAAGCATATTGTTGTACTTTTTAGTTTTAGAGCACATGTTTCCCTTTTTTTAATTTGTAGTTACTGAACAATCTTATTTTTTTTAAACAAAAAAATTCCAATTTTTTTTTAATATTTTCCTGTTTGCAACACAAATTTCGGAAATTCAATGCACTTTTGCAAAATTTAATTTTCTGTTTTAAGGCTGTACCTAATAAGGATAATTAATATCGTATCTCCTGTTTTGTTACATTAAAACTAAATTTCACAAATTTTACTCCAACTGTACTGAAAAATAAGTTTTAAAGTACAGGCTCATTAGGCTTTGCGTTCCGTGACGTTTCTGTAACGTGCCGTTCCTGATGGCTGTTTTGTGTGGTTAGTCTGTTCTTATTATCATAATGTGTCACAAAACCTGTTTGTATATGTTATTTTGTACAATTTGCTTATAAAATTAAAAAAAAATATTCTTGTATTGGTTGTTTAGTTTTTTTTTATGTGAGAGAAATCAGCTGTTTTTAGCTGTCACTTAACGTAGTAGAGAAAATTCTGTTTTTAGCAGGTTCTTCCGGCACGCACCGTCACATTACAGACAAACTAACCACGCACACTCATTTTCATACATCAAAAACAAATCAGCTGATTCGTCACGGAATGTTACGTACAAACTTATTTAGCCTGTAAGGCTTTGAAGAAAATGTTTCAGAGCATATTTTTCAAATTTTAAGAGCATATTTTTCGTTTTTTATGACATTTTTTATGGGCATAAAATTGAATTTATAACTAAAATTAACTAAAAATTTAATTAATTTAATTTAATTCATTTTATTCAGTTGAAATTGAGTTTTATAGTTTTTTATTTAAAAAGTGTAGACTCAAGGCCAAAGTTACTCGAGCGGATTCGAAATGTAACTCGTTGATGAAACGCTATATGAGTTAAAATAAAATAGAAGATAATGTTGTACTTTCGTCTCTAATTCATTAAACGGACCCCCGAAGAGAAAATCTATTTTCAACAGAATTTACATTCCGCAAATCCGTCAACATTTGTTTAGCATGTAAAAATGAGACAACATATTTGATGTATGTACTATTTTTACTCATTATATAGAGTAATAGGATGTCTCTTAAAAAACATTTGTTGAGTTTCGTTCAAAAAATAAATCGGTGCGCTTTTGCAAAACCTGACACCCTCTGTTAAAACAGGTTGACTATAGGAACAATTTTCTTAAAGACCAAGTCCAGCTTTATAATTCTTGTAAACACTTTTTCCAGATTGGGCCAATAGTTATACAAGATACATAAGTTTTTATAAAATTTAAAATAAACTATTAAAAAGGGTTTAGAATTAAATAATAAATAAGTTGTGTCCGTGTGTCGGTCGTTGTTTTTATGTATTCCATGTAGGGTTTTAAAATTCCCGACTATTTTTCAACTCCCGGGAAAATTTTTTAAGGGTACATACTTATAGTTGATATCCGCGGTCTTCGTAGTGTATTTTTAAAATAAGCCCTTCATATGTATGATCAGCATTACCAAACTTTTGAACCGAATTTTGTACAAAAATTAAAAAAATATAAGTATTCTCGGTTTTTTTATTTTTCTCATAATCAACTGGATAGTACGCATCGTTTGAGCAAAATTACGTAAAATTGTCCACTTTTGGGATACCCTAATGTGTATTAAAACTTAAAAAAGGTTAATGCGGGAACTTTTGTGAAAAACGCAAAGTAATATGTGTCTTAATATTTTTTTATAAACCTAACGGATATGATAGGATGAACATACATTTGTATTAAATTGTGTATATTTTCATACAATTATAACAAATATTTAATATTTAGTGCAATTTTACCAGACTTAAACTCCGAACAAGTTATATTTAGATGTATCATACAATAATATACAATTAAATCAGCTTTTATATAATTATATATATTTGTATCAGTTTAGATATAAACTGATACAATTTTATACAAAACTGATACATTCTAATACAACTGTATCGGGCCATAATTCGGATAAAATTGTACTGGACATTTATCTAATTGCTTCAGATGAAATCCAATAAGATTATATATAGCGTCACATAGAAATTGATATGAAATAAAGCTCCATATAATTTTTTTTTAATCGGGTTTTCATTTATTTTTTAATAATCATATATTAATAAAAAACCGAGCACTAACTACTGTGACTTTCGGCTCGTTGCAGCGAAAACAGCCCAGTGTCTCTGGTGGGAATCGAACCCACAACCCTCGCATTAATAATACAATCTAATACAACTGTATCGGGCCATAATTCGGATAAAATTGTACTGGACATTTATCTAATTGCTTCAGATGAAATCCAATAAGATTATATATAGCGTCACATAGAAATTGATATGAAATAAAGCTCCATATATTTTTTTTTAATTGGGTTTTCATTTATTTTTAATAATCATATATTAATAAAAAACCGAGCACTAACTACTGTGACTTTCGGCTCATTGCATTCGATTCCCACCCAGTGTCTCTGGTGGGAATCGAACCCACAACCCTCGCACTAATAAGCTAGCACAAATATCCTACCGGGGCTCACATATACTTATATAATATATACTTTATCAAGTATATATCATATATATTTGATATAGCTTAACTTGAGATCATATATATTTCAATGTATAAATATATATAAGTATATATGATACAGTAAACCCAAACAAATTTTATCACTTTTATATACAATAATATATTGCATCACATATAATTCTACATAAATGTGTGTTAAAATAAAAAAGAAAACTTTTATATATAATTATATATAAACATATATGATAAAATTAACAAACAATCTATCACTATTGTATAAGGTGGCGCAAAATAACCTTCCGATGTTTTTTTTTTTATTATGTATTTATTATGTATAGCATTTTCTGATAGGAGGATTACTTTTGCGCCACCTTATATATAATTATCAGAAAAGACAAAAAAAAAAGAAAAATTCAATGAATTTAACGCAATAAAAAAATATATTCTAAAAAAAGTAAAGTTAAGAAACATAGGATAGCTTACACTTAAAAGCAAAGTTCAAAGTTAATCGAATAAATAATATTTTATGAGTATAAAAAAGATCTTTATGTCAGAAAATCTTAAAAAAACAATGCAAAGGACAAAAATCTTAAGAAAAAGCTATTTAATGCTTCATATCGGAAAATCCAAATAAAGCAAAAAATTGAAATAAAGAAAAGCTAATTTTTCGTCTTTGATAATTGTATATTAAACATTTATGGTAGAAACAAGAAAAAATTCTATCACTTTTATATGTATATTCCAGATAAAAAAAGTTCCGATATAGTTATATAATCATACATATAACTTTATATCACATCATATCTTCAATTGATCCGAAAAATTACATACATAACCTTTTCTCATTAGATACCATGGGATCTTTTTTGATATTAATTTGATCCGACAAATGGGCTTCATCAAATTTGATCAAGTTATATATAATTTGGATACAATTTGATATACCTTCATACAATTTTTTGATAATCCGTACTAACTACTATTTTGTTTTACATTCCAAATAATAATGAAAATTTAAATATTAAAATCAACTGATTGGAAAATTCGATGTGCTTTCAATTTGACATGATTTCAATTTGACGTGCTTTCAATTTGACGTGATTTCAATTTGACTTATACACTGTGTCTAACAGATATTACGCCATTTTCTTTTCCAATTATTTCTTAAACAACTGAACCGATCGCTTAGGTTTATACATCGCTGTCTTAGCTTTCGATTGATGCAACAAAGAAAGTAGTTCTTGTATTTTTTTAATTATCTAGTTGTCCAGTGTTTCATATTTATAATTCAATTTTAATAAAATTTTGAAAATTAGCGGGTAAACTCTTTGGGTAAAAATAAATATGTATTAAGCCATTTGTATTTCTTTAATTGGACCATAAATTCAACCAAATAAGTCCAAGACTTGATTTTTTCTTAATAATACTACTTATTACAATTAAGACAAATAATTTTGACGGAAAAAGTTAATTCCACACGACAAAATATAGCATATTATACGGTTTTTTGGCCAAATCCAATTCAGGGCTCTATATTTGAGCTTTAACTTTACTTTTTTAGATTTTCTGACTTAAAATGATTTTTTTTACTCATAAAATATTTATGTCGATTCGACAATAAGCACATCACTTTGTCGGTGTCAACACATCACTTTCACCACCCATGATTCGATACATTCTAAAATGCGCGTAAAGAATTAACGGTTAAAGCTATCAAAATTTTACCATCTCTAAAAAAAAATAAACAAAAATGTTTGTTTATTGATTATATTGCAATTAAATTGTGTTTGTTTATTATTTTGCGTGTACTAAAAGAAATGAAGATAATTTAATAATTTTTGTGTTTTTGAAAAAAAATAATTTGGGAAATTATATATAATATTTTATATAAATCACATATAACTAAACATCTCTGATCCGAAAAATGGCATACATAAGATCTCATGTTATCTAATCTCATATAGTTTGATCCGAAAAATGAGTCTATCAAATATGAAAAATATATATAATTTGATACAATTTTTATCTAATAAGTTTTTTTAATTTTTTAAATGCTTTTAATCATTTTTTTTAATATTTGTTCGCAAAATTTTATGTAAAGACTACTGAATATACACATTAAATCAACTGAAAATCAGTTAAAAACAGGACCACTTACTTTTCGTTTAAAACAATTGTATTTTTTAGTTTATTTTCAACTGTTGAAAAATTAACTGACAAATCCATAAAAACAATAGATTGTTTTCGTTTATTCCAATACTCAATATAAAATAGAAAATTTTAACTGAATATTTTAACTATTACCGAAAGTCCGTTTTTTTGTTTATTTTGTTTATTGAATAACAGACAGAATTGTTAAAAATATATTTCTTTGTTAATTTAACTGTATATTCCATTGAAACAACTTTACCGATTAAACTTTTAAATAACTGTTGATTTTTTATGGAAAAGTTCTTGTGAGTGTATATATATTTTAATATTTGAAAAAATCTTTTAAATATCTTTTACAGGCATTAAGATATAAAAAGCTGAACTAAAGAAAACTATTTTAAAGGGTGTACACGATTTTTTTTTTACAAATTTAAACGCGAATTGTGAAAGTTCTATAAAAGCTAGAAAGAAATTCAAATATTTTTACTCGTAAAACTTTTTTGAAGTCGATATTGTCCAAAAAAGAAAAATAATACTGTCAAATTTTACCAATAATGGTTTCTACACCAAGAGAAAACCAGGAATAAAATTCAGTTTCGTCCAATGTAACAATTTCTTCAAAATTTATGAAACATTCCATACGCAACAAGAATTATAATGAACATATCATGGTCTCTTGGATATTTTTTCTATAGTATGAAACGTTACATTGGATGAAAATATATGAAACATGTCATAGATATAATGAAGCTTTTCTTTTAAGTGTAAGTTGGTTTAAAAGAATGAAATACTGATAATTAATAGTAATCAGTTCAACTCATCAGTTTTCTGGTAAAATTTTTAATTGGTTTAAATTGAGAACCAGTACAACGGTTTATGAAGGTTAAAGACGAAATATCTTAAAAACTGGTAAATTAAAAAAATGTTAACAAATATCAACAATTCATTAAAGTTGAATAGTCAAAATAATTCAAAAGTAATTGTCCAAAACCTAGCAAGGACTTTTATAGCGAGAATGCGAAAATTCACTCAGACTGTCAAAGAGTTCCGAACTTTTTTTAATATTAAAAAACTTGATAAACTTTTCTTAAATGTGAGATATCAACTTTATTTATATTGTATTTACTTTTTAAATAATTAACATTTGAACATTTGTAAAAAGATTTTCGTTTATAGCCTTTAATTGTTATTACAAAATTGTTCAGTTTTTTTTAAATTCAAATTGTTTAAATTTCTTTTTTCAAAATTTATAAACATAATAAGGGTATATAATTCATTTTCAGAAGTGAAATACGTGGGTAACTCGTTTGAAGTTACATTTTTTTATTGTTTTTGATCACAGTTCGATAATAAAAGTCTAAATGTATCCGTGTAGAAGACTTCATTCAAATATTGGGGTTGAATTTTGCATTTAAATGTGGCAAAATTTACCTAGTTTTTCAATATTTTTTATTGATTTGTAGATATTTAGATGAATTATTTGCAATTTCAAAGGGTTTTAGTTAAAATATTTTAATTACGCATGTATAATGTATAAAAAACATTTCAATGTTTAAATTTAGTAAGTTTTTCTAACCCCAAAATTTCTCTTTTCGAAAAATTCGTGGTCAAAAACGTATGAAATCTTTTAGCAATATTTCATTACACTATGAATACAATTTTTCAACAAATTGTCGCTTATATCCTTGATCGAGCTAGTCATTCATATGTCAAGATATTTATGCAAAATATTAAGAACACTTTGTTTCATAATCCGAAATCAAACCAAGTTCTGAAATCAGCGTGCAATATTTTTAACACACTTTCAAAGAAAATATTTAAAATTGTATTGATTTTTTAACAAAATTCCAAGAAAATTGCCAAGAAGAAATAATAAATTAATATTAATATATTAATATTTTTCAAAATTTTTTTAAATTTTGAACTGTAAACTTTTAAATTTTTTAATTTTTACCCAACTATAGTATTAAAGCTAATTTAAAAAGTTTGGTATTTCGTGTGGTATTATAAATTAGACGATTTTTTTTTGTAATTTTTAATTCCATTACATAATAAAGTTCTTTGATAGGTAAACCAAAAAAAGTATGTGAAAAAAACAAAATTGTAATTTTTTAATTTAAATAAATTTTAAAGTAGAGAAGATAACCTAATACCTATTCTCTATCATACAACGCACATTACTCAGGCTAAACATTTTAGAAATCGGTCCACATTTACAAAAGAAAAACGATATCGTTTTGTTCAAAACGAGATCTAAATTGCTATGGTTTGACGATGTTACTAACGAAAACGTTATGCAAAACGATACAAATTTATTGTTTTTTAACAAAATTGTTAACATTATCATTCCATAAAAATACCATTTTTGTAATAGTAACGTACTGAGAATAATAAAATGTACATCGTAATATCATTAAAAATATATTTTATAATGAAGCCAACATCAAAAATTGAGTTTTTAGCCTTAAAAAAAAGTAAAAACACCGTTTTTTCTATGCCAATCTACAAGAAATAGCAAAATTTGTATGACAGCTCCTTCTAGCGAAAGTTTTAGGTAAAAATAAATACCACAAATTGATTTCTCGAAAAACAATAAGATACCACAACTTTCCAGGATAAAATAAATAAGCATTATTTTATCAAATTTTTGATGATTTTTTCTTGTTAGACAGAGTTCTAAAAACACCAACTTCAAAGGCGTATAAGAAAATCTCGCACTAAACAAAAAAAAAACAATTGATGGTTTTGTTATCGAAAATGTCAACTTTCATTTGCTTTTGGTTTCATCCCATTCCGATTATGGTTGTTGCACTGTGTTATTAAATTGTTTAACATTAAATAGTAAATAAATTGCGTCTGTGTGCGGTTTTTTTTGTGTACTATATTCTCTTTTTTTTTGTTTTGTTAAACATTTCGTGGTGTTGTTGTTCGCCATTTTAATATCACTTCTTTTTTTTATTTGTTGCTCATTTACAAAAGAGATTATCGGTATGTTAAAGTTAAATGATTCGTTGCGGCTGAGTGTCGGTCGTTGGTTTAACTATTTCCTATATTTCGTGTGTTCGGTTTTTGTAGTTCAAAAGGTTGAGGTTTTGCTTTTGACATTTTTTTGTTAGTGCTCGCTGGTACAAGTTAGAAAAGCTTTAATAACAATATCTACTCTTATTGATTACAACTCTTGTTTGTTCCTCATCATTGTAATTTTTAGCTCAGCTTATTAGTTTGTCTGCAAATTTTATACGAAACGGTTGTTCGTTCGGTAATCGTGTGTGTCAATTAAAAAAATTGTGCATTAAAATAAAAAATAAAATTCATAATTTTTTACAAAATATGGCCTTAAAAAAAATTGTTAAATTCTTTAAAATAAAATCGTTAAATTTAATAATAATTTAGTTGCATCTGCGTGCCGGTCATATTTCTACATAGTTCGTGAGCTTCTTTTATTGTATTTAATAAAAAACGTCGTCTGATTTTACAGTTCTTTAAATGTAGTTTGTGTGCTTGTTTTTTTTTTTTTTTGTAGTTTAAAAGCTAGCGGTATTTTCATCTTTTAATGCAACAACATCTATTTCATCTCTTGTTTCTTCTCCTCATTGCAATTTTTAGCTCAGATTCATACTTAGTATGGGAGCAAATTTTATACGAAACGTATGTTCGGTAGTTAAATAATTTGTCGCGAGTGTCGGTCGGATATTTTGCATTTCCCCATAGTTCGTGTGTTCGTTTCTTTGTATTTCAA
Source organism: Delia radicum (assembly GCA_021234595.1). Taxonomy (NCBI): domain Eukaryota; kingdom Metazoa; phylum Arthropoda; class Insecta; order Diptera; family Anthomyiidae; genus Delia; species Delia radicum. The sequence goes on from CM037852.1 coordinate 104,860,490, forward strand.
GGGTTGTGCTTTTGTTTTTGACATATTTTCTTATTGTTTGTTGGTACAAGCAACAGCTTTAATAACAACAACGTCAAAGTACTTCTCTTTCCTTTTCAACAATTTTTAACTGAGCGAATCGGATGTTCGGTTAATAAAAAAGAGAATTTATAAAATTCATAAAAGAAATCGTTGAATACTATAAAACAAATTGGTTAGATTTAATGAATATTTTGTTGTGCCGGTAGATGATTTAACTTTCGGACGGATGTTTGTTCGGTAGATGTGTTTATCAAATAAATATAAGAAAGCAGTGATAACGAAAATTATTTCTTCGCAAATTATTTATTATTATTTCTTTAATTATTTCTTTACAAGAAAGCAATATTAATAGCTTCTGCTAAAATATATAAAAAAAAAAATTAAATAAAAAAATTAAAAAATATCCTATTAAATGCGATTGCGTTTATAATTTGAGTCCGGTCGTGTGCTCGATTATTTAAAATATGGTCGTGTGTTTTAAGTGTTAAATATCTTTGAGCCTCTATTTCATTAAAAAAATTTAATAAGTAAAATCAAATGGCTTTTAAAAATGGCGAAATAAAAAAAAATATAAAATAAAAAAAAATATATAAAATGAAAAAAGATATAAAATAAAAAAAATATAAAATAAAAAAATATAAAATAAAAAAAATATAAAATAAAAAAAGTATAAAATAAAAAAAATATAAAATATTATTAAAAATACATGCTTTAAATAAAAGTATTTTAAAATTTTGCTGCTGCAATAACTAAGCGGATAAGTAAAGAAGAAGAAGGTAAATACATTTTTTGGTACGGTTTTAATACTTTTTTGTAAAGCTTTTACTGAAAACAAAATCTTTCGTTGCCAAAGATCATACTTCTATATGCTTGCCAGATATTTTTTCTGTTATTCACAATAAAACTTATAAATAGGGCAAGAAATTTCATACAAATTCATGTTTTTTAAATAATAATCAATAATTTATGTAGACTAAATATTTATCCGAATCATTAAATTTTTCTTATTATTCTTTTAAGTGGATATTTTTCATGTTTTTAGTGAATAATTTTAATTTTTGTCTGCATTGCCCGACTAATAAATATCCCCATTAGTGCTGGTTAAAGAATGAGTAGTGGGTATCGAGTACAGTAAAAACTCGAGAATCTGGATTATTTATTGCAAACCCCAATCCGGATATTCGAATTTTCCGGATTACCAAATAAAAATTTTAAAACACTATTTTTGTACTAAAAGTGGCAATTGATATTTTTTATTTATTAAACATTAAATTAAATTATTTATTTAGAGGTAGAATCAAGTCCAAAAATCTAATATGATATTGTCATATTAGATTTTATTTGTTGCTTTTTCAAGATTCTCATAGAGTTTATTTTGCCTGTTGTATGTAATATCTCGGTTTGAGCTAAGCCAATTATCTTTTTCTATTGCAGGCAACTAAAGATTTGGGTGATGCCAATGAAACAGTTACATTGTCTATCATGAAAATGATAAAAAAAATTTTAAAAGCAAAAAATATAATCTAATATGATTCATATCATATGAAAAAAATTTGGAAAACTATAAAAAAAACATTGAATAGTTTGTAAAAATGTTGAAAAATATATTTTTTAAATTTTAATTTTCAATCTAGTTACCAGCACGAATCCCTATTTGCAAAAAAAAAGATAATTGTTTTGACCTTTTAGCGACCATATGAAGTGATCCTTCTTATTAGTTATAATCAGGGCAACCAGAAATATGCTCTACTATGTTTTTTTTTCCTGTGCGACGTATTGTAAAATGGATAGGATACAAATATAGAATTTCTTAGACTAGTTTTAATGATGTATTTTCACTAAACTAATGAAGTTTTCTATACAATATGTATGAAAAATTCTTAAACTTTATGAAAAATCTTCATAGTTTTAATGAAACTTTTTCCTTAGTCGTATGAAATTTTAAATAACTAAAATAAAATTTTTCATTAAATTTTATGAAAAACTACGTATTTTTAAGCAAATTGTTGTACTTTTTAGTTTTAGAGCACATGTTTCCCTTTTTTTAATTTGTAGTTACTGAACAATCTTATTTTTTTAAACAAAAAAATTCCAAATTTTTTTTTAATATTTTCCTGTTTGCAACACAAATTTTGGAAATTCAATGCACTTTTGCAAATTTTAATTTTCTGTTTTAAGGCTGTACCTAATAAGGATAATTAATATCGTATCTCCTGTTTTGTTACATTAAAACTAAATTTCACAAATTTTACTCCAACTGTACTGAAAAATAAGTTTTAAAGTACAGGCTCCATTAGGCTTTGCGTTCCGAGACGTTTCTGTAACGTGCCGTTCCTGATGGCTGTTTTGTGTGGTTAGTCTGTTCTTATTATCATAATGTGTCACAAAACCTGTTTTATATGTTATTTTGTACAATTTGCTTATAAAATTTAAAAAAAAATATTCTTGTATTAGTTGTTTAGTTTCTTTTATGTGAGAGAAATCAGCTGTTTTTAGCTGTCACTTAACGTAGTAGAGAAAATTCTGGTTTTAACAGGTTCTTCCGGCACGCACCGTCACATTACAGACAAACTAAGCACACACTTATTTTCATACATCAAAAACAAATCAGCTGATTCGTCACGGAACGTTACGTACAAACTAATTTAGCCTGTAAGACTTTTGAAGAAAATGTTTAAGAGCATATTTTTCAAATTTTAAGAGCATATTTTTTGTTTTTTATGACGTTTTTTATGTGCATAAAATTGAATTTATAACTAAAATTAACAAAAAATTTAATTAATTTAACTTAAATAATTTTATTCAGTTGAAATTGATTTTTATAGTTTTTTTATGTAAAAAGTGTAGACACAAGGCCAAATTACTCGAGCGGATTCGAAATGTAACTCGTTGATGAAACGCTATATGAGTTAAAATAAAATAGAAGATACTGTTGTTCTTTCGTCTCTAATTCATTAAACGGACCCCCGAAGAGAAAATCTATTTTCAACAGAATTTACTTTCCGCAGACAACATATTTGATGTATGTTCTATTTTTACTCATTATACCTATAGAGTAATAGCATGTCTCTTAAAAAAGCATTTGTTGAGTTTCGTTCAAAAAATAAATCGGTGCGCTTTTGCAAAACCTGACACCCTGTGTTAAAACAGGTTGACTATAGGAACAATTTTCTTAAAGACCAAGTCCAGCTTTATAATTCTTGTAAACACTTTTTCCAGATTGGGCCAATAGTTATAAAGATACATAAGTTTTTATAAAATTTAAAATAAACTATTAAAAAGGGTTTAGAATTAAATAATAAATAAATTGTGTCCGTGTGGGTTTTAAAATTCCCGACTTTTTTACACTCCCGGGAAAAATTTTTTAAGACTAGACCTTAACCCATACAAACAGATACAATTATGTATATTTGGCATGGAGTAAATTTATATGAAATTTATATGACTACATAAAGCTCCATATCAACTTATTTTAATCGGGAAAATTTTTAATACAGTGTTATATAACATCATATATTGTTATATCTCATGTTGTATAAGTTGATATTTTTTATCTCATCATTCCAGAGTAAAACGTTACATAATCATGCATTATTTTATACAAATATATCGCACATCTAGTTCAAAAGTGACTCAACTCAAAATTTTTCATTTTTCAGAAATCGAAGAAAAATATTTGCAACTTTATACCACTTGAAACATAAAGAAAGACATAACTCTTTTTTCGCAACAGTTAACAACAACAGTGTAAACAAGTGTATTGTGAATAGTTTAAGCATATAAACCCGAAAAATTAAAATTTTGAGTTTAGTCACTTTTGCACTGGGTGTGCGATATATGTTATTGCAAGCTATTACATGTAAATACATATGTTAATATATATAAAATTTTTTCCACTTAATTTATGTATTTAATGTATGTTTATATATACAACATTTTTAATACGATGCCACATATAATTACATCTTATTACATATCGATCAGTATATGACATATACAGTTATATATGGTTAGTCTAATTATGTGCGAATACATGTATAATTAGATATAACACAAATTATATAAAAATAAAATAAATGTATTTTTTTTTTTGGATAAAACGATATCGCCTTCCATAACTCGTTCCAACATTGTGACCTTTTGTTATAAAAAACTATATATGTGTATTAGACTTTTCCGTAATTTTAAAAATTTCGAATTTCGTCACGTACTTAAACTTATTGAGCTGTTAATGGAAAAAACAAAATTTTTGGACAACGTAGAGTTTAAAAATTTGGCAATACTGAGCATATCATGGTAAATTATGGTCCACCACAACAGCATCATTTAGTTTGAAACAAGTAATTATATTTATTAATTGTTTTAAATAGAAAGATGTAGTAGACCAAAATTTTATAAATATATGAAGGGCTTATTGTAAAAACATAATAAGCCACATTTTATTTTTAGTTTGTTTTCGCCTTTTATAGGTTAAAAAATTCAAAAAATATGAATTTAGTAGGACGTTTGAACTCCAGATACTTGTAATAAGTGTTTAAGCAAGACTCATATAAAAAACTAATCAGTAGATGTTTAGAAAAGAGCGAAAAACCCATAAAACTATGAATGAGGCTTCTCAAGTTTTTACAATAAGCCCTTCATATGTATTTCCAAGAATATGCTCAGCATTACTAAACTTTTGAACCAAATTTTGTACAAAAATTAAAAAAATATAAGTAAAAATCTACATAATTTAAAAAAACGCTGAAATTGGAAAAAACCAATGAAGTTTAAAAAAATCGCCAAAATTTAATTGGCAAAATTAATTTAAAAAATCGATATAAATTAAAAAAACGCTGAAATTAGAAAAAACCAACAAAGTTTAAAAAAACGCCAAAATTTAATAAAATTTAAAAAATCAGCTAAATAAAATTCAAAACCGTCTTTATCGTGAAAACCTTCATTTTTTTAGTTTTGGACTATTTTTTTAAATTTGGTGCGTTTATTTAAATTTTGATAATTTTTTTAATATGTGAGATATTTTTTTCTCAATTTGGCGATTTTTTTAATTTCGGATTTTTTTATACCTATGTACCTATATCAATCATTTTTTAAAATTTTGAAATTTAAAATTTTGTTGGCAATATTTTTTTTGTGTATGAAGATTTTTCATAAAGTTCACACAGAAAAGCTAAACTCGAATTTTAATTAAAATATTCATTGATTCCATTAAAATTTTAATTGAATTCGGTCGTATTAGATAAATTTTCTATTAAGGTTTTAATCATATCTATTAAAAATTTAATTTAATTTTCTTTTTAATTGAAACAAATTTTTAGTAAATCCTATTAAAAATGTAATTAAATTTCTCAAAATTGCCGAAATTTCAAAATCTTCAAAAATCAAAAAAAAAAACGCCGAAATTAAAAGAAAAAAGTTTAAAACAATTGGCAAAATTAAAAAATCTCTATAATTTAAAAAACGCTTAAATTGGAAAAATCAACAAGGGTAAAAAAACTTGTTATTTTGTTCTTTGTTATTATTATGGGTTAAAAAATTGGACATTTTGTGTGCACCAAATTAATTTTTAGTTAAAAATATTTAATATACATATATTATTAAGCTTTTAATTCAAAGTGAGTTTGAAATCAAACTAAAGTTTATTTGGAATAGTTTTGGCGATAATATTTTCTGTGTAAGCAGTTTTTCATTCATATTGTGAAGAAAACTTCATTAGTTTAGTGAAAAAATTTCATTAAAACTCGTCCAAGAAATTCTCTCTGTGTACAAATGTGGTTTAAAAAATTTAAAAATTTGTTATTCCAGGGTTGCCATATAACGACTAGTAAATACTAATTTTTACTTTTTTTAAAGCACTTTTCCAAAAAATATTTAAAAATATATGGGAGGCTGGCATAACAAAAGTGATAAAGCATACTTAAAAAGAAATCCTGATCAAATCAAGATTTTTTTTTGCAATTGTAATCCTTTTTCTGATTTCATATCATAAAAAGGATTAAGCTATAAAAAATAATTAAAATTTAACATACTAATATTTAAATCATCTTTTTTAATGTAGTATAAGGAGGGAATAGAATTGTGAATGAATTTAATGTATACAATTACATAATACTAAAATAAACGAAAAAACTTCAAAATTACGTTTTTCTTAATTGATATTTTCGATTTTAAGTAAAACTTGACAATAAGGTAAATTTCTTAAATTGTCTAAAATGTTTACAAATTCCTTTTAAAATCTCCCGTTATAAATATTTTCTTATATTCCATACAATTTTATTTCAAAAACAATGTAATTCTTCAAAGCTTTACTCACGTACATACAAATATGTAAAAAAATATATACGTATGTACATACATATATTTGTAGGTTGCTTTAAAAAAACTCTCCCTTTTCAATAAAAAAAACTATTTCATAAGAAAAACTCCCTCTCTTTCTCTCTCCGACAATAAGACCTTTTTTAAGTTCTTTGCGTTTGCGCATCTATAAAATTTTTTAGAAAATTTCTTTAATAATTTAGAATATCTATAAAGTACTTTTTAAAATCCCTAATATAAATATAAAAACCTCAAAATAGATTTTATCCATTAATTGATATTTTAAATGTAGACAAGGAAAATGCGTTCTCAAATCAAATTAAATATTTTGTTATAGGAATTCTATATAATTTCATTTCAAAAACAAAGTAATGCTTCAAAACTTAACATACATATTCAAACGTATGCCTAAATAATATTGGCTTCTTATTGGTTATCTGTCTCTTTTTATAATAAAAAAAACTCTCCTTCTTTTATAAGAAAATATCTCTTATTCTTTCCAGCATATTTAAAATTTAACAATATATGAATGTGTTTTAGAAATTTTATTTAAATGTATGTTTCTCATTTTCATGTTTAACTTACATCTTGTTGCGTTTATTTTTATTTTCATGTTTAACTTACATCGTGTTGCTTTGCCTCTGGAATTGTATATTTCATGAATCGATATCAATTTAAAAATTTATTTTGTATAATCTCAACTATATTGCAGATAGTAACTTGTCATTCGCACCATCTTATCTGCAACAAAAGTCTGGATTGTCCATCCTCTATATATTGATAATCCTTGGTAGTACTTTTACTCTAATTCAGTACCACTTGTAATGCATTTATAAATCTTATAAATATTAATTTTAAAAAATAATGCTTAATCTAAAAATTTGTGCTTTTTATGAACATGAAACGCGAGGTAAAAGAAAAAAACAACATTTACCGAGGAAGAAAATAACATTTTTTGTTCTCAAAATGTTCAAGTAACTAGAAGACTTGCAGTTTTTTCTAGAGCAGAAATAAACAGGAAACTTTACACGACCTTGTTATACAAAATAATTAAAAATAATAACTACATGGTCGGTATTATGGATCAATACCATATTTTTATGAAGGATAAATCTCAGTATTTAGTACTTCAGCAATTTCAGATTGTTCAAAACCACTATTTTGTTATAAAAAAAAACAGGATCAGTGGTAGAAAGCATATTGCCTATAGTGGAACTAAGCAACTATTTCATTTTTAAAATTGAAAATTTAGAATCCATTACGCATGTTATAATGGTTGGGTGTTTAATTTGTTTAAACAAGTTGTTTCCAACGCTCTGTTCTAAAAACCTGAACTGGTTTTGAAAAAATTAATTAATTTGCATGCTTTTAAGCAATTTCATTAAAATGTTAAAATTAATTTGAATTGTTTAATGTATTCTCTATATAAGTTTTGTATAATAAACACCAAATTCATATACTGAAAAATATGCACTAAAAACCTCTAAAAACAGTTTTCTTAAAACCAGTTGTCATATAAAATTTAACAGATGTTGAGTACCTTGGTTCTTCTTTAGTCTATTTGCTCGTTGGTTGAAAACCTAATAATTATAACGTTGTTTTTAGTACGTTAATAAAAAAAACTAATAATCCTTCCATAAGAAAAAACCCTGGGTCTTCATTTTTTTTGCAGTAAATTTTGAAACTCATTTATATTCTAAATTTTTTGTATATATATTTATACATAATGATATGCTGTGCCATATAAAATTATATATAAAAGTAATAAAAATATTTTTGATTAATTGTACCATAAACACCTACATTAGGGGTACAACCAACTATCACCGCGCTGTAGCCGATGTTGTGCTGAAACCGAAAAATGTTTCCTCAGGTCATTTCGGAACAAAAACGTTCCGCGTCGAATCCGATTTCTGAAAGTCCTTTTAGCAATAAATTATAATATTTCTGAAAGTACTTTTAGCAATAAATTATAATAATTCGCAAATTTGCATAAGACAGCGTAGGTAAGTCGCAATATTTTATCACGATTAATTGAATTTATACAAAATATTATTCAACATTTAATGGAAAAACTTATAATTTATTTATCATTTAATGAAATTATAAAGAAAATATTTTTATTTTTTTAGAACTTACTGATCATTTTTAACGAAAATCTAAAGATGCAATTCTTATAGTTTTGTTATGCACTACATGGTAGGGATAGGGCCATTTTGATATTTTTTAAAAAATTGTAAAAAAGTTGTATTCCTAACCTACATATTACCATATATGGCCAGATATACAAGATATGCTAATATATAACATACGATACAATGATATATGATGATATATTAGGCCATATTAAAAAATTTAATATACTAAGTATAAGATATGAATATATATCGTAATATATTGCTACACATATAAGCATATATTATGATATCAAGTTGTATATGAGTATATAGAAACTTTTTTCCATTGGGTATATTTATTTTTGTTAAAAACCAAAAATATGACTTTTTCCGGTGTGTGATTTTTGCCATACTTTTTTCGGTTTACGTATCAAAAGAACTTTAGTTATGTAATGTAATAAAAAAAACAAAAAATCATTGTATTAATAATACCTCACGAAATAAAAAAAATTTATGAAAAATTTTAATTTTTTGCCTAAAAATTTTGTTAATTTTTTTTCTTTTAACTTTGTTAAAAAAAAATCAATCCAATTAATAATACTATCTGAAAAATAGGGCTTTGAAAAAAATGTTAAATCTTATTTCAATATGTCAAACTTCAGACAAAAAAAAATTATTTGAGAGCAAGCTGATTTGAGATAGCGCTGGAATTTTTTTTTTTTTTGAAAACTTTAATTTTTATTTCGAAACTTAAATCTTTATGGGGTTCTTAACATGTTTTATAAAATAATTTTTTTTTTAAACCTATCCACTTATTTATTGTTTAACTAAGATGTTACTCTTATTAATTTTTAAACAAAAAATAACAATTAACTGGATGTAAATGATTTACTTACATGTTTTTTTCCATTACGCACTATTAGAAAAAATCACTATTCGCAAAGCACTCAATAAGCACTCAATACCCGGAACTGCTTTCACCAACTAGCGCTTTCGAGCTGCAAAGCTAAATAACAAAGCATAAACAATAATAATACATAAAATATGTACAGAAATGCACGTGCATAACGGCGCTTTTCTCTCATATGTCAGATGTTCTTTTAAAAGGACGGTTGCGCCAAGTGGGTTAATATTTTGTATGAATTACTTGACATACGGCTTATAAATAAAGTCAGGGCAGAAGATTTTGTGAAAGATTATTAATTTTAAAAAGAAAATTTTGTTATTCTAAAAAAAGCTATTTAGAATATAGCTTTTTTTAGGATAACAAAATTTACTTGCTTTTTTAACTGATATTAATTATTTTTTTTAAATTACACCCACAATAATTTATCCGTAGAGACTACTGAATATACACATTAAATCAACTGAAAATCAGTTAAAAACAGGACCACTTACTTTTCGTTTAAAACAATTGTATTTTTTAGTTTATTTTCAACTGTTGAAAAATTAACTGACAAAATCCATAAAAACAATAGATTGTTTTCGTTTATTCCAATACTCAATATAAAATAGAAAATTTTAACTGAATATTTTAACTATTACCGAAAGTCCGTTTTTTTGTTTATTTTGTTTATTGAATAACAGACAGAATTGTTAAAAATATATTTCTTTGTTAATTTAACTGTATATTCCATTGAAACAACTTTACCGATTAAACTTTTAAATAACTGTTGATTTTTTATGGAAAAGTTCTTGTGAGTGTATATATATTTTAATATTTGAAAAAATCTTTTAAATATCTTTTACAGGCATTAAGATATAAAAAGCTGAACTAAAGAAAACTATTTTAAAGGGTGTACACGATTTTTTTTTTACAAATTTAAACGCGAATTGTGAAAGTTCTATAAAAGCTAGAAAGAAAATTCAAATATTTTTACTCGTAAAACTTTTTTGAAGTCGATATTGTCCAAAAAAGAAAAAATAAAAAAAAATAATACTGTCAAATTTCTACCAATAATGGTTTCTACAGCAAGAGAAAACCAGGAATAAGTTTCAGTTTCGTCCAATGTAACAATTTCTTCAAAATTTATGAAACATTCCATAAACAACAAGAATTATAATGATCATATCATGGTCTCTTGGATATTTTTTCTATAGTATGAAGCGTTACATTGGATGAAAATCTATGAAACATGTCATAGATATAATGAAGCTTTTCTTTTAAGTGTAATTTGGTTTAAAAAAATGAAATACTGATAATTAATAGTAATCAGTTCAACTCATCAGTTTTCTGATAAAATTTTTAATTGGTTTAAATTGAGAACCAGTACAACGGTTTATGAAGGTTAAAGACGAAATATCTTAAAAACTGGTAAATTAAAAAATGTGAACATATATCAACAATTCATTAAAGTTTAATAGTCAAAATAAATTCAAAAGTAATTGTCCAAAACCTAGCAAGGACTTTTATAGGGAGAATGCGAAAATTTACTCAGACTCTCAAAGAGTTCCGAACTTTTTTTTAATATTAAAAAACTTGATAAACTTTTCTTAAATGTGAGATATCAACTTCATTTATATTGTATTTACTTTTTAAATAATTAACATTTGAACATTTGTAAAAAGATTTTCGTTTATAGCCTTTAATTGTTATTACAAAATTGTTCAGTTTTTTTTTAAATTCAAATTGTTTAAATTTCTTTTTTCAAAATTTATAAACATAATAAGGGTATATAATTCATTTTCAGAAGTGAAATACGTGGGTAACTCGTTTGAAGTTACATTTTTTTTATTGTTTTTGATCACAGCTCGATAATAAAAGTCTAAATGTATCAGTGTAGAAGACTTCATTCAAATATTGGGGTTGAATTTTGCATTTAAATGTGGCAAAATTTACCTAGTTTTTCAATAATTTTTATTGATTTGTAGATATTTAGATGAATTATTTGCAAATGGTTTTAGTTAAAATATTTTAATTACGCATGTATAATGTATAAAAAACATTTCAATGTAAGGTTTTCTAACCCCAAAATTTCTCTTTTCGAAAAATTCGCGGTCAAAAACGTATGAAATCTTTTAGCAATATTTCATTACACTATGAATACAATTTTTCAACAAATTGTCGCTTATATCCTTGATCGAGCTAGTCATTCATATGTCAAGATATTTATGCAAAATATTAAGAACACTTTGTTTCATAATCCGAAATCAAACCAAGTTCTGAAATCAGCGTGCAATATTTTTAACACACTTTCAAAGAAAATATTTAAAATTGTATTGATTTTTTAACAAAATTCTAAGAAAATTGTCAAGAAAGAAATATACTTTTTAGGATACATATTAATATTAATATATTAATATTTTTCAAAAATTTTTTAAATTTTGAACTTTAAACTTTTAAATTTTTTCCCAACTATAGTATTAAAGCTAATTTAAAAACTTTGGTATTTCGTGGGGTATTATCAATTAGACGATTTTTTTCCATTTTTAATTCCATTACACAATAAAGTTCTTTGATAGGTAAACCAAAAAAAGTATGTGAAAAAACAAAATTGTAATTTTTTAATTTAAATAAATTTTAAAGTAGAGGAGATAACGTATTACCTATTCTCTATCATACAACGCACATTACTCAGGCTAAACATTTTAGAAATCGGTCCACATTTACAAAAGAAAAACGATATCGTTTTGTTCAAAACGAGATCTAAATTGCTATGGTTTGACGATGTTACTAACGAAAACGTTATGCAAAACGATACAAATTTATTGTTTTTTAACAAAATTGTTAACATTATCATTCCATAAAAATACCATTTTTGTAATAGTAACGTACTGAGAATAATAAAATGTACTTCGTTTAATGATAATATTTTATAATGAAGCCAACATCAAAAATTGAGTTTTTAGCCTTAAAAAAAAGTAAAAACACCGTTTTTTCTATGCCAATCTACAAGAAATAGCAAAATTTGTATGACAGCTCCTTCTAGCGAAAGTTTTAGGTAAAAATAAATACCACAAATTGATTTCTCGACCCCAAAAACAATAAGATACCACAATTATTATTATATTTATACCGCATTATTTTATCAAATTTTTGATGATTTTTTCTTGTTAGACAGAGTTCTAAAAACACCAACTTCAAAGGCGTATAAAAAAAATCTCGCACTAAACAAAAAAAAAACAATTGATGGTTTTGTTATCGAAAATGTCAACTTTCATTTGCTTTTGGGTTTATCCCATTCCGATTATGGTTGTTGCACTGTGTTATTAAATTGTTTAACATTAAATAGTAAATAAATTGCGTCTGTGTGCGGTTTTTTTTGTGTACTATATTCTCTTTTTTTTGTTTTGTTAAACATTTCGTGGTGTTGTTGTTCGCCATTTTAATATCACTTCTTTTTTTTATTTGTTGCTCATTTACAAAAGAGATTATCGGTATGTTAAAGTTAAATGATTCGTTGCGGCTGAGTGTTGGTCGTTGGCTTAACTATTTCCTATATTTCGTGTGTTCGGTTTTTGTAGTTCAAAAGGTTGAGGTTTTGCTTTTGACATTTTTTTGTTAGTGCTCGTTGGTACAAGTTAGAAAAGCTTTAATAACAACATCTACTCTTATTGATTACAACTCTTGTTTGTTCCTCATCATCAGTGCTGCCAACCCATTTTGTTCATAAATCGTCAATTTCGAGAAAAAAAATCGTCAATATCGTCATTTTTAAATATAATATCGTCAAAAAATCGTCATCAAAAAAAATGATTTATTTGAATGAAAATCGACTAACAATGTTAAATAAATTAAATAAATTGATATAATTCACAGTTTTATTGACTATATTTTGGTGTTTGCAAATAAAGATTTTAAAAATAAAATTTAAATTTTAGGGATATATTTCAATTTTTATACATTTGAACAGAGCATTTTTTTATTATTTCTTTTTCAATATTTATATTGAAACACTCTGATTTATTTACTTTCAGATAGTCTTTAGCAAATAAAATTCCCTGTAATGTGGAGGTATCTAAAGCGTTACGAGTCTTGGTTTTATTTAAATTTACAACGTTGAAAGTTCTTTCGACGTTAGCCGATGAGTGTGGGTGGGAATGCCATTAAACTTGAAACAAATTTTGTTAAAGTTAGAAATGCTGGAGTGTTATTAGCTCGTTTGATATTAGATACATTTTTCCAAAATGACATAGTTTCAAAATTGTCAAATTTCATGTTTCGTATTTCACGAATTTCATTATCAAGTTCTTGTTCATCCATATCCAACAAATTAGGAAAATATTTTGCTAAAATTACGAGATCATTATTTTTTTTATCTAAGGCAGCGTGTGGCTGAAGACAGTTTAATTTTTTTAAAACTTCATCATCAAAATCAAATCGTTTTAAAGTTTGTGGAACTAATTCAACATAAAATTGAATACAACAATTAACTAATTTGTTATATTCATCACGCTCAATATTCATACAAGCCAATTTATCTTTGAAATATATACCGAGATACACATCAATTATTTCTAAGAAAATGTCGTTATTGTTCAAGTTTTGAACATCAAAATTTTCGATGTATTCCTCTTTTACAAAATTACATAGAACAGTTTGCAGTAATCTATTCAATTCAATATACATATTCTGAATTTGCAGACTTTCACTTTGAAAAAGTTTGTTGACATTATTTATAATGCGTAAAATGTATTTCAAAAAGTTAAAATATAATTCATGAACATCATTAAGATTATTCAATATGTCGTTTGCTGTATCAATATTCAATATTCACTGCAAAAGCAAAATAAATTTTTAATGGTTCTAAAAGTTCCAATAACCGATTTACAACTGCCTCAAGTGAAAGCCATCTTGTTTGCGAAGGATGAAGAAGTTTCTTTGGCTTTAATTCCAGTAAAGACTGAATCTTTATAAATTGGTTATTTCTCTTTGAACTATTGGCAACATAATTATATATGTTTCTGGACAGAGTTTCCACTGATGATGGTAGCTTCATACAAGCATATGAAGAACACAGTGCCAATGAGTGGCACACACATTTTATTATAAATAAATTTGGTATTTCTTTTTTAAAATGACTAGCCACTGAATTATATTTTCCGGTCATATTCGGAGCGCCATCGGCAGCAAAACCCACCATATATTTTTGTAATTTACTTTGTTATATAAAAGATAGTTTTTAATAGCTGAAAAAAGAGACACTGCATCACAGCTATCAACTGCCAGGAGACCAAAAAAAAAGTCGTGTACTGTCAAATTTATACATACTCTGGATACTAAACACATCAGTTTCTTGCTGGAAATGTCAGTAGTCTCATCAATACAAAGGGAAAACGCATTGGAGTTCATAAGTTCACATATATATTTAAGCTGACTTTCACCGATAACATTTTTTATTATTGCAGTAGATTTAGTTCTGCCTATCGAAATGGATTTGGCAATGTCGGAGCCCTTAAAACAGTTTTTGACCATTTGTGATAAATCATCCATTGTAACAAACGAAATATTATGTTCAGTTAAAAACAGTGATAATTTAATTTCAATTTGTTTTGCTGCGTTTTCTTCTTTATTCAAAAACGATGATATAACTGGTTGATTTTCCAAAACAACATTTTCTGCCTCTGAATGTTTTTGTGTTTTCATATGCTTTATAAAATCAGATTTTCCGGATGTAGTTTTTAAAGCTTTTTTACAAACATTGCAAAAAATGTTCCCGTATTTTTTGATTGCCCATGATTTTATGTTTGGATCTTCAAACCACTGATCTTTTATATTTCTCTTTTTTCTTTCTTGGAAAGAGTTTTCCAACCCATCATCCTCAACTTCGATTGTATCATTTGAGGCTAAAAAAAGTGGTCATTATTAATGCATTCACTTGTTTTTAATTTTGAAAACTTACCACTTTTAATCAAAAATTTTTCCATTTTTTTTTTTTTATAAAGAAAATATTTAGTTAATCAATAGAAAAAAATCTTATATTTTACTATTTCCAAATTTTCTTTTAACTGATTTTAATGTCAGAGTTTTCTATATAATAAAAACAAAACATATGTTTTACTCTTTCTTTTACATTGATGTTTTTATAAAATTGCTTTTCACCTGCTTTCTTGCTTGTATTTTTTTAAAATGTTACGATATTTTGTTATTTTTTCTCGAAAAATTACCATATTTTTATTAATTTTGATTTGTTTTGTTAATTGTTGCCATATTTGGATTTTTTTTGCGAAAAATTACCATATTATTAGTAATTTAAAAAAATCGTCATTTTTGTACTAGCGCAAAATGAAAAAATCGTCAATCGTCATTTTTACAATTTTGAATTCAAAAATCATCAAAAAGGAGACAAATCGTCAAAGTTGGCAGCGCTGCTCATCATTGTAATTTTTAGCTCAGCTTATTAGTTTGTCTGCAAATTTTATACGAAACGGTTGTTCGTTCGGTAATCGTGTGTGTCAATTAAAAAAATTGTGCATTAAAATAAAAAATAAAATTCATAATTTTTTACAAAATATGGTTTTAAAAAAAAATCGTTAAATTCTTTAAAATAAAATCGTTAAATTTAATAATAATTTAGTTGCATCTGCGTGCCGGTCATATTTCTACATAGTTCGTGAGCTTCTTTTATTGTATTAAATAAAAAACGTCGTCTGATTTTACAGTTCTTTAAATGTAGTTTGTGTGCTTGTTTTTTTTTTTTTTGTAGTTTAAAAGGTAGCGGTATTTTCATCTTTTAATGCAACAACATCTATTTCATCTCTTGTTTCTTCTCCTCATTGCAATTTTTAGCTCAGATTTATACTTAGTATGGGAGCAAATTTTATACGAAACGTATGTTCGGTAGTTAAATAATTTGTCGCGAGTGTCGGTCGGATATTTTGCATTTCCCCATAGTTCGTGTGTTCGTTTCTTTGTATTTCAAGGGTTGTGCTTTTGTTTTTGACATATTTTGTTATTGTTTGTTGGTACAAGCAACAGCTTTAATAACAACAACGTCAAAGTACTTCTCTTTCCTTTTTAAAAAATTTTTAACTCAGCGAATCGGATGTTCGGTTAATAAAAAAAAAATTTATAAAATTCATAAAAGAAATCGTTGAATACTATAAAACAAATTAGTTAGATTTAATGAATATTTTGTTGTGCCGGTAGATGATTTAACTTTCGGACGGATGTTTGTTCGGTAGATGTGTTTATCAAATAAATATAAGAAAGCAATGATAACGAAAATTATTTCTTATTATTTCTTTAATTATTTCTTTACAAGAAAGCAATATTAATAGCTTCTGCTAAAATATATAAAAAAAAAAAATTAAATAAAAAAATTAAAAAAATATCCTATTAAATGCGATTGCGTTTATAATTTGAGTCCGGTCGTGTGCTCGATTATTTAAAATATGGTCGTGTGTTTTTAGTGTTAAATATCTTTGAGCCTCTATTTCATTAAAAAATTTAATAAGTAAAATCAAATGGCTTTTAAAAATGGCGAAATAAAAAAAAAATATAAAATAAACAAAAAAATATAAAATAAAAAAAGATATAAAATAAAAAAAAAAATATAAAATAAAAAAAAATATAAAATAAAAAAATATAAAATAAAAAAAGTATAAAATAAAAAAAAATATAAAATATTATTAAAAATATGTGCTTTAAATAAAAGTATTTTAAAATTTTGCTGCTGCAATAACTAAGCAGATAAGTAACGAAGAAGAAGGTAAATACATTTTTTGGTACGGTTTTAATACTTTTTTGTAAAGTTTTTACTGAAAACAAAAATCTTTTGTTGCCAAAGATCATACTTCTATATGCTTGCCAGATATTTTTTCTGTTATTCACAATAAAACTTATAAATAGGGCAAGAAATTTTATATTTTATTTTTCAATTTGTTTTTTGATTATGGTTTTTTTTTTTGTAACCCGGATAAATTTGTAAAAATATGTGCACATTAGGGTTATAGCTTTTTTTTGCTAAATTTTTACCTATTAGCACGTAACGGGCAATAATGTATTAATAAGAGAAATCGTTTTTTTCTTAATTTTTTTTTCAACTTTTTAACATTAAAGTTGTACTAGTTGACCAATAATACTGCACAACACATTTTGAATAACTTCTAACTTATTGTGTTCGTTATTTTGATGTCTATATCGCGAAACAACGTTTTAATCTGTTTTATTAAAATCCGCGAAACACGTCAAATTTGAAAACGTTTGTGCCCTTTAAGTTTGATATTCATCGTTTTTACATAATTACGTTAAAAGTTTAGCTAAATATTAATTTTTAGTTTAATTAAACAAAAATAGAATTATGCCCTTTTGAAAACCGCGAAAAAATAATATTTATATTTTTGTGGACTAATATACGGCTAGGCTAGCTAAAATTTGAAAATTAAAAAAGTCAAAAGTTATAACCCTAGTACATAAACTTTTTTAGTAACCCAATTAAAAAAATAATATGATGATCTATATAATCATACGAAATTAATTATGAGTCTTAATACAGTTTTATCCTAGAAATGGCCCCATATAATTATATAAGTTTGCATTAGTTTAGTCTTAATTGGATAATATCAGATTAAATTACATCCGAATAATGGCGCGATACAATTTAATCTGGTCTTATATAGCGGTATAAATTTAAATTTGAACTGATATTAATATATTCAAAATTAGCTATAGTTGTATCCGGTTTTTTATTTTAAAACTTCATTAAAATCCGAAATATTTGCAGAAATAATTACCGTCAAATACGGGTTTTGTTTAAACGTTATTAATCCTTTTAGACTTTAGCCACATACATATGGAAATTTTATTTTATTCAAAAAATTCTCTTGAAATTACCTTAAAAAAATTGTTTGAGAAAAAACGTTGAAAATGAAGATATAATGAAAATGAAGATTTTATGGAATTTAGTAAAGGGTCCGCCATCTAACTTTTTTTTTCAACTAGTGCTTATTTCGTGAATGGCACTTAGCTTATGTCTGATTTGAAAGATAATTAGTTTTATCCTTCCGCTGAACGAATATGGTCCGCATGTTCGTTATCTTGTGAAAAAAGGAAAGAAACTGGCATCCTCATCGATAAACCAAAGTGTGAAAAGCCAAAAACAGTGCGTACACCCGAGAATATTGCTGCTGTGGCAGAAAGTGTGCGTGAAGCGCCATCAACATCTATTCACCGTCGTTCTCAACAATTGAACATTTCGGAGACATCATTGAGACGAATTTTGTATAAAGACCTTGGTATGACGCCATACAAAGTCCAATTAGTTCAGGAGTTCAAAAAAAAAGTTATTTGGCGGACCCTTTAAGTTATACCATTAAATAACAAACACGGAAAAAACGTTGAAACTTAATTTAGCTTTTTACATTGAAAAAAATCTAAAACTTAATTAAAAACTCCTAATGTTACAAATGAAACAAGTCCGTTTTTAGGGTTCCAACATATTTTGTGTATAAGGTGTAGAAATTTGGGAACCAGAAAGAAATCAATTCAAAAGACAAAAATTGGGGTAAATTTTGTGTATACAATTATACACAAAATGATATAGGCAATTAATTGTAATATTATATTGATGTAATATATATTTATATCCAAAATATGATAGACAAATTTTCTCTGCATTAATTTTATCCAAACTTAAATTGTGTTTTTTTTTAAATATGCTATAAGATCTAAATATATATTATTTTGTCTTTTGCAATTCCTAGGTACGTATATATATTTATTAGCGTATTATAAACACAATTTGATTTAGCGTATTATAAACACAATATACAATTACATATTGAGCGAGATGCGATAAGACGCATCTAAAAAAGACATCATATTAAAATTGTTTGACGAAATAAATTTTATATATGAATTTACATAATTATGTCCGGTTGAATACACTGGCAGATAAAACTTTATAAGTGTATATAAAATAATGTATTATTTTATGCAAACGTTTTAACTCGGAAAATTAAAGATTTATAACCGTCCAAAAAAATAATTATTTTTTATTCGTGACCTCAAAAGTTCCAGATTTTGCAGACAAATTTAAAGGCAAATATCCTATATAAATTGCCTGACACTTACAAGGAAGCTTTTCCAATGGGTTCCCTTTGAACCTAATTAAATTTGGATAGGTGATAAGGAAGCAAAAAAAATATGATAAACGTATTTTTCAGCAGCCCAGTCCCATGTTTTGGGGTTTAAAAGTGGCGATGAAATTTAACACATCTTTGTATGAAAATATGTTTAAAGTTTTGTAAATTTAGACTTAATTAAAAACAGCGTAACATTATTTGAGAAAACACACATTTTGACACTATGTCGTGGACCCAGGCTGCCACTTATTTGAATTATTTTAAATATTGGTGAAAAAATTATTCACTATTTTTTGTCCTTTTTCATATATCCGATTTTGTTTAAGATCGGAGAGATCCCATCTTGGTATACTTCATGTCTTGTATTAACAAAATCGTAAATTTTCCAAGGACGCGTTTAATCTCACTAGTGTGATTGTAGTCTGAAATAAATAATGATAAAGAAAAAATATGAAATTGGTATACTATTTCCAATTCACTTTGATTTATAGTTTGGACGATTTAAGATGCGTTTCAAGCGTTAACAAATGATGCATTTCGATCATAGTTTGATGCTTAATGGATTTTTGAGATATCGTAAAAAACTACTGAAAACTATATTTCCAGATCCGTGCGTAGCGAACCAAATTAAAAAGATTGCACTTCAAGTAAAGTATCAACTTTTGAAATGACACTACGGCACACGTAAACTTAAGTTTTTGTCGTAGCATCCAGTGGTATTCCCGTTTTAAAATATTATGTCAAAATACACAGAAACAAATATTGTCAAAAAAATTTCAATTAAACTTTTGTTCGATTTCAAACTCACTTTCAATTAAATGTTAAATAATATGTATTAACTGTTTAATTGAAAATGAATTTAATATAAACAAAATTTCCAGTTTTTATAACGTATAATAACAACATAAAATAAAATGCAAAAATTTTAAAAAATCGATTAAAGTAAAAAATTCGTGTTTTTTAATTTTGGGGTTGTAGAGATTTAATGGAATTTTGGGGTTTTCTTAATTTTGGCAACTTTTTTAAATTTCTGCAATTTTGAGGATTGTTTTTTTTTTTAAATTTTTCAAATGTTTTCGATTTTTTAAAAATTTGGCAATTTTTTACAATTTCGGTGATTTTTTTTTTTAAATTTTGTAATTCTGGCGATTTGTTTTTAATTTAAGCAATCTTTTTCCCAATTTCCCAGCCAGAAATTGCCAATGGTCTGAGAAATCAAGCACTGGCAGAGCACTGTTTGCGAATAGTCCAACAAATAAAGTGCTGGCAAAGCACTGGTTTACTACGTTCTGCCAACGTTAGTAAAAAGTGCTTTGCCAGTACTTGATTTACAAAATTTACAACCGTAAAAATAAAAAAGCACTGGCATAGCACTGCCTTAGAACGCTTTCCCAACATAGTTCAAAAGATAAATCGGTGCGCATGTGTAAAAGTTTTACGAACATACGGCTTTTATATAACCGCTATTGTTAACTTTGACACCCTGTGTTAAAACAGGTTGACTATAGAAACAATTTTCTTAAAGACCAAGCCACCCTTAACAATTCTTGTAAACACTTTTTCCAGATTGAACCAGTAGTTATGAAGATACATAAGTTTTTATAAAATTTAAAATAAACAATGAAAATGAAAATTATTCAAGTTCGAGGCCATATACTCTATATTTCTTCATTAGGATATTGTCCTAACAAATAATCTATAGAGTTTTTGTTTTCAAATTTATTATTTGACCCTTTCAGGAATGTGTTGATAGATCTATTTCGGGAATTTTCTAGGTTCCCATCATCAGAACACGTTTTGAAAGCGGTAACAATCCCATGCCAAACCTCAAGCATTCATATGAACTAGTTTACTCACTACATGAGAACTAATATACATATGAGTTTGAAATTAAAGATTATAACCATTGATCAAAAAATAAATTGAAAACTTGTTTGATGTGCAAGATCCACCTCTGGTGGATATTCAATACACGTTTTTTTTGTTTCTCTCTCCTTTTTTATATTTTGTTAAGTTAGTTAACAAAACAGGGAAAGTAAACTAGGCGGTACTTTGCCTTTTTTCACAAGTTTGTTATAATTTTTATTAAAAATAAAAATGATGTTTTTTCGACCTTTAATTGTGCAATGAAAATGAAAATTATTCAAGTTCGAGGCCATATACTCTATATTTCTTCATTAGGATATTGTCCTAACAAATAATCTATAGAGTTTTTGTTTTCAAATTTATTATTTGACCCTTTCAGGAATGTTTACTAGTTTACTTTCCCTGTTTTGTTAACTAACTTAACAAAATATAAAAAAGGAGAGAGAAACAAAAAAAAAAAAAAAAAACGTGTATTGAATATCCACCAGAGGTGGATCTTGCACATCAAACAAGTTTTCAATTTATTTTTTGATCAATGGTTATAATCTTTAATTTCAAACTCATATGTATATTAGTTCTCATGTAGTGAGTAAACTAGTTCATATGAATGCTCGATGTTTGGCATGGGATTGTTACCGCTTTCAAAACGTGTTCTGATGATGGGAACCTAGAAAATTCCCGAAATAGATCTATCAACACATTCCTGAAAGGGTCAAATAATAAATTTGAAAACAAAAACTCTATAGATTATTTGTTAGGACAATATCCTAATGAAGAAATATAGAGTATATGGCCTCGAACTTGAATAATTTTCATTTTCATTGCACAATTAAAGGTCGAAAAAACATAATTTTTATTTTTAATAAAAATTATAACAAACTTGTGAATTTAAAATAAACTATTAAAAAGAGTTTAGAATTAAATAATAAATAAATTGTGTCCGTGCATCGGTTTTATGTATTCCATGTAGGGTTTTAAAATTCCCGACTTTTTTCAACTCCCGTGATTTTCAAAATAAATATCTATAAAGCGTTTGATAATGAAAGCTTCTTTTTTTTAGGAAAAAACAAAATATATTTAAATTTAGCTATCTCTGTTAATTAAGGATTATTTTTGAACACTTATGTTACTAAAAACAATTTTAAATATTATATTTTCAAAAACATTAATTTTCCGATACTTTTTTTCTTGATTTTTTTTAATGTTCAAAATTCAATTCCAAAAAAGTCTAGATTGATTTTAGAATTTTAATTAAATTTGACTAAATAGTTAAAAAATGTAACCATTTTCAAGATTTTTTCTTTTTAACATATTTTTAGTTCAGCGAACAGGCAGCTTTTGTTTTTTTTTTTTAATTTCCGGGAATCCCTATAAACATTCCCGGGAATCGGGAAGTAAAAAATAGGAAAAATTCCCGGGCATTTCGTCCCGGGTATTCCAGGGTTAACCACCTTAATTCCATGATTTTTTTTTTGTTAAAAAGGTCCTAGTGCTGTTGTTGTTCGCCATTTTTATTTAGTACACTGAAAGAATTATCCTTCATGGTATTAATGAAACAATTTCATAGAACTTTTTTCGTAGATTCAATGAAGAATTTTTATATATTTAACAAATTTTATTAATATTAAGAAATTTTTCATAAAATTTCATTGTTTTATAAAATATTTTTTTTTTTTATTTTATTTTATTAATTAATAATCATATAATTACAAATTATATACTATTACCCTAACCGAGCACTAGCTACTATGGCCTTCGGCTCGTTGTAGCGAAAACAGACCAGTGCCTCTGGTGGGAATCGAACCCACGACCCCCGCACTGATAAGCCAGCACGCTACCAACTAGCCTACCGGGGCGCACTTATTATTTTTATTTTTCCATAAAATTTCATAATTTCATTAATTTTTGTACATTTCATACTTTAGTTTTAAGATTTTATTCTCAAGTGTTCAACACATTTTATGAAGTGCTTTATTTTTTCAATGTAGCCTTGCATTAGTTTTGGACTTCGATTAAAGTTTAAAAAATCATATGAAGCGGTTCATTGGATTAGTTTCAACACACTTTTCAAGACATTCATAAAGAGGATAAATTCAAGGAACTTCTTAATATTAAAAATCCGCATAATCCTTTTTTTTGTTTAATTAAACTAAAAATTAATATTTATCTAAAATTGTAAATTAATTAGACAATAACGATGCATATCCAACTTAAAGAACACAAATGTTTTCAAATTTGACGTGTTTCGCGGATTTTGATAGAACAGATTAAAGCGTTGTTTCGCGATATTGACATCAAAACTCGCAAAGTAACTAACACAATAAGTAAAAATTTATATAAAATATGTTGTGCAGTATTATTGTTCAACTAGTACAACTTTAATGTTAAAAATTTAAAAAAAAAATTATTTTAAGGAAATGCACTTTATGCGGGAGGTTTTTATTTCAAAATGACCTGAAAAAGCGAGTTCTATTGTTAATACATTTATGCTCATTACGTGCTGATGGGCAACAATTTAACAAGAAAAAAAGGTCGTAACCCTAGTGTGTACATTAGGGGTACAACCAAAATAAGGCCCTATCACCACGCTGTAGCCGATGTTGTGCTGAAATGTTTCCTCAGGTCATTTCGAAACAAAAACGTTCCGCGTCGAAGCCGATTTCTGAAAGTCCTTTAAGATTTTTTTTTATTTTTTCAAAAATTTTTATTTTATAACTATTTAACTATTTACATTTCTTAATGTAATTATATGATTATAATCAAAATCACAATCTTAAAACTATCTTTGTTAAGTGAAATTAACTTAAGATTAAGAGTTGATTTGCATTGGGGGAACATATATTTTACGACTTTGATGGCGCGTTCCGCCAAGTAGTATTACAAGTAGTAGTTTTACCAAATTTTTTCGTCACTAGATTTTTGCTATTGTTAAAAAAGTTTTCGCACCATGTTTAATAAAGTTTGAAATCAATAGGTCTCAAAAATAAATAAAAGTTAGTTAAAAAAAAACTTTTATATATTTTTATACTTTTAGCAATAAATTATAATATTTCGCAAATTTGCATAAGACAGCGTAGGTAAGTCGCAATATTTTATCACGATTAATTGAATTTATACAGAATATTATTCAATATTTAATGGAAAAACTTAAAATTTATTTATCATTTAATCAAATTATAAAGAAAATATTTTTATTTTTTTAGAACTTACTGATCCCAAACTTAATTGCATTTGACGCGGAACCCTTTTTAACGATATCGAAAATCTAAAGATGCAGTTCTTATTGTTTTTTTATGCACTACATGGTATGGATAGGGCCATTTTGATATTTTCAAAAATTGCAAAAAAGTTGTATCCCTAGTGCACATATTTTTATAAGTTCTCCCGGGTTACAATAAAAAAATACATAATAATTCTCTCAGTGTGGAGTCAACATTTTGGAGACTATATGCAGGAAGCCTGCTTATGGGCTGCCAGCAGGGCAAGCAGAAATATGCTCTTACATGTTTTACATGTGCGTTATATTGAAAAATGAATAAGATATTTATTTACCTTATCAGAACAATTGATTAATTCTGTCATCGATTTGTTAAGAGAATATTTTTGCATATTTTGATCTTATTTTTAAGTATATTCTTGTACTTTTTATTTTTAGAGCATATGTTTCCGTTTTTTTAATTTTTAGTTATCGAACAATCTTATTTTTTTATACAAAAAAATTCCAAAATTTTTTTTTAATATTATCCTGTTTTTGCAACACCAATTACAGTCAAAAAAAGTTTGAAAAGTCAGCAAAAAATTTTGCTAAGTCAGCAAAATTTTAGTCATTAGGGTGCTTGCAAAAAAATTACTAATTTCAGCAAAATCTTTTGCTGAAAATGAGCGAGCTGATTTTTAGCAACAAAATTAGTAGATTTAGCAAAAGTTTTCCTAACACTTAGTGGATTAGAAATTAAAAAACCCTTGCTAAAAATTATTAAAATTTTTGCTGGATATTAGTAGACCGAAAAAGACTCAAAAAATTTGTAGAAAAATTATACTTAGTTAAATTATTTGCTGAAAATCATAAAACATATTTTTGTGATTCTTTTGAAAATAATTAACAATACGTTACAAAATATAAAAATGTTCATATTCCAAAATTAACGATATGAATTAATGTACTATTTAAAAAAAAATATATAAATAATTATATGAACTCAAAAAAAAAGTTTGTAAAGTAAGCAAAAAATTTTGCAGAGTCAGCAAAATTTTAGTCAGGAGGGTGCTAGCAAAAAAATTGCTAATGTCAGCAAAATCTTTTGCTGAAAATCAGCGAGCTGATTTTTAGCAACAAAATTTGTAGATTCAGCAAAAGTTTTGCTAACACTTAGTAGATTAGAAATAAAAATGCCTTGGTAAAAATTAATAAATTTTTTGCTGAATTTTAGTAGACTGAAAAAAACGCAAAAAAATTGTAAAAAAAATTGTAAAAAAATTGTAATTTAGTTAATATATTTGCTGAAAATCATAAAACATATTTTTGTGATTCTTTTGAAAATAATTTACAATAATTACGAAATATAAAAATTTTCATTTTCCCACATTGATGTCATGAATTAATTTAATATCTGAAAATATATAGAAATAAATATATATAACATAACAAAAATTGTCTTTCAACTACTTACATCAATGGTTGTCTAAATGATGCTTTCTTCTAAAGGACGCAACTGCCGAAGATAATTATAGAAACAAAACGAAAAAATAAACAAAAACAAACGAAACGAAAAAACAACCCTTTTTTTGCAATAAGAAAAAGGAACCATACAAATCTACCTAAGATGTGTGTCTTTGGCTTTCGCTTTACTCTGTCTACATGGCTGAATATGTTTGTTTGCAATTTGACCACACTAGATTACTAATCTATTAACATTTATTATAGAAATACATATTAAATTTAAAATTTTCTTTTGTCTTTTATTTTATTAATAGACAATTATTTTCACAAGCCGGTCACAACGCAAAATTTAAGTTGTTTTAATCCTCAATTTTGTTTTATGTATGAAAAAGAGATACAAAAGTCTTCCATGGTTGATTTTTTATATGTCTTATTAGAGTTGTACTTTTCAGTATCATTTTCCTCTTCTCTACTACATCTTGACATGCCGCGACATCTGCTTCATTGTGCGTATATCTTTTAATCTGGTTGTCGTCCAGACTATTAATGTACTTATCAGCACAATTTTTTTTAGCAAAATTAATTAGTAAAACATTAGCATATTAGTAAAGCATTAGTAAGTGCAGTTAAGTGCTGAATAAGTATAACAAAAATTTTAGCTGAAAACACGATTTTAGCAAAAAAATTTGCTAAAAAATAGTATATCTGATTTACAAGACGTTTTACTAACTTTTGTACTAACTTATTTTTTTGAGTGTATGTATAACATAAACAAAATTATTTTTCAACTACTTACATCAATGGTTGCCTAAATGATGCTATATTTTAAAGAAACGCAAATGCCGCAGATAATTATAGAAACGAAAAGAGAAAAAAACAAAATATGACATACATATACAACCCTTTTTTGCAATAAGAAAAAGAAAACATAAAAATCTACCTAAGATGTGTGTCTTTAGCTTTAGTCGGTATACCTGAACGTATATTTATTTGCAATTTGACCACACTACTTAATTGATCTCTATAAACATTTAGTTTAGAGATACACATTTAATCTTTATGACATTAAATTTTTTATCTTTTATTTAATTAATAGACAATTACAAGTTTGATATAATTTTTATTAAATTAAATTAAAATTTTATAAAAATTATGTTTTTTTGACCTTTAATTGTGCAATGAAAAACTTTATAGATTATTTGTTAGGACATTATCCTAATAAGAAATATAGAGAATGGCTTCGAACTTGAATAATTCTCATTTTCAACAGACAATTCTTTCACAATCCGACAATTCTTTCACAATTCTTTCACAATGCAAAATTTAAGTTGTTTTGATCCTCAATTTTGTTTTGTGTATGAAAAACAGATGCAAAAATCTTCCATAGTTGATTTTATTATATATTTAAGTTTTATATAATTTTTTTTTTAAATAAAAATTATGTTTTTTTCGACCTTTAATTGTGCAATGAAAATAAAAATTATTCAAGTTCGAGGCCATACTCTATATTTCTTTATTAGGATATTGTCCTAACAAATAATCTATAGAGTTTTTGTTTTCAAATTTATTAATTGACCACTTTCAGGAATGTGTTGATATATCTATTTCGGGAAATTTCTATGTTCCCATCATCAGAACACGTTTTGAAAGAGGTAACTATCAAATGCAACATTTATATAAACTAGTTTACTCACTACATGAGAACTAATTTATATATGAACTCGAAGTTAAAGAATATCACCATTGATCAAAAAATTAAATTAAAAACTTGTTTTTTGCGTGTATGTCTTACCTTTGGTAAATATTTAATACACTTTTTTGTTTATTTTCCTTTTTATTTGTACATTTGTTTTTAAAAACAAAATCTACATGGGAAGTAGTAAACAAGACCATACTTTGTCTTTTATACAAGTTTGATATACTTTTTATTAAAAATAAAAATTATGTTTTTTCGACCTTTAATTGTGCAATTATTTGTTATCTTAACAAATAATCTAATAAAATTTGAACACAAAAACTCTATAGATTATTTGTTAGGACAATATCCTAATAAAGAAATATAGAGTATGGCCTCGAACATGAATAATTTTCCTTTTTCATTATAGAGCAATTCCATATGAAAGCGATCACCTTTTGGACGACCCCTCTCCGATTTTAAAATAAATAGTCTCAATCGATTGTCCAGCAAAAAATAATGTACCTACATATTTATTTTTTTTTATAGTGACTGGTTTAGTGGTGGTGTGCACCACTGTCATGTGACAAAATTGAAGAATTCTTCATAAGGGACCTCATTAAAAGTTGTTTAAAAAAAAAACTACTAAAGCGATCGCAACGAGTGATAGAGATATTTCAGAAAGTAGGAGGAGTCTTTCTAAGATTAGGGTCTCTATTTCTTCTCCGGAAGAAATATAGTATAAATATATTCGATTGGGTTGGATTCGATTGGGGCACTCTAAATGGGTCAAAGTGGGATTTTTAAAAATTTCACGCTACGGGTCAAAAGTCGGGACATCAGAATTCGTTTTAGATGTATGGTTCCTTTGGCAAAGTTTCTTATTTTGATCCCTAGAACACGATTTTCCTTGAACGTTGAGCGATTTTTTTGCCTCCTTACAAATCGACCCGGCCTAATGTATAATCATATCGATCACTACATATATTTGGATTATTAATAATATGGCTTATGTAGTTATACATGGGTTAAGATTTGGAGACATATAATAATATCAAATACCATATAAAAAATTCCCTTAATATAAATGATCAGATGTATTTGTATATAATGATATTAGCCGAAATGCGACTTCATTTAAAGTCACATATGACTTAATCATATTATAAATGACTAGATATAACTATTTTTACCCTGATATTTGCAGATTTAACAGATTTAATTTTGCTATTCTTATCCTACTAATATTTACCAAATAAAATTTGCTAATTTCAGCAATTTTTTCAATAGTTTTAATCAAACTTATTACAGTTTTTGTTTGCTGTTTTTAGTCTACAAATATTGACTAAAAGTTTTTGCAAATTTTAACAGAGTAAATTGTTATTTTTAATTAATTAAAATTCAACTTGAATATAACTAAAATTTTGAAAAGTTAGCAGTTTTATTTTTGCTGTTCTTATTTTATTAATATTTATCAAAAAAAAAAAACATCTGTTAATTTTAACCAGTTTTTCTGCAGTCATTTTTAACTAATTTATATTAGCTGTTTCTGTTATTTTTAGAGGTTTATTTCTATGAGTGTAGAATTTGAACTAAATTTTACAAAAGATACTCCAACTTTCTTGAAAAATAAGTTTTAAAATACAGGGTTTGAAGGTAAAATGTGTTTTTAAGAGCATACACAGAAAAAATAGTACGCACCAACAATGGATATTGTAAATTAAAAAAGAATTAGAATTTATGTCCAAACATTTTTTTTAAATGCTTGTAAATTGTAGTTTTTCATATAAAAATTCTTTAAAAACAAAAATTCAAATTTGTTATAATTTTTATTAAAAATAAAAATTATGTTTTTTTCGACCTTTAATTGTGCAATGAAAATGAAAATTATTCAAGTTCGAGGCCATATACTCTATATTTCTTCATTAGGATATTGTCCTAACAAATAATCTATAGAGTTTTTTGTTTTCAAATTTATTATTTGACCCTTTGAGGAATGTGTTGGATAGATCTATTTCGGGAATTTTCTAGGTTCCCATCATCAGAACACGTTTTGAAAGCGGTAACAATCCCATGCCAAACATCAAACATTCATATGAACTGATTTACTCACTACATGAGAACTAATATACATATGAGTTTGAAATTAAAGATTATAACCATTGATCAAAAAATAAATTGAAAACTTGTTTGATGTGCAAGATCCACCTCTGGTGGATATTCAATACACGTTTTTTTGTTTTTCTCTCCTTTTTATATTTTGTAAACAAAACAGGGGAAGTAAACTAGGCGGTACTTTGCCTTTTTTTACAAGTTTGTTATAATTTTTATTAAAAAAAAAATAATTTTTTTTTTTTTAGACCTTTAATTGTGCAATGAAAATGAAAATTATTCAAGTTCGAGGCCATATACTCTATTAAAGGTCGAAAAATTGCCATGACTTAAAAAATTACACACAGTGTAATAAAACAGGATAAGCCACATTTTAGAAGCAGTATTCTATTTAAAAACTTCGTTAATCTAATTTTAAAGATAATTTACCTTCTAAATACTCGGATTAAGTGGTTTAAAAACCTTAAAATTATACAACATCTTGACTATAATCGGAGAAAAGAAAATTTTGTATGACTTTTATCGAGAGTTGCCAAAATAATTATTTGAAAAATTCCGTTTTTGACATATTTTGATGCAAAATTTTTCAAAAATTATTTAAAAATACAAAAAAAAAAACACACAATCTTTTACATTTTTCATTGTTATGTTGATGAGAAAATACGAAAATATACTTCTTTGCTAAAAACTAGTTCATCAACTGCATGTATTTTGAAAATCTGTCCGATCGCACCATGAAATTTTCAAATACACAAAGTCTAAAATATTTAAAAATTTATTAAGTTTTCACTCAGAACATAAATAATGGCTGGCTTTTATTTAAATACTACTACACTTATAAAAATTATAATATCAGTATAGAAATATAATATTTTTTAAAAATGGTGAAGAAACGCAATATTTTTCAAAAAAAAAAAAAATTTAAAAATCGGTTGACCTAAAAAAATATTTTTTTAGTTAGTCTCTTTACAGGAAGAAGAAGAAGAAAACATTTTTATTGAAAAATTTTACGGACACAAGGGATACACCAGACTGCCGCAGTTTCGTCCCCCTTCTGGGACTCGTCAGTGGTTAATTTATGTGTCAATTGAACAAAGTATTTTTATATTGTTAATTTTGCTCTATATGAAAAACTTTTTATTTTTTGGTGTCGTACTGTGATTTGAACTCACAGTCTTAGCATCAAAGCTATGCATCGTAATCTCACCTTTTAACCAGTTGAGCCACGGTCGACACAGCGTTGACTGCGACTAAATTGGAGTTTGGTCACACTACGTACACACAAGTATTGTTTTGATCAGAAGAGACAGAATTAGCTAATACCAATGCACAATTCATTTCTCAACTAGAATGCTTTTTCTTCTTAATCCTATCTCTTTTTCACAAGTAATTATCACGTTTTATGATGCGCTTTATTCACATACAATAGTTGGATACCAAGTGTAGGTTAGAGATTGAGTCGCCGTTAAGCAAGTTTATTCAAATTTTATGTTAGAAAGTGTTTTGCAACCGTCAGACAATGACAATCGTAATTAATTTTTTATATTAATTACTGTAGAATATTTCTTTAGTTAGTCTCTTTACAGGAAGAAGAAGAAGAAAACATTTTTATTGAAAAATTTTACGGACACAAGGGATACACCAGACTGCCGCAGTTTCGTCCCCCTCCTGGGACTCGTCAGTGGTTAATTTATGTGTCAATTGAACAAAGTATTTTTATATTGTTAATTTTGCTCTATATGAAAAACTTTTTATTTTTTATTTTTTTGAATAAAGAAGTGTTCATAGAATTATGCAAAAAATTTCTAAAATATTTTCAACCGCCTAGGATCTATAGCCTGTCAAAGTTTCAACTTTGATAGCTAATATTTGCACTACACCTTTTGCAATTGTAATTAAGAAAATATCAATTGGAATTTATAAAATATCAATTGGAATTTAGAAAATATCAATTGAAATAAAGAAATTCAATTTGAAATTCAAAAAACATCAATTGAATTTACATTTGAAATTTAGAAAACATTCAGATTTTCCATTTGAAATTCAGAAAAAATCATTTGAAATTCAGAAAATATCAATAGGAATTCAGAAAATATCAGTTGAAATCCATAAACACATCAATTGAAATTCAGAACTACATCAATTGAATTTTGAGGTAATTAATATAATTTTTGTTGTTTACACGTTGTATAAAAATGATATTCTCGTGAATGTTCTATTACCAAACCGATTTAACAAAATTTTAACCAGTTGAAAGCACTGCACACATTTTCTCGTTTTTTTCATACATTGTATCAATCCAATGATTCTTAAAAGAATTGTAGACCTTTCAGAAAAAAGGATATATGACAGATGTATGAGTCCTTGCGGGGATTGAAATGAAAATTGGCACAAATATATTGGTTACTATTCAAGAATAATAACCAATTTTCGAAACATTGTAAGGAGACTTATAGATTTTATTCGAAATTTACAAAATTCAGAATATATGGAATTTTGGAATATCCTTACAACTAGTTTATGGAAAAAAAAAATTATTTAAAACTAAAAAAAAATTATGAAACAGTAGCGGTATTCATTCTTGATAGCATTTATGCAAGGGTTGCATTAATACTATGATTTTATGCTACAAAGCGTGAGCATCTTTTTTTTGTGTGTATTGTATGTTTACAACCCAAGCATTTCAATGTTGACAAAACAGCTAATTTCTAACGAAAATATATTTTCTAGCGATTTTTAAGTAGACTTTAGCGATTTTTTCAAATAAAAAAGGTTGGCATTATTCTTCGCTCTCAGTGGATTTTTAACTCTGTTGTTATTTTGTGTGAATATCGTATTTTTCTTTTATTTAAGTTTGTTTTTTGATAAAAATTTGTGTTAAAATCAGTTGTTTTTTTTTTTTTTTTTTTACACGAAAATTAAATGTTTTTTGTAAATATTTCTGTTCTTTTTTTGTTTTCCAGCAAAACTAAAAGATGTTAAGTATTGTAAGTTTGAAAGGTTTGAAAGACCCAGAATATGCAATAGGTTTTCGTCTTGCATATAAATAAAAGTCTTGCATATTTTTATTTCATGCATTTTGTTGTTGTGGTCTTGCATACTCTTGTATTTATACAAGATCTGCAAGCTTTGAAAGGTCTGCAAGGGTAGTTTTCTACCAAGAGCGAATACCGCTAGTAGTTTGGCAATCTGATGATTTTCAAATAATTTATTGCATTTTTACAAATTTTTACAGCGATTGAAATGAAAATGGGCTCAAATATTATTGATTACATTTGAAGTACAACAACCAATTTTTGAAATATTGTAATGGAATTAAAACTTTTATTCAAAATTAATCAAATTTAGGGTATAAGGAAAGGGTGCTTATTAGCGCGTCCCGAATTTGGCTTTTTTCGAATTTGAAAATGCTTGCCCCCCCCCCCCCAAATGATGGGGATTTAGGACGCTTTTACGAGAAAAATCACAAAAAAATTTTTGGACAAAAAACCAGATGGCTACCGGATCCTAAAGATTGCAATCCTAGTGCATTTAAAAAAAAAAAAATATTTTTGATTTTAAAAAAATTGACGCCAAAAGTTGCGCAATACAGAGTACATTCCGGGAAAAATATTAAAAAAATTCCCGTAGAGCAATTTTGGTGCAGCGTTGCATCTTAAAGATGGAAAGTGAGTATATAAAAAAAAAAAAAAAATTCCATCTCGTCCCACTGTGCGCTGGACCAGAATAGCTCTATCACATTTTTTAAATAGTTTTAACGAAAGCGCTCTGTGGGACGAGATGGATTTTTTTTTTTTATATACTCACATTTCAATCTTAAAGATGCAACGCTGCACCAAAATTGCTCTACGGAAATTTTATTAATATTTTTCCCGGAATGTACTCTGTATTGCGCAACTTTTGGCGTAAATTCTTTGAAAATCAAAAACAATTATTTTTTTTTTCAAAATGCACTAGGATTGCAATCTTTAGGATCCGGTAGCCATCTGGTTTTTTGTTCAAATTTTTTTTTGCTATTTTTCCCGTAAAAGGCTCCTAAATCACCATCATTTGGGGGGGGGGGGGGGTGTGCAAGCTAAAAAAAAAAAAATTCGGGACGCGCTAGTGCTTATCCTTAAAAAAAACCTTTTATGTTTTTGACAAAATTCAAAAAAATTGTTACAATCGGATGTTTTTCAAAGGACTTATAGCATTTTTTTGAAAAAGGATATATGGCAGCTATACGAGTCCTTGTTGCGATCAAAATGTAAATTGGCGCAAACAATATCTGCTTTTTTCCTAGAACAATAACCAATTTTTACTACATATTAAGCAGAATTGTAGATTTTATTCAAAATTCAGGATATATGGCAGGTGGGCGTACCTTTGCGCTGATTTTCATGCAAATTCAACAACTCTTCTATTTATGTCCAAAGCACAGTGTGACGTGGCACTAATGAGTTAAAAGCTATGTTTCTTAAACACTGTAGATAGCACCCACTTGAGTAAAAGCCCTCGATATATACCTTGTTCGATATTGTAAAGCATTCGTTGGGAGCATGGATAATAGTTAATCGTTGTCCCAAAAACGTTTGCGCTTTTTTAAATAATATCAACTTACCTGAATAGGTTTAATATTCTTAAAAGGTAACGCACTAGCTAACCAATCATTAACACCACCCAAAGCTGCATCCCAAGCAGTGTGGGGTGAATACAAAGCAATAGATTTTCCCAAGCATTTAGAAACTATACGTTCTTTCCAAGAACTAAAATGAAAAGGATAACTCAAGTCAATTACAAGAAAAACTTTAAAAGAAACTAGATGATTCTAACTTTTGTGTAATTCTTTTTAATGGTGAAAATATTGGAGGATGATATGATAGAATCATATTGACATTTTTATCAACCGCTTCCTGCATGACACGTTCGGTTAAATCATTAGTTAAAAGGATTTTTTCAATGGATCTACAAATAATAAATAATTAAATAATTTACAAAAATGTTATACAAGTTATTTAAAAGTTACAAAAACTTGCCCTTGATTGTATGGTTCCAATAACAAACCCACATTATCCCATTTTTCGGCATAGCTAAGAGGAGCAAATGCTTCCAATTTCTTAATGACTTGTTTTAGCTCTATACCTTCAGACATATCGGCATAAAAACGTATAAAATTCGATGCTTGTTTACTAGATTTTAACATTAAATTATTAATTTTGGTTTTTAAATTAATAATTTTTATATAAAAAAGCACACAATTAATTTGCTTGATTATTTTTTTGTTTTGCCAAATAACCGGTACATCAGCTGTTAAACAGCTGGTTTTAACAATTGAAGGTGGGTTTGAATTTCACCATACTTTGTTTCGCACTTTTCTAACATAGTTGTATTTCTAGTTATTATTACGGGTGTTGTCTCGACTAACTTGGTGAATGTTTACAATAAAAATACACTACAAATCATAGCCAGTGCTGGTAAGCAAATTTCAGCTCATCTCCCGATTTTGGAGATGGGTTTTAAAATTTTATAAACCGAATGAATTAATTCCTCTAGAGCAATACGACGTGTACAGTGCACTCGCGATAATATGAAATAATTAAAACCAAGCCAGTTCACTTTTGCAAGATTGTTCATATTTGCGAATGGCATCTAATTTACCTTTAAAAACGTTTTTCCAATGAAAATAAAAGTTTCTTATTTAAATTTATTTTCATCGGGATAAACATTAATTGCATTTATGGTAATTAAATGTGCTAAAGTCCCACAACTTATTTAACAACTTGTGAAAAACAATCTGATGTAGGCGTGTCCCTATCCGGATTTCATTCCTGCCCAAGGAAATCTTCAGGGGACTTTGTTATTAGAATTTCTAGAGATATTTGTTATGTTAAATCACAAACTCAATGAGAATTTCTTGTCCTCGTCTAGTAGCGAGATTCAAAATTTAAAATATCAAAGAAAAAACAAAAACAACAACAAAATATTGTCACAATTGGCTTTGTCATCTTCCAAATACTACTTTTATGTTAAATTTTTTATTTATTGAAACAAAATTTAAAAGTTATTTTGCGGAAAATACGTTAAAAATACAAAAATTAACTGTTCATATTTTAGGGTTTTCATATTTTCGCGAGTGCACTGTATTTTGTTTTTGGTACAATAACGGAATATACGAATTCATCTCCGCTTTATAAAAACTTGGTGTTAATAAAATCCAATTAACGATACACTCAAAAAAGTTTTACAGTAGAATCTACTGAAAATTACAGTTAAAACAACTGTAATTTTAGTTAAAAAGGCGACAAAGGTAATTACCGTTAAAATAATTAAAAATGCAGTTGTTTTTAACTATTGAAAAACACCTAACAAATGTAGTTAAAAAAAAACTAACAATTTAGTAAAAACAACTAACAATGTTTTACTACAAACATTTTCAAGCAACTGTTAAAAATAGTAAAAACTACTGTTTTGCAAAAACTTTGTCTCGCTTAGCCATTTTGTAAACAGATCATTTTTGAAAATGGACAGTATTTCCAAAACTAAATGAGATAGGGCAAAACTTACACAAATTTTGCTCCATACACACAAGAAAAAGTTCGTAAAGTTAGCCAGTGTGCTGGCAAAAAAATTGCTAATGTCAGCAAAATGTTTAGTTGAAAATCAGCTAGTTTATTTCTAGCAAAAACATTAGTAGATTCAGCTAAAGTTTTGCTAACACTTAGTTGATTAAAAATTAAAAACTAATTGCTAATATAGATAGATTTTCGTCCAATGTTATGTTTCATAGTATTAATAAAATCAGTTTAATAATTTTTATGAAATGCTTCACTATATGAAGGATATTTTGTATTAGTAAGGATTTCATTATTTTTGTATAGAAAAATGTTCACAGAGACCATGATATGGTGATTATAATTCTTGTTGTTTATGAAATTTTGATAAAATTTTTACATTTTACAAAAATTGATAAAACTTATTCCTGATTTTCTATGGGTGTAGATGGAAGAAAATTAAAAAAATTTGTAGA
Organism: Delia radicum; assembly: GCA_021234595.1. Lineage (NCBI taxonomy): Eukaryota > Metazoa > Arthropoda > Insecta > Diptera > Anthomyiidae > Delia > Delia radicum. Next base: position 104,897,287 of record CM037852.1, read on the forward strand.
AATATTATACTTTAATTAATTTATGTGCTGAAAATAGTAATTTTTTTGTGATTCTTTAAAAATAATTTAGAAAATATGAAATGTTCATACTCCCACATGAGTTAATATCTGGAAATATAAAGAAATAATTATATATAACTTAAACAATATTATCTTTCAAACTACTTACGACAATGGCTGCCTAAATGATGGTATCTTCTAAAGGAAGACACATGCCATAAATAATTCTAGAAACGAAACAAAAAAATATGACATATGTACATATGTATATCGTACAACTCTTTTGTGCAATAAGAAAAAGGAAACATAAAAAATTGCCTAAAATGTGTGTCCTTGTCTTTTGCTTTACTTTGTCTACCTGAATGTATATTTGTTTGCAATTTGACCAACACTACATTAACAATCGATTTAAAGATTTAGTTTACAAATAAACATTTAATCTTTATTAAATTTAAATATTTTATTTTGTCTTTAATTTAATTAATAGACAATTACTTTGACAAGCCGGTGACATCACAAAATTTAAATTATTTCAATCAACAATTTTGTTTTATGTATGAAAAACAGATACAAAAATCTTCCATTGTTGATTTTTTTTATGTCTTATAAGAGTTGCACTTTTTAGTATCATTTTTCTCGTCTCTACTACATCTTGACATGGAGCGACATCTACTTCATTCTGCGTATATCTTTCAATATGGTTGTCGTCCACACTATTAATATGCTTATCAGCATAATTTTATTTTATCATAGTAACCAATTAGTATAATATTAGTAAAACATTAGTTCAAAACAGTTAAGTGCTGAATAAGTTTAACTAAAATTTTAGCTGAAAACATTGTATCAAAAAGTTTTACTGGGAAATATTATACTTGATTTACACTACGTTTCTACTAAATTATTGTTTTGAGTGTAAGAGTATAAATACACCCTTATAATATAAGAAGGCTAGGTCCGGGAGCGATCCCACATGATAAATTTTTATAAGACAGCCACAGGGTGATTTTTTTTTTTTTTTTTACAATTCCAATCGATTTCCGTTCCATTCCTATGTAAAACAATTTACATTCCACTTTTTTTTTTGTGAAAAAAAGAAGCTTTTTTGCTCTATTGTAATAAGTTTTTAAGGCATTAGTGTGATTTAATTAGCATTAGACGGACAAATGCTAATGCCAAAAAATTTCATTACAATTAAATGGTAATGAAAGTTTGTTTTGCTAATGCGAATGAAATTTCAAAATGAAAACATCCCAACCATGGTATAAATCCTCTTTAATAGAATATTTCTAAAAATTTTCTTTCAATTCCAAACAATTTCATTTATTTTTATTAAATATTTAATTTATTCATATTTTTATTTAATTAATTTATGTTTTTTGTTGTTTAATATATAAATACAATTAATTTAAATACAGATTTTAATGATAAATTTTTTGTCAAATGTTTATTTGTTTTATAAATTTCATAAATATTTTTTATTATTTAAAAACTACATACACACAAAAAAATGCTTTGGTTATTGCTGTATAATTATTTTTTTTTTATATAATTAAAATTTTGTTAAAAACAATCAAAAAAGGTACTTAAATAGTATAATAGAGAAACAAATTTAGAAGATCCAAAAAGTTTTTTTTTTTTTTTTTTTTTTTTGAATTTTCAAGTTTATTTATAATTTTAGTTTGTAGTTTTAGGTTAGGGGGTAGTTTTTTCATTATAAATATAATAAGCCACATAGCGGTTTCAAAAAGGCCTCACAATGTACAGGTTTTATTTTAATTAATGACTAAATTTTTAGGTAAAATTAATATAATTCTTTAAACTAGTTAATATTTATATAGAATAATTAAAATTAATTTTAAGGGATACAAAGGCAATATTTGTTTTGTTTTTTTATTTAATTAAGTACTTAATTTTTAAGTCTTTGTATTTGAAAATTGTAAGCATTTAGTTTTAAAACTAGGTTTTGAATTATTTTTATTTTTTTTTGATTTACTTTTTTTGTTTGTTTGAGAAAGTCTTTTTTTTAGCTTTAAAACTATATAAACTATTAAAGCGGTTGCACCGATTTTTCATTGTTTCTTCAATATTTGTTCACAACTATTTAAAAAATTGTATTTTAAAATTTATAAAATAATTAAAATAATTTGTATGATTTAAATTATAATTCAAATAAAAAGAAATCTTATTTAATATTAAGTCTATGTTAAATAAGCTTTGGTTTTTGTTTTATCATGTCTTTTTTTCTTTGTTTATGAAATTATTATTAAAAAAAAACTTTAATTTAAAGTTTTAAACAAATCCTTTAAAGAACTGTTTTTAAGAGAGAGAGAGCTTAAGTTGCCATTTAAAAAAAAAGAGAACATTAGCAATTGACTAGAGAGTGATACAGTGTTGTGGGGGCAGAGCTTTAGTAAAAATGAGCAGATTTAAATTTACTTATCAACTCCTAAAAATTTGGCAGCTTCATCGGGTGAGGACATTAATTTATTCAAAATACCCTGATCACTGATTCCCAGTAAATTGCCAATTAAATCAGATGGTGGTGTATTTATGTCATCTGAATTATTATCTTTACGTTCTCTCAACACACCCAAATTACCATTTCTCAAACTGCTGAGTAGCTCGTGAAATTTAGAACCCATAAACAACGCATTCAAGCTAGGGCTGGGTAAAGCCATAGGTGGTGTAGCTAGAGTATGGGGACTTTGTTCATCATCGGAATAATCTGAACCCGAATTACCATTAACCAAATTATCCACTCCCGGTTGACCACCATTCATTAGAAGACCATTATGTTTTTTTATGTGTCTCAACATGCTGTGCTTCAAAGTGAACTTTCTTAAACAAATTTCACATTGGAATGGCCTTTCGCCAGAATGTGTTCTCATATGTCTTCTTAAATCTTCGGTAGACCAAAAACGTCTCATACAAAATGCACATATAACTTTACGATTACTATAATCGGGATATTTACCTCCTTTGATGCCTTCTTCATTGGAACGTTGTCGTTCTTCCTCTTCATTGGACGTTAATTGTGCTGAATCAGTTTCATTTTCGATAGCTCCTTTAGATAAGAGAAGAGCAAATTCTTGAGCATGTAAACATTTTATGTGCTCCAAACATTGCATACGTTCAGCAAAAGAACTCTCACATAAATGACATTTAAATGGCAATTCTGAAGATGAGACTGCATTTACTTCAGGCTTTTGATTAAATTGTTGCTGAAATTGAGCAGCGGCAAATTGCTTAAAGAGAGCCTGCTTTTGTTGTTGCTCTTGTTCTAGCTTTAATTTCTCTCTTTGCTCCTTCTCTAAACGTTCTCTTTGCTCTTCAGCTTTACGTTTACGTTCTTCTTCATCACGTTCTCTTTGCATGCGCTCAATTTCTTCAACTGACTTGGGCAAGGGTATAGGTTCTGAAACATCTTCAGTGGGTACATATACAGAGACAGCAGACTCTACATCACCATGCTTACGCAATAGATGACGATCACAATTACTCTTGGTGGTAAAGAGAAGAGGACAATGAGAACATTTGAACGGTTTCTGGCCGGTATGTGTAAGAATGTGACGTCTCAAAGAACTCGACCAAGGGAACATACGTTGACAGTATGGACAATGAACTCGATTGGGTGCCAAACTATAAGCCGACTTCTTTTTAGGTTTTTCCGATGTAACGGTATCTTCGGCTCCCGAGTTATTACTTTCACTGGCCGAAGAAGCTACCAAACCATCTTCATCACTGGGTTCCATATGATTGGCTACATCGGAGGGTCGGAAATAGTTGTTAAAGGATACCGGATTATTTGTGGCATTCTCTACCAATTCAGAGACTGAGGCTAAATCTTGTGATTCATCTTTAAAAGAAGAACTGGCTACATCTTTTAAAAATTTACCTACAGCAGGAGCTTGAGCAATCATAGATTTCATGGTGTTGTTAGAGGATGTTACAGTGGGACATGTTTCAACTGATTTAGCAAAAGCTGACATATTTTGACCAGCTTTAATAGCTTGTTCCAAAATAGATTCCGCTACTTTTTTAGCCGACTCTTGGGGTTCTTCGGCTTTAAGTTTTACTTCTTCTACGGTAGTGGGCAAATGATGATCTTCCAATTTACCTTGATGTTCTGTTAAAACAATATCATCATGATATTCTTCTTCATCATCCTGATCATCATGTATTTCTTCAATATCTTCCTCATCTTCGTCTTCACCTTCCTCCTCGTCTTCATCGATTATTAATTTGGGTTCATCATCCTCCATAGAACCATTGGGTGTACCATTTTGACTTAAATGTGGATGGTGAGGATGATTAAAATTAAAAGGAAGAGTTTGACTATTATTGAGATTAGAGTTATGGGATGCAAACATATTTGCATTCGATACACTACTAGAACCATGAGCTAAAGCTTGCTGTAGAAGATCTGTATCTTTGCGCGCCTTTAGTTGTTGTGCCAATATGGCATATTTAACTTGGTCCGAGATTGGAGAGTGAGTTGACATCGTCGAAGGTGTGGAACCATAATGAGCCTGAGCTACGGCTGCCTGAAGATGTGTTATGCCATTCATATTGGCGGCGCTGCTGGCACCACGACCACGCATAACATGATGACCACTACGTTGACGTTGAGCATAAAATTGAGGATGTTGTTGTTTAACATGACGTTCCATATTTGAGCGCAATGTGAAACGGGCCGAACAATGTTCACAGGCAAAAGGTCGCTCAGTACGATAGCGTCTTTGCTTTTGTTTAGGCATAAAGACACCATTTTTTAAAACCATTTTAACGGGACCATTTGATAGGATAGTTGGCGGCAAGTGATGTGGTGGTGGTGGAGGAGGTGGTGCTTGAGGTTGCGTAGAAGTAGATGGTGGAGCCATATGTCTGGTTATAGCTAAATGATTAGGATTTGGTGAAAGTAGAGTTTTAGGTGAGGCCATTGAAGCTATAGAAGCGGAACTAGATTTTTCAGACATCATAGGGCTTATGGGACCCAGATTTGAAATATTATTCGATATTTGTGGTTGCTGTAATGGCAAGGATTTTTCCATATCCAACATATTGGGACTAGGCAAAGTAGCTCCAGTAGGTCCTCCCATCATACGGCTAATAATAGGAGCTAGTTTTTGCAATTCCCCTAAATTGGAGGGTAAAAATGAATTGGGCATCAGGAAGGGATTAAACTGGGGAAACAATAAGTTACGATATAATTGCTGGACAAATTGGGCTGGATCGTTAAGCAATTGTTGTTGTTGAGCCAAGAGAATCTGTTGTTGTTGCTTTTCCAAAGCAGCTACATCCAATTTAGGTTCTGCTTCCAAAGGAATCTTATTATTAAGCATATCACTGGAAATCTTCGGATCATCTAATTTGGTGAGCGATAAGGGTAAAGGTAATGGTAAAGGTAATGTCGGTAGAGGAGGCGCCACCACTTTTTCCTTTACTGGCTGTATGGGTTGTGCGACACTTGGTTTTTTACTTAAATCCAAAACATCCATACTCATATCTATAGGAGCCTGAGAATTATCAATATTGCGCTTGTCATAACTATCATGATAACCCGATGATGCTGAAGATTTATCTAAGAGGTCTTCCAGACTTTTGACTTGTATCTTAACTGGCTTCGAGGAAGGACTTTCATGAGCTGTTAACATTTCCTTAAGATGTGATACGGGAGTAGAACGATCTTTAGGTTGATGTTGATGATATGACATCAAATCACAATCATCTTCCAATTCGGGTGAAGAAAACATGTGTAATTTTTTGGTAGGATCATCACAGGTGGAATCTTCTGAAGGATGATATATAATGGCACGTTTTACTTCCTCTCGGGTAGTCTTGGCATGACGATTTCGCAGATGACGTTCACAATTAGCTTTAGTAGTAAAGGCATAATTACACACAGCACATTCATAGGGACGATCCCCATTATGGGTACGCATATGACGTATCAAAGCAGCTTTGTCACATATGGAATAAGGACACATATTACAACGGAATGGTCCGGCTGGACCAGCTTCACTTAAATGAACACGATTATGTCCCTTTAAGGCTCTTAAATTTGGATACACAGCTGAACAGAGTTTACAGGGAAATTCACCACGTAACTTCATTTTACGAAATTCCGAAGTAAAGGCATCTTGAGCTTCTTCTTCATCTCTATCATAACTATATTGCGATGAAGGTGTATTAACGGATTGCTCAAAATTCTTTAAGAAATTTGACGTACTCGATGAAGAAGTCATATTAAGTATCGATTGTATATCAGCCAAATCTTTAGAATCATGAGCTGAGGGTTCAGATTTAATATCATCTTCATTTAAGTCTTGATTATGATGCTGTGACAAAGGTGAATTAGTACGAGCCATTACATTTTTAAAATGTTGTAAAAGTTCTTGGGTTTGTCTAACATGTTCTTCGGATTCTTCACGATCTTCTTCATGTTGATCATGATGATCATGATGATTATGACGATGATGATGATTATGATTATGTGCAGAATTTTCACTAAAACGTCTTTGTTTTATGGGATAGTTTGGAGAATTTTGTTCAGGTTCATATTGAGTTTTAACATCAGCCGAACAGGGATGTATATTGAGTTGATAATGAGTACGGAAAATAACATCACAGTGTTTACATTTGGCTGGTATTTCGGGATGTTTATTATCCATATGTTGATCTAAGGCCTGAATATCCATAAAATCTGTATCGTTACATACGGGACACATCAGAGAAGAATCATTTGATTTCTGTTCGGTAGTTTGATCAGTTAGATTAGTGTTGTTATTATTAGTTGAGATATTGGCAGGGTTTAAACGTTGTCTTAAGAGATCATGGTTAGGTTCAGAAGCATCAACTACATCTTGTTTTGTTAGATCATGAAGATGGCGATCGTTATCATCACTGTGCTTACGTTTATAGTTATTATTGTTAATTTTCATATCGATATTGTTGTTGTTGTTTAAGTTGTTATTATCATTGTTGTTGTTGTTGCCTGTTGATGAATCTGATGAGCAACCACCATCACTTTCATAACTTTCCAAAGCAGCGTTACCATTTAATCGTTTACCATTAGCACCTGCGTTGGGCGCCATAATTGCTGTTACCTTATGATTGTTATTATCATTGTCTGACGACGCGGTATTTGTTGAGTTTGTTGCTAAAGCTGTTGCTTGTTGTAGTTGTTGTGTTGCTGTTGCTAATTTAACGCCTTCACTTAATTGTCCATTGCTTAATGTTGTTTTATTTACAGCTGCTGCGACTGCTGCGCCTATTGTTGTATGGCTGCTGCTTATACAATTATTGTTGTTATTATTACTAGAGTTATTATTATTGTTGCTGTTGTTTGTTGAGTTGAACTTTGTTCCATTCGAGTTACGTCGATGATGAGTATGCTGATGCTGTTTATGGGTACGCATATGACGATGCATATTACCATTTGTGGTAAAGGTGAGATGACAATATTTACAATTGAATGGCCGCTCTCCAGTATGCACTAGAACATGACGATCCAATGATGAGGCAGATGAGAGTACCTGAATCGAGAGAAAGAAAGACACAAAGAGAGGATTATATTAGCTTTAAGTATATTGAACTTTTATGGCAATAAGTTTCTCATTAAAAATATTATATTTAAAAATTGTCTTAAGAAAGTGCGAGTTTCTATTGTCATTAAAAATTTACATTTAATATTGACAAAATAATCGTTAAAGATCATAGATGATTTTATTACCATTTCATTGATATCAATTGTAATTAAACAATTTTAATTGTAATGATAATAATTTAAGAATTTTATTAATGGCAATGGTTTAAAGTTGTATTAACTATACAGAGAGAAATAAAGTGCCAACCGAATTGGAAAGTGTATTTTAATAATAACAACTTATTAATTCAGTTAGTACAACAATATTTACATTAGATTTCTAAATATTTTGTGTATTACAACTAAAATTCAGTTGAATTAACCAACTTTGTTGTAAAAACTAATGTTTAGTTGTATCAACCGACTGAAATTCGTAAAAACCGAATTTAAGTTGTAGTACCTGAATTTCAGTTGGCAAATAGCTGAATTTTTCTCTGTGTGTATCATTAATAATGAATCAATTAAAAGAAGCAAAAAACTACACTGACAAATAAGCTTTTCAATAAACATAAAAATAGAGGAAATCGCTCAAATCAGGGCTGGAAAATGCTCGTTCAGGCTTATGCTAACTTGAAATAAAGCGAGACTGAAATTTTACGTAAAGTAAAACGAAATTACCCATTTACGTGAAAATACAAATTAAAACACTCCGATAATAACACTGAAACATTTGTCCAAATTGGAACGATATAGAAAAAAACAGAAAATATATATGACGAACTTAAAAAATTTTCTACACTTGAAGCAAAATATGTTCAAAAATTTTTTTGTATGACATGAACAGGGACCGGAAGTTCATATGCAAATACATGTTTTTTTTCCTTAAGTCTGAGAACAGGGTAAATAAATAGTTTTTGCGAATTAAAGATTTTGCGTTAAAATGGCATATATTTGTTAGTGCATATTTTTGCATATTTTGCTTTAAATACATATTTTTATCGCACTTTTTTACTTATTTTGCTTTAAATGCATATTTTTACTTATTTAGCTTTAAATTCAAATTTTTATTGCAGTTTTCTTAGTTTTTCATAAAAAAATCGATTTAATTTTTATTTTATATTTGACCAACGAGCATATAGAGGATCCAAGCTGCTCGATACCTCTTAAATTTTGTGTTAATTGTCTAAAACGAATTCACTTACAACTTTTATTAAAATTTTCTAAAAAAAATTGCTTTTATACGTTTTTTTTATACCCTCCACATACTGTGATGATGGTATAGTATATAAGTCTGCGACCCCATAAAATATATAAGACAATTCAGCTACGTCCGTCTGTCTGTTTGTTGAAATTTCGATCACGGTGCGAAAACGAAATACGGACTACTCATTTTTGCATATATTAATGAACATTTTCCCGAAAAATTTGGTATTGAAAATGAGCAAAATGGGTATGGCGGTTCAAAAGTTGTGGGAGAAAATGTGAAGTTACCTTTATATACAAATTGGTATATAATGCTTTGTATATTATTACAATTCATAGTATAATGTCATATTTTTCCCCCAGACGCTAAGAATAATATTTAAAATTTAAAACAAATTTTTATTTCACCTTAAATTTTTCTTTCACCACAAACATTTTTTTTCACCTCAAAAATAGTTTTTGAACTCAAAAATTTTTTTACCACACAATTAATTTTTTACATCCAAATAAGTTTTTCACCTCAAAATTCATTTTCAGCCAAACCATATTCTTTTAAAAATATTTTTCTGTTGTTTCATTTGTATGCGTTCATTGGGGAGGGTATAAAGAAAATAATTTTTAAAATTCAAATCAAATTTTTATTTCACCTTAAATTTTTTTTACCACAAACATTTTTTTTCACCTCAAAAATAATTTTTGAACTCAACAATTTTTTTACCACACAATTTATTTTTTACATTCAAAAAAGTTTTTTTTTTAAAATATTTTTCTGTTGTTTTATTTGTAAGGGTTCATTGTGGAGGGCATAACAAAAAAATTTAGTAAAACCAAATTTAATGCATGTACTTCTTGTTAGTTTTTTTCGAAACTCTCAAGGTCCCTGTTCAGCTTTTAAAAAGAGAACAAGTATACGAGTTGGTTTATCTCAACACATTGTGACACAAATTTAGAAAATCAATACAAAACCAAGAAATAACCGCGTTTAACACGCACCGACACACAACCGTCGACGTTGAGCGATCATTTTCCAAGTTCGTAAACTTTTTGAGAAAAATTAGATTAAATTTCACTTTTGAAAATAAAAAAAAGCTATTTATTATTTGAATCAATATTTTTTAGGTTTATTTTATCTCCATATTTTTTGTATTTTAGGAAAAACTGTTTGGCTCAAAAATTATTGCGGTGTTAAGTTTAAGGCAAATTAAAAATATTAAAATTACAGTTTTTACTTGGATTTAATTAAAGTTACGTCAATTGAAAGAGCTCATTGTGTTTATCACTTTTCAAAATATACATATATACATTTGTTATATATTAGAACTTCAAAATAAAACTGCCATTATTTTGAAAAAACACGCATTTTTTGACGGTGTGATGACGCAAAATTAAAAAATTTATATCAGAATGCTTTTTAAGGATATAAATATTTTGGTTGCTCCATAAAATTTAAAGCCCTTAAAAGTTTTTGATGCCTTTTCGTTTTTAGTATTAAGCTCATTAAAATCATTCATTTGATGTACGAAAAGCGAAATATGTTTGAAAGAAACTGCCGCTGTTCCCTCTAGGAATGAAAAAAAATTTACTGCACTTTATCAATTTAGTCCGCCGTGAAGATTCACTTTAGATTCCTAAATATGTTCTCAAGCCATATTTTTTATAAGAGAAAATGCCAAAAAAAATTATTTAATATCGCCAAATTTTTAAAAAGTACATAAAATGTTTTCGTTTAAAATTTTTAAAATGTCTTTCTGACTCGGAGGTGCTGTTTGCAAAGAATCTCAGGTCACGCAATAAGCTAGCCAGACGCAAAAATATACATTTTCAAAAAATTTACAACAATTTCTTATAAGTTTGTGATGTTCGTATCCCGTTATTGGTGCGCAGGCATCAACTTGGTATACCACAAACTGTAAAAAATCACACCATTTTAAATACTGTTCTCAAAACTCAATTCCATTAAACGGCGCAAAATCCCTATAGAAAAACTGCGGCAGTTAAAAATCGGAACATTTTGGTTTTGCTTGAAAACCACCATACAACTTTTCACTAATTGGGGTATGGAAAATTCTGGCTATAGTTCCTCTCTTGTAAGTTTCAAGTTTTTTTTTATTATTTTTCGACTTTTAAATATGTATCAATTCTTTTGGTGAAGACGTTTTAACGCGAAAGTTTGCATGTCATAGCTTTTAAGCATATTTAACCCAACACTGTATATAGCTCCTCTCAACTCAAAAAAACCTTGAGAAATACGAGCCATCATCTAAAGTCAGTTTCATTTGATGTCGAACATTTTTGAAGTAAGTCATATTACCATAGGGTGGTTTATATATTTTGTTGCCATTTTATGTGATAACACAAATATGCGCTCTCCGATATTTCAAATTTCATTTTCTGTTCCATTGCATTAGGTCCCTGTTAACGTTAACGTTACACTCAATTTTCGTTGCATTCGTTTCAATTTAAACATCCACTTTTTTGTTATCAAATGATTTTTTGCTCAATTATAATTAGTTTTTGAAGCATAAGGACGATTAAATTAGCATTAGTAGAAGAATGATAATGCTAAAAAATTTCATTGAGAAATATTGGCTAATACTAAGCTTTACCTTACTATTGATATAAAAGAAATCAAACAATTCCCAAAAAAACTGTATAAATGTTTTTACATTTACTGCTGTCTTGTGCACATTTGAAGCGATATTAAAAAAGGATAATGCTATGATATTTGAACTAAATTTGGACTATCATATTTGGACTAATTTTCATTTTCCAATTTCGGTGGTGCAATCAGAGAGAAAAAATGGTTAAAGTTGAAATTTGAGTAATAAAGTGGTCAAATTTGGAGTGGTCTTGGGGAAGAATAATAACCAAATGGAAATTATAATTTTTATAAAACGCATATTTATGTAGTAGCCCAGCAAAACTTTGGTAATGGGTGCGATAAAGTAATGCTTGTAATGTGTACCTGTATCATTATTTTCCAACAAAAAGTAATGTGTTACCGAAAATTCAACACTCATGGATTACCTTGTAATGATACCTCATTACATTTTACATTACTTCAAAACATAAAATAATAACTTACCGATCACCAATTACATAATGCATGAATTATAAACGTAAAGTAATTATTAATATATATTTTTGAAAGTCTATTTATAGACACATTACTTTGTGATTTTTTTTAATCATGAGGGTAAGGTGTATATTTTTGATATCACGAACGAAAACACGAAGCACAACAACTCATTTACATTTTATGCAATAAAATATATGTATCGATAGCTCAGTTGGTAGAGTTCTCGCCTAACTAATTGTTAAATACCAGAGACCCCAGGTATGAATCCCAGCATGACCACGTAATTTATTTAATAAAAAAAAAAGTTATTTATTTAATTAAAAAAAAATATCTGTAAAAAAAATTTTTTATGCATTTTTTTTTTAAGAAAATCTATTTATAGACACATCACTTTTTCCCACCATGTAACCATATAAGTAACCAGTTACTTTACCACCTACAAGGTAATTAGTCCACCCATTACTTTTAGGCTCATCGCCTGTAAAATTCATCAGAGAAGTAAGGTGTAATGTAATGCGTGAAGCCCTATGGCGATACATTACTTTACCCATGATTTGGTAATGTGTGGTTTTGCTGGGAGCCTTTCAGAAAAATATAAACACTATATGTGTTTCTGAAGAAACTTTTAATCTGGAGGCAAAAAGAGTTTTCTTACATTTTTGGCCAAAAAATTACTAAAAGCACGTTCTTTTATAATTTACAACTTTAGAGGCATTTTATTTTAAGCTTGAACAAGATATGGCATTGAAATTATTTTTGTTTCTTCACACAGAATAATAAAGTGACAACCGAATTGAAAAATGTATTTTAATAGAGACAACTTATAAATTCAGTTAGTACAACGATATTTACATTAGATTTCTGAATATTTTGGGTGTTGCAACTAAAATTCAGTTGAATTAACCGAACTTTGTTATGGAAATTAATCTTCAATTGTACCAAACGACTGAAATTCGTAATAACAGAATTTGAGTCGTATTCACCGAATTTCATTTGGCAAATAGCTAAATGTTTCTCTGTGTGTTTAAATAACATGTTGGTGATATCACCAAAGCAATCGGACTGGATTTGCCTTTCCCATAGGCAAAAAACCGGACCAGTTTATTGCAGATATGCAAAATTTGTATTTTCAAATGCGGATAACTTATGCACTTTAAGAGATAACCCACAGGGATACAAGCAAAGTACATATGTTTCATTTTTTTAAATCGGTTGATAAACATAAAAAAATTTTTTTTTGAGAGTTTAATACATTCATTATGTGAAAAAAATTTTATTTTATTAAAATTAAATTGGCTAAAATTTCTATGCTTTAAAACTTTATGTGATTTAAAACTTTTAAATTGTTTAACCAAATAACGAATGAACGAGCATATTTGAAAGCTTAACAAAAACCATGACAAATAAATTAAAAATTAATTTCCCAGTGAAGAAAAGATTTATCATATAAGTGGTTATTTAAGTGCATATTTGCCCACTATAGACACTGTAATGGCAATTCATTACTTTTCTCACTAGCTTACTCTCTACATTACTTTAACACAACTAATAAGGACTTACTAACTAGTTAGTTTTCTAATTATTTTAATGCAAAAATAATGAGATACCCATAAGTACTTATATTTATCATTATTTTAAATATAAAGTAAATAATCTATTTTAGTAAGTATTTATTTAGTAAGAACATATATAACTACTTATTTTCGATATTTTGAGAGCTGGAAAGTAATGAATTTTATGTTTTTATCGGTCAACTATAAAATGCTGAGAAAGCTCAGATGGAAGAGCGGTTGACTGACAACCAGGAGGTTCGGTTCGAATTTTATAAAAAAAAACACACACATTTATACATTTTACATTATATAAAACAAAATTTTGTTCAGCATAAAAAAATATTTTTTTATAAAATATTTTTTTTTTTTGGAAAATTTAATTTTAGAATCATCATTTTTGTCCATACTGATAGGGACCACATATTTTTCTTATTTTCGTAAGGAGGTTAGTATTGTAAGTACTTGCCATTACCGCTTATATGGTAATGCTTTTCTATATTGGGTGGTAATGGCAAGTACTTACAAATGTCATTGCAAATCTCATTACTTTTATATGGGGATGTCGCGCAAAATAATGACATATTATTACAAAACACCTTACAAAAAATCAAATGAAGTTTGTCATTCATAAAAATTTGCTGATTCCGAAATTTTTTGTATAAATTTTCATATATTTCATAATCTCTGGATATTTTTGTGGGAAAAATTCCGGCACAAAATTTAAAATTTTTTTACAGATTTTATGTCGGAAAACTATGGTTGCCCTGTGTATAATATATTCTTCTTGGTGGACTAATTAATTTTACACTGTCTTAAGTTATTTTATTACCCAGTGTAGGAAAACATTACCATATCAGGGGTTATATAAGTACATATTTCCTAATGGCAAATACTTACAATTGTCATTATAAAGCTCATTACTTTTATATGGGAATGTCGTGTAAAATAATGACATATCATAACTAAACACCTAACAACAAAATAGAAAAATACGTGGTTACCTATATGCTTACTAGTATGGGACTCCAGGTTGTCAGTCAACCGCTCTACCATATGAGCTCTCTCGACATGTTATCCGAGCAAAAACATGGTAGTTACAGGTCATTTCCGTATATATTACCAAGTAATGACAGGTTATTACCTCTTGCATTACTTTGAAGTAGGAAATAATGACTTTCTGATAATGGGTTATAGAAGCACTTATATGTAATTTCAAAATAATGATCTACTGGTAATTGGTTACACAAGTACCGATTTCGTATTTTGTTTATTCTAATTTATTTTTGTTTAAAAGTTTTTATAATTTGTTTTGAAAAAATTTCCGAGGTACAGTTTATTTTTAAAAAAGTTGGAACATTAAAAAAAAATTACTTTAATGTAACCACTTATTTTATAACTCCTAGGTAACCACTTATTCCTTACGTTAAAGTAACCACTTATTCATTCACTATCAATTTTTTTGTAAGCGAGAGGGTAATGACCACCCATGAATTTTTGGACATCGCGAACAAAAGTAGTTAAGCGAGTAAATAGGCTGGTAACTAGAGAAACCCTTCGTGCGCTACTTGCACGCTTAATTACTTGTTAATGTCTGTTTTTGCTGGGATACTTGATAGAAAAAAATAGTACCTTGCTTGCACAAAATGTCATTTCTTTCTAGCTTACAAAAAAATCAAAAATATGTAGTTATATATGTACTTCCTAGAGTTGAAAAATAATGAGTCTAAAATTTGAATTTTAAAAATTTTAAGATCATTACTTTATATATAAAATAATGATGAAAATAAGTACGTATGAGTAACGCATTATTTTTTTTATTAAAATGATGGGAAACATTAACTAATTATTAGTAAATCCTTATTGTGTTAAAGTAATACAGAGACTAAGCTGGTGTCATTACTGGTAGTAAGCAAAGTAATGATATGTCATTACCGTTTGTACACTGTGTTAATTCATTTAAGACTCTGACACTTTAGTGAGCGTTTTTATTTCAGAGCAAATTCAAACTTTTTTGAGTATTTTTTTTAATACCAATCTTTAATGTGTTCCAAATCGTTTATTATAAGACGATAAGAAAATTTAAGATGACAAACACACTATCGCTTCAGTGTTTTTGAAACGCGTAAAAAATAAAAATTAAAAATACAATTTACTTACCTTTGAGCAAATACGGCATGTAAAATTTTCCGTATGCCCTGAGGCATAATTATGACAACGTATATGATTTGTAAATTGATGAGCCGTTGGCGAGAACCACTTCACATATCGGACACATATACTTCATATCCTCACGTTCACCCGTAGCAGATTCCGGACTAGAATTACCATTACTCTGAGGAGGCGAAGATGTATCCGAACAACTATTCGATTTTGAACCACCACCATTTGGTATAGATTGATTTACTACTGCCTGTGTAGCAGCAGTTATTAATGAAGTTGTGGTATTCATTAGCTGGCTATTATTGCTAGCATCAATGAAACCGGATTCATTGCTAAAATCCACTAGATTACGATTGAAACGGAATTTCTTACGCAATGAATTCGGATTATCCACATTATATTCCAGTTGAACACTGGTCGTTTTATCCAAGAGGCTACGACTTGCCAAACGACGTTTGTGATGTAATTGCTGACGAGATTGTGTGGAGGCTTTCTCATCAGCCGATTCATCGTCATCGTAGTCATTAGCCTCATCGGATTCCGGCATACGTTGATGCAGGCTAACGTGTTCCCGATCCGTGCCCGTTCGTTGGGTGGATACCATACTTGCTATAGCATTGGTGCCGCAAGTTATGGTAGCATCACTTGTTACTACCGGTGTTGAGGTAATAGCGTTTAATTTTTTGGCTGCCTGTTGAAAATCCAAGTGTTCCAATGATGATTCAGATGAGGCCGAGTCACGTCTTTCCATTTTAATTGGAGTTGCTGGGGTTGTAGTAGTTGGGACATTTGTTGTGGCTAACATTTTTGGTTATTGTTGGTTTCGTTGTTGCGTTACGTTTAGCGTTTTTAAAAGAAAATAAAAATCGTTGAAAATTGGCTTTAAACAATTTGTGAAACAAGAAATTATATTCTGAAATGATAAAGAAATTTTTAAAATTAAAAATAATTTGATTAGAATTCGGATTGAGTATTAGATAAAAGATGTTTTTTTTTTTTTAAATTTGATTTTTAGATGAGCAGTTTTTTTTTTTTTTTTTTGAAGCATAGTAGTTTTTTTTTTGACACACAAAGAAATTTCGAATTTTATTTATAAAAACCGTTAAAGAAATCCCCTTACTAACCATTGACGTTTAAGAGTTGGAGTGATAAATTGTTGTTTGTTTCGAATGTTAGTAAGCACAAATTGATTAAAAAAAATCTAATCTTATTTTTTTTTTCTAATTTTCCTTACTTTTTCGGACCACATCACCAATAAAATACCTATATATGAATGTATTTATAGAGGAGATGGGATATTGTATGTGTGTTATCTATCATTTAAAGTCTTAAACGTAAAAATATATACAATTTTATACTTCAAATAAAAATATTTATAACAATAACCAATTAGTAGATGTGTGACAATCTAGAGCTTGCTAAAAACCTGGCAACACTAGCTATAATCAGCAAACTAATCAGAAATAACTATCATTTACAGTTCTGCATCAAGAGCTGAAGCAATAACAAGTCTGTTCGATTCCTCTTCCACTATAGTCCAGTAAAAATTTCTCAGTAACAAAATTACAGAGAGTAAGACAAATTTACAAAAAAATTAAACGAACGGAAAATTTGTAAGAATTGGTTAAATAGATAAAACAGCTGATTTTATATACCAAATATTAAAAAAAATCAACTGGTCGTTATGGAAAATATAAATGTTAATTGAAATTGTCGACCAGAAAATATTTAGAATGTTTCTTAACTTATTCCATAGTCAATTCTTTAATATTTTTCACTTCAAATCTACACTTAAAATACTATGTAGGTAAAGACCACTGCAAATGTAGTTGAAAACAAATGAAATTTCATTTAAAGAAAGGACGACTTACATTACAGTAAATTCAACTAACATTGTCATTTGTTTTTTAATGTTTAAAAAATGACTAACAATGGTAGTAAAAATGAACCACATGGTAGTAAAAATTAAACAAACATTTTTTTTTTATATTTTTAAACAACAAAAACAACTGTAAAAAATTAATGAAAAATCATAAAACAGTCATTTGATGTAAGTTGTTTTTTTAAATGAACTACAAGGATAGTAAAAAATTTAATTTGTTCTACAAATGACTGACATTTACATTAAAAATAAAGAAACTGTATTACAAACCAAACAACTACATATTTTTAAAGCAGAAGTTCCCTGAGTGTATAAACAATTTTAATTAAACTAATATTTGTTTTTGTTTGTTTACTAAAAATAAAAGCATATTTTTCAATCATATGTTTTTTTCTTCTTACAAGTTTTTATTGGCAAAAATGTATCCAGCAAAAACTAATAAGTTCTTTGGCATTAAACTGTCACTTTATTCTCTCTTTTTACTATTTTTTACTAAGTATTTGTGTAAACTAACACCTTCCAGTAAAAACTTTTACAAATTTGTAGAAATTTCTGTGTTATCGAACAAACTTAACATTAACCCATTAACGGCTACCGCCGTCATATGAGCACATCTAAATTTTTTTCGAGGAGGACAAAATCTTAACTTTTAAAAATTAATGAGGTTATAACCACCAATTATATATATTTATATATCAGGCACGCTGATTTCATTGGCGTAATTTATATTTTGATGTATGGTACAGTTTTTCCACGAAATCACTTTAAAGTTGAAAGTCTTTACATGCAGTTTTTTTTTATATATGAAATTTTTAAAATGCAATCAATCTGACATCTTTCTGTTGAAATGTAATGCTAACTCCTGTAGTCTAACTTAACCCTTAAATGCATGCTCTCGTCGATTTAAATGAACGTGTGTATTTATAATGTAAAATGCTAAATAAACAATAACTGGGTACGACGATTTTTCAAGCAATTTTTTTACGCTTTTTATAACCGAGAAACCGAAACGTCAAATTTTTCGATTTCCCGAAAATGATGTAATATAGGGAAAAAAAACATATTTTATTTGAAAGCTTACATTTGATTTTTTAATATGTTTTTTATTTAAACTTTGTGAAATTATTTTTGTCCTTTTTTCCATATCAGAAAAACAGGGTTTTTTTTTTGAATTTAAATTTAAACCAGTTTTACTTATTTTTCTCACTTTTTACAGTTTTAGCTAATTGTTTCACTAAACTTGCGCTTGACAAATGGTAAAAGCAATATATTGAGCCTATTATGCAGAGATATCTTAGCAAGAAAATAATTATTGTAATTAGGCTGGTTCTTATTTTTAAAAACGTCGAATTTTTGACAGGACAACTTTGGGTTAGATTAAGATTCATGAAAAATGTTTTTTAAAAATTTTTGAAAAAATGTTTGTCTGTTGTTTTATTGAGCTAAAGATCCTTTATTTTATAATTATAAGTATTTATTTCCAACATTTCGTCTTCGCATTGGAAGACTTATTCAGAGACAAAAATTTATTCAAAAAGATCGAAGAAAAATAAGAAAATTTTTGAAAAATTTACAGTTTAATTATATTTATGTAAACGACACACTCAGAATATTATGTAGTTTATAATTTATAATTAATACAAAAAAAAAAAAATAATGTTTTCAGTTGAGTTAAAAATAAAATAACATGCATTTATTTTTGAAATAAATTTTTTTTCAACTTTTTTATACATTTGTTCAAAATAATTTACTACCAGTGCGCCCCGGTAGGCTAGTTAGTAGCGTGCTGGCTTTTCAGTGCGGGGTCGTGGGTTCGATTCCCACCAGAGACACTGGTCTGTTTTCGATACAACGCGCTGAAGGCCATAGTAGCTAGTGCTCGGTTAGGGTAATAGTATATAATTTGTAATGATTATTAATTAATAAAAAAAAAAAAAAAATTACTACCTTTTATCGACTTTTCAAGTTTTTAGTTTCGTTTAGTATTTTCATTTATTTAAAGTTTAAAAAAATTTAACAACAAAACGGAATAAATATTATAAATTTAAATTATTTTTTTCAATAAAAATGTTCAAAAAATTCGCGTCTGTTTTTTTATTAAAATGTTTTGTTTGTATACAAAATTATTTCAATTTAAATTACTAGAAATTGAAAAAGTTTAGACAAATGTGTGTGTGTATATATTTTGTAGAAAGGAAAAACAAATAAGAACAAAAACATAAAACTTAAATAATTTCAAACAACTGAATACAACTTTTGTTTTTACTAATCTGTAGTTATAATTTGAACATTTATTTTTAACTTACTATTATTTTGTTCTTACGAATTTGTTAGTTATTTAAACGACATTTAAAAATAAATAACAAGAAATATTTGATTTAAATGAAAAGTAAGTAGACCGGCTTTTAAGTGATTTATCATTTATGTTAAATTATATTTTCAGTTAATTAAAACAACAAACTATTTTGAATGCATAAATATGACAATTCTCCAAATTCATTATATAATTATACAACTAAAGTTCTATATTTCATAACATAGATTCGATAGAGTTTTGTGCTTCGGATTCGTATTTGGGACACCATGCTACTTTGAAAAGCTTTATTATGAGTCGGTGTCAAAATCTTGTATGCGTTTATAATCCAAAAGCTTAATTTATGGAATTTATTTAATTAAAATCAAAAAGTCGTACTATGTAAAAAAACTCTTCTAATTAAACTTTGTTTTAGCAGAAATCAAAAATTTTCAGTTAGTCAAATTTGGTGTAACATTTTCACCTGTTGTTTCCAAGTTTTTCTCCATTTGTCTTAAAGGATTTTTTTTTAATTTTTTTTAATTTGTTCAGGAACTAATTAAAACCATTGAATCATATTTCGCAATATTGAATTCCGAAACGAATTTTACTTTTTACTCCATGGCAATTTACAAGAATAATTTAAGGCCATTGCCTATCATATCACAGAAAAAACTAAAATCGAGTTTCAATTAACATATTTGTTATTTCAATTAAAAGTTTTATTGTATTCGGCCCTTTAAAGGAAATTGTAGTATAAATAAAATAATTGTTAACTATTTTATTTATTTAGTTTCAATTAAGATTTTAATTGTGTCTACACTTAGAATTGTATGTAGGTAAAGATCACTGCAAATGTAGGTAAAAACAAATGAATTTTCACTTAAATAAAGGACATTTCAGTAAATTCAACTTCGGGTTCTGATAAGATCTTTAGGCAGATCGAAATACTAGTATCAAACTAGCTAACATGTTTGATTTACTTTAAATATACGGAGCTTGGAAGCTCTTTATAAATTAAAAAAACAACTAACATTGTCATTTTTTTAGAGTTCAAAAAATGAACCGCAATTGTAGTGAAAATGAACCACATATGCAGTAAAAAATAATGTAAAATCATAATACATTAAGTTGATGTGGTTTGTTTTTTTTAAATAAACTACATACATACATATGTAGTCAAAAATTTAACTTCTTCTACAAATTACCGTTTTTTCACTTAAAAATAAAGATTACTGTTTACAACTCAAACAACTACTAATATTTACAGCAGAAGTTACCTGAGTGCATTAAAAGTTTAATTGAAAATTGTTTTAATTTCAAAAGAATTTTAAGTAGATTCTATTAAAACTTTAATTAAATTTTCAAAAGATGGCTAAAATTGAAAAAAAAATTGCAAAAATTAAAAAAATTAAAAAAATGCCAACATTTTAAATTATCATTATAAATAAAAAAAATGCCAAACGAAAAAAATCGTCATATTTGAAAAAAATCATCAAATTTAAAAAAATCGTCAAATTTAAGAAAAATCTCCTAAATTTAACAAATAGCCCGTATTGAAAAACGAAAAATTGAAAAAATCTGCAAAAGTTGTGAAAAATATCCAAAAGTTTGAATAAAAAACAAACGTTAAAATGGCAAAAGTTGAAAAAATCGACAAAATTTAAGCAAATGTTAAAAATTGAAAACGTTTTAAAAAAAGTGTGTTAAAAAAAATTATGGTGGTACCCTTGTAGGTAAAGACCATTGCATATGTAGTTAAAAATAAATGAAATTTCACTTTAAGAAAGGACGACTTACATTTCAGTAAATTCAACTAACATTGTCATTCGTTTTTTACTGTTCAAAAAATGAACCACAATTGTTGTAAAAATTAAAAAATAAGCAAACATTTATTTGTTTTATTTTTTAAATAAGAAAAACTACTGATGTAAAATCATAAAACAGTAATTTGATGTGGTTTGTTTTATAAATGAACTACATATGTAGTCAAAACTGTAATTTATTCTACAAATGACTGCTTTTTCACTTAAAAATAAAGATACAGTATAACAACTCAAGCAACTACAAATATTTACAGCAGAAGTTCCCTGAGTGTAGTTTTTAAATTTGGTAATTTTTGTCTATTTTGACGATTTTTTTTTATAATTTAAGCTGTTTTTTAATTTATTTTCAAAAAAATGTCCCGCTTTCCCGGGAAACCAAAAGTTGCGGGATTTTGAATTCTCTAGTTGTAAGACTCATCCAAGGCTTTTATTAAATTGACTTTTTTCTATTGTGACATTTTGTTATGGCTATAAGTAAATAGATATAGTTAAATTTTATATATAATTATATATATTTATATATAGTCCCATATAAGAAATTTAAATTAAACTCAGTTTATATATATGGTATCATATATAACCACATATAATTATATCTAATTATATCTAATTATATATATTTATATATAAACTCTTTTACTCGGGAATTATTTTATTAAATTTTAACGTTTTTGTCCCTTCAAATTTGGCGATTTTATTTAAATATCAGCGAATATTTTTAATAAAATTTGTTGTTGGTTATAAAAACGACAACTTATTGTGTGATTTAAATTAATTTTCAATTAAACATTTAATAGATGTTATTAATCTTTTAATTGAAAGTGAATTTGAAATAAAAAATATTTAATTTAAATTTTATTGACAATAATTTTTTCGGTGTATACATTTTTTTTATATAATTCTCGAGTTCATTCAGGCGTTAAGTTTTGTTGTCAATAGTTGTATTCCCGAATGTACTTCGAAAATCTTGTGTCTTTAGTCCAGAAAAAAACACTAACAGACGCATAAAAGAAAAAATATCAAAGCTGTTAATTTTATAAATAAATGAAAAAGTTTTATTAATGTTAGAAAATTCTTTGTAGGTTCTTCACTTGAAGAAAACTTTTTCTTTAATAATCTAAAACTTTTAAGGGCCATTATTACAACTTGCCAATAGCTAAAGTTCGGATGTTATCTGACAGATTATTAGTTTTTCGTTATTATAAGTATACTTTAACCTAAAAGTGACCGATAAGCTAAAGGGAAGATGTTATTGTCTTTAACTTTAAACGTAAGGTTTATGTGTTTGAAGTTGCCACATTTTCTGCTCTATAAAGAAGAAGAAGAAAATACCGAATTTCACAACCTAATTTCACAAATTATTGTTTGTTTGTAAACAAATAAGTAAAAGTACGTTGCCACTACGTATTTTTATAAACCAATTCAAAAACCAATAATCGGTTTTTAGTTTGGTGCTGCCACATTATCAAAAATATAAATTTTATTTTATTGGGAAGTTGTAATAACGAAAAACATTATAGCTCACTTTATTCCTCACTTTAGCTAAAGTTACTTTTTACTAACATTTACTTTAAAGGCAAGTTGTAATAACGGCCCTTAGGGCCATTATTACAACTTGCCAATAGCTAAAGTTCGGATGTTATCTGACAGATTATTAGTTTTTCGTTATTATAAGTATACTTTAAGCTAAAAGTGATTGATAAGCAAAAGGGAAGATATTGTTGCCTTTAACTTTAAATGTAAGGATTATCAGCCTTATTCAAAAAAGTTACTAAAGGTTTACGAAGACTTATTAAGTAAAAATCGTTAAAGTATTATTCAAAAACAATTATTAGTCTAAAATACCTTTTGTAACTCAATATTAAAAGTAAGAATTTTAAAGTACCTTCAACCCTACTTTAAACCTAAATTAATAATATTACAAAGACAGCAAACTTTGAGAAAATTAACAAAATAATAAAAATATACATTTTACAATATTATATTGGTATTTAAAATGGAAACACTAAGTTTTATAGAACGAATTGGTAAGTATTATGATTATTTAAAAAAGTAAGTAGGTTTTGACTTGTCTTCTATTTTAACAGAATTTTTAACGCAAATATCCAACTGCAGACGCCAAAGGATTTATAAAGATAGGCCTGATCCGTTTTCCCTTCCTGACATCGAATTCAAAAAGAAACCGTAAAAAACATAACAAATTTAATAAAAAATGATATTTCATTGGACAGAAGAGGATGTGGAATATCGGCAGAATTGCAGGTATTGGTAGCCTTGCGCAGTTGGGGCAGAAGAGAAGTAAGTTTTGCAATTTATAAGAGCGTATTTTAAGTAGAAAAAAATTCGATTTTTAGGTGCAGGACGATGCTGGCGACATACATGGCCTATCTCAAGCAACGGTCAGCAGAATTTGTGCAAAAGTGGCTCGAGCTATCGCCAAACTAGCAAACGATAAAATCAAAATGCCTGCTACCGTGCAAGATGAAGTGAAAGTTGCAAAACAATTTAAAGAAATTCGCAACTTCCCCACTGTTATTGGGGCAATTGATGGAACTCACATCAGAATAAGAAAAACTGGTGGTGATTTAGCTCAATATTACATAAATCGAAAAGGGTTTTATTCGCTTAATGTACAGGTAATAAAATGAAAAACATCTTTATAATAACATTTTATTTGATTCATGTGCACACAGGTTATTTGTGATGCGCAATTAAAAAATCAGGACATAGTGGCAAGATGGAGGGGCAGTACTCATGACTGTCGGATTTTTAACGAGTCCAGAATAAAAGAACGTTTTGAAAACGGAGAATTTAAAGGTCGTTTGCTTGGCGATTCTGGATACAAGCTAACACCATACTTGTTTACTCCCATTCTTCGGCCTAAAAACGCTAAAGAAGTAAGCTATAATATCGCCCATATTGCAACCCGAAATCCAGTAGAGAGATGCTTCGGTGTTTGGAAACAGAGATTTCGGTGCTTGCTTGATGGAATGACCGTAAGTTTTGCAAATATCAAAACAGCTATAATTGCCCTGGCTGTACTTCACAACATCACTTTAGAAGAAAAAGATTTGGTGCCAGGTAAACCTTGTTAAATGAAACTTTTAAATATTATTTCTAAAGTAAACATTATTTTAAGATGATTTAATCTTAGACGAGGAAGAAATACAAGAACCACCACAAAACAACCTAATTGAAGTATCGACGTCTGCAAGGAGAGAAAATCTTATATTGAGGAGCTTTATTGAAAAACATTTCTAATAACCTTAAAACAACATCTTACATATGTATATGTAAAACAAATATTGAAATAACACATTTTTTTATTTAAATAAAAGTTTTTATTAATAATATAAATATAAATAATATAATTTGACTTATAGTGATGTGTACAAAAGCACAACAAATAAAATAATGGTTAATCAATTTATTTTTATTCGAAAGAAACTATTGTCATGTATGATTATTGATATTTATTAATGTTTTTATTTTCTTTTTTTATATTTCTGAATAAAATGAAAGCAAAAAAATTTTTTTTTATAGAAAAATATTTCATTTTAGTCTATAGATAGGTAAAATAATTTTCAAATACGGTTACGGATAAAAATAATATTCATTTTTTTGCATTACTAGAATTGAAATGACAAGTGCATAAAACGGTGTTACCAGTCTTAAACTAAAAAAATTCTTAAAGTCATTATTAACTAATATAGGTTTTTTGTATACAAATTTTTACAAAAAGGTTATTAAGCGTAAAGTGCTTATTAACTAATATGTTCTTTAAACCAAAATTAACATTTTTTTTTGAATAAGGCTGTATGTGTTTAAAGTTGCCACATTTTCTGCTCAATAAAGAAGAAGAAGAAAATACCGAATTTCACAACCTAATTTCACAAATTATTGTTTGTTTGTAAACAAATAAGTAAAAGTACGTTGCCACTACGTATTTTTATAAACCAATTCAAAAACCAATAATCGGTTTTTAGTTTGGTGCTGCCACATTATCAAAAATATAAATTTTATTTTATTGGGAAGTTGTAATAACGAAAAACATTATAGCTCACTTTATTCCTCACTTTAGCTAAAGTTACTTTTTACTAACATTTACTTTATAGGCAAGTTGTAATAATGGCCCTAAAACTCATACTTTTGATTTTAAATTTGTTAGTTTCATAGATTTTTTTATTATCAAATTTCACATGACGTTGGTGAAGTACATATATATAATTTCTTTGTGGAAGTTTTAATGCCTGATAAGAAATTTTTGATCTTTTTGCAAGAAATATTCGATGGAAGTTGATAAGCGGTATGAAATTGTATATATCGGTCCAATAATACGTTTCTAAATACAGTAAACTTTCGCAATCGTGGTGGCCATTTCATTATATACATAGCTTTTTTAAAGAAACATAAGGTCATACAGCCATGACTAATCATCTGGGAATAAACACTGGAATAAATTTTAAATTCTTGATTTGCATTAAAATATTACGAGATTAAATCCAAAAATGGCAGGCAATACCGCTAAAATACCGTTATCGATTCAAACCCCTTTTACTGACTATTGATCCCTAAAATATCGTTACCGAAATAATTGAAATATCGTTATCCGTAAAATACCGTTGACGATATAATTAAAATACCAATATCCTTAAAATACGGTTACCGAAATAACTAAAATACCGTTATTGCTAAAATACCGCTATCGAAATAATTGAAACAGCGTTACCCTTAAAGTACCGTTACCGTAATAATTTAACAAAATCACAAAAAATAATCGCTGTAAATAGATTTATTTTCCCAAAGTTTCATCATAAACTAGCCAGTCAGTAGAATTCGGGCATAATGGGGCTAAAAATATCGGTCTGTATTGACATTATTTAAATGACTAACATAACGTTACCCTTAAAATACCGTTACCGAAATAACTGAAAATCCGTTATCCATAAAATAACATTACCGAAATAACTAAAATACCGTTACCGCTAAAACACCGTTACAGAAATAAGTAAAATACCGTTAACCCTAAAAATCCGTTACCGACATAACGAAAATTTCCGATTGAAAAAAATTATATAAGTCGTATCAATTTATATATAATTATATACGGAAATTGGTAGATATAATTATATATAATTATATAAAATCTGATATAATTATATCCGAAAAATGAGTATATATAATTTTATATAATTATATAAAATTATATAAAATTAGATCTAATTACATAAAGCAGATATAATTATATATTGGACCATTTCAAATTATTTATTATTTCATATAGCACCATATCAACAATTTTTCAACAATCAACAGCAGATATAATTATATCTAAAATATTTGTGGAAAATATTTATAAATTAATTTATTTCTGCCAAAAAATAAAGATAACAGTTATTTTTATTTAAAATTACTTTAATATTACCCGATTTCTTTTCTTCTTTTAGAGAACTTTTTTATTAAAAATTTTGAAAAAGATTTGAAAAACTTTAATATGTTTGTATAGCAGAGAAAAAACAGAAGATTTTTAAACTTGCAAATGAAAAAAAAAAACTGTAACACATTAGCATTATCTGCAGGATATTATTAAATGTTTGTATAGAAACAATGAAGTTGCACTAAAACTCATAAATTGAAACTTTTCATTAAGTTAATGCAAGTTTCCATAAAATTAAAAAAAATTATTTTATTTTAATTATTAAATGTTTCATTTAATTAATAAAAAAGTTTCGTTACATAAAAAGCATGAAGCTTTTCATTAATTTTAAGCAACATTTCTTTCATTATGTAAGCAAAAGTTACATTAGTTTAACTAAAATTTTAATTATTTTCGTAACTTTCTGTGTACGGAAATTAAAAATACTGTCACATAAATGAACAGAATCGGTCCGATTCTAGAAATTTATAAATTTTTTTGACAGTTACAAAATTAAATACAGGTTAGAAAAAAACACACTACACTGATAGAATTATATGCATGATATCAATGAATTTTTTCATTAGATCTAAAGTTACTGGAACCCGTTAATTGAAACTTTTCATTTCATTTGTAAAAAAAATTCATATTCCTACTAAAAAAGATTTATAAAAAATAGTTTCATAAACATTATTAATCTTTTCATAACGTTTTCATTCACTTTGCAAAGATAGCTTCATTAGTTTATTGAAAAAATTCATTGAAAGTCGGCTTAGAAAATTCTTTAGGTAGATCTGATCTGTTTAAGATTTTTGGGCGGTCACAATTAAAAAATTGGAGACAAAAAAAATATAAATAAATGTTCTCTACTTAAAGATTTTTTCATGTAATTTTTAGCTTTTTTTTTACAAAAATACAATACACCTAGAAAAAAGATTGGTTCGGTCAAAGCCATTACAATTTATTTGATAGGACGTTATTTCATTTGAAAATTGCTATAATCGATTAATAAAGTAAAAATACTGCACTGGCAATTAAAAAGAGGGAAAACCAATGTAATTATTAGTACACTCATTTTACATCAAGAACAAATTTAATCCGAATTTGAACTAATTTTTGGCCAACTATTTAGTAATTCGTGATTCTCAAATTTACAAATTTTGCCAGTTAATTTAAACCACAATTATTTTTCGAAACCATTATTTTTTGTGTCTTCGCTATCAGTCTCACTTGTAGATGGCGTTATTTTCTCATATTTTTTATGTATACTCATAAAATAGGTTATATCTCGGAAACTAAGCGATACAGACCAAAATGGACCAAAACTCGTTACTTCTTAGCTATTAATTACACTATAGTAACTACTTATATTTCCGGTAATAAATATGGACCTGTAATGATTGGTATTGGTTAAAGAACTTTAGACAATGTTTGGTTTCCTAACAAAATATTTAAATTCAAATTTAGCACTTAGCATTTATAAGTGTTTGTGGTGTAATGGGTAGAGCGGCATCCAGTTAATCCGAGATTCCGAGTTCAAATCCCGTAAAGAACAGACACAACACGTTTTTTGTTTAATTTAAATAATAAAATATTTAAACAGCAAATAATTTAAAGAGAATTAAAAGTAATTGTGTTCAATATTTGAAAAATCAAAAAACTGAGAAAAAAAATCAATCAAACTGAATATTAGTTTTCATGACTAAAAATATAATTTAATATGAAGATTAGGGTGTCCCGACAAAGGGTGTTTTTACGAATTCGCTTGAGTAATAGCATTCAAACAATGCATATTGAAGAGCGGAATACAAAAACTTTAACGAAACATTTTTTAAAGAGTACTTTTAGTTATCAGAAATGGTATGTTTTGTTGAAAATAAGTTGTCTTACATTTTATCGAAATGGGGCTTAAAAGTTTCGTTATGTATAGTATATTATGAGAAAACTTTTTATATAATTTATAAAACAGTTTTGGATCACCGCAACATTTTTTAGATGTTGTACATAAATACATAATATCTAAAACTATCCCTAAATTTCGTATAAAAACACTCAAAAAACATTTTACTACTTTATTTAATGTTAACCTTAGGTTAGTGCCATTTAAGACTTTTTGTGAAAAAAGTCTAAATAATTACAATCATCATATATATTCTGAAAACCTAAAAATGCTCTGGTGGACCAAAACTGTTCTATAAAAAATTATAAACAGTTTTCTCGTAATAAGCTCTACATAACGAAACTCTTTAGCCATATTTCGATAAAAAGTAAGAAAACTTTTTTGAACAAAATATGCCATTTTTAAAAGCACCATCCAAAAAAAAATTGCAAGAAGCAACATTTGAGTGCTATTACTCAAATAAGAAGATAGTTGTAGTAACCGCTAGAATTCGATTGGCAAACAAATTCGGTGGCCACAACTGAGACTGTTTTCTGGGTGTATGATTAAAAAAACACTGAGACAAATGGTTTATATTTAATGTTCCTCCAGAAAATGGGTTTTGATCGGTATTCGGTATTTTAAAGCATGGGCTTATTAGGTGCGATTTTGAGTGTCAAATTAAAATAACTGTCGGTAGTTAAGCAATGAATTCAATAATCGGCCGCTGAGTAATCGGCCAATTTGGAAAAACTTCTGCCGCAGATTATTTAACTTTATCGCTTAAATTCAGCTTTTTCATAAAATATTGTACTCAAAATCGAATTAAAAGATTATTCACATTATCACCAAATACTAAAAAATCGGTCGGACACTATTTATATTGTAGATTTTAATAACCAAGAGTACAATAAATTGTTTATCAAAGACAACAATAATCAAAAAACCTTAAGGCAATAAATGTTGTAATTTTTTCTAACATCAACCGTTTTTAAAAATATATTCTTTTAAAATTCCAATTGAAATTCAAAATGTAAAATTTAATTTCGAAAAAATATACTTTTTTTTTAAATTAGCTCACCCATAAAATTGTTTTAAATATCAAATTAATCCATAAGTTGTAGAGTTGTGTTATTAAAATTGTTTACATATTTAATGTTGAAAATTACACAAAAACAATTTTTAAAGTTTATATAATTATTATATTTTAATTAAATATTTTTAATAGTTTATTTTTTTTTTTTAAGTATTATTGTTAATATATTCTTTTTAATTACCTTTTTCACTTAAAAACTAAATTTATTTTGTTTGTTTATAATCACAGTTTAAAAAATATTGTTAAACATTTTTTGTGTGTTTTTGAAATAATCCGTTTGTATGGCATTGAGGTAGTAAAAAATATATTTTTTTGATAATTTTTTTCAAATTATTTAAAAATTTTACACTTAAAAACTATTGCACCATTTTTTGGTAATTATTTATTAATTTTTGTAATGAGCAATATTTTCTTTTGTTTCTTATATTTTTGATGATGCTCCGTCATATATTATTTTTTGTAAAATATTTAATATTTTTTTTCTCGAAATTGTTATTCCGTTTTTGTTGTATCTACGTTCACGAGCACACTGTTAATGATTTCTGATGTACTCAAATTGTAAACCTTAAGTTGCGTTTAATTTGATCTCACGTTTAAATTTTTGTTTTCTCGTTTTGGAAAAAAAACTGTGTTTTTGACAAAATCCAACGTATCCGTTACACGTAGTTCTTTTATTATTTTTTTTTACTTCTTCTCAAATGTATTTCCGTTAATTTTTTTTGGTTTTAATTCTATACAATTTCTGTTGCTGTTTTATCTTAATAACTAAAATGTGTTAGTGTGTTTGTTTTAAATCTTATTAGTGTTTGTATCTGTATCGTTTCTGTTACAACAGTATTGAGTATCCTTTAGCTTTGTTTGGCAGATGAAACTCGACTGAATCGTATCTGCTGTCAGGGAGTTGTATTTAAAGAAAACTTATGCCTTTGACTTGTAACTGTATCTCTATCTCTTTGAAATTGAATTTAAATCCCTCTGTTAGTTTAGTGGCAGCAGCACCAACAGCATTTGCACCACCACCAGACAAGAGTATCTCAACAAAAAGAAAAACGAAAATCTATCTTTAAGAGGATTGTCTCATTAGAGATACCCATGACTCCAAGAGCCAACACATTCAATACAAGAGTGACAGAGCTAGCGTAATAAAATTATAAAAACTTTACAAAACGTAGATACATCAGCATACATAGAAAAACAATAACAGAGAGGTTTTTTTTTAAATATAGAGAGCTATCCAAAAGATACATTCTCACTTATACTTTAATAAATAAACCACTTTTAGATAATAATGTTTCCCTTGTAGTTGTTTATTGTTTAATGGTGTTGGTGCAAGTATTAAAAGCAAGCTAACTCAGTGGTGATGATATTCTCTTTTAAAAATGTACTTTTTTTGAATCGATTAGTACAAAAATATGCAAATTTTACAAACAAAAATTAATATTACAATAAAAAAATCATAAGAATTTTGCATGGTTAAACTACCTGAATGGACTCCCAGCTAAAAAAAGTTGTGGAAGGCATTATTTAATTATCGTGCTCTTCCTAATCTAATTCCAGAAACATGATTTTTGCTCGCAATGTCACATTTGGTATGTGTCTTTTCAGCAGCCAAAAAGTGTTTCTTTCAAGTTTCCTAAGTAGCAATAAAATTAGGCCTTCGTAGGAAATAAAATGCGACTTTTCAGCAAAGCACTTATTCCATCCTCCAAAAAAGCAGAAAAATATTTGCTTTAATAATATGCTAATAAAAGGCATTATTTTCATTGACTTGTTGTTCTTTTTGTAATGAATCATAAAATCAGGAAAAGAAATCAGCATTTTTTACTGATTCAAAGGAATGTAGTTTGGAAAGCCCAACAAAATACCTTCCCAGTTGCTTTATTGTACACTCATAGAAATAAACCTGTAAAAATAGCAGAAAAAGCTACTAAAAATTAGTTAAAAATTACCTTGCAAAAAAACTGCGAAATTTAGTAGATTTTTTTTTTTACTAAATATTAATAAAACAAGAACAACAAAAGTAAATCTGTTAACTTTACAAAATGTTAGTTATATTCGATGTGAATTTTAGTTCTAGTTCTGTAAAATTAGCAAAAAAATTTTACTAAATATTTGTTGACTCAAAATAGCAAACAAAAACTGTAATATTAACAACATTTTTGATATATTTACAACAAATTTAGTAGAATGCAAACAACGGCTTATTTTGGTAAAATCAACAGAAATTTTTGTTAAAAAATTGTAGATTGCTGATTTTTAAGGGCGGACTTTTATGCGCACTAAAAAAAAAACTAAAAGTTTCACAAGTTTTAATGATTTTTTTGTCTACTAATATTTAGTAAATGTCTTTGCTGATTTTAGCAAATTATTTTGTTTCTTTCAATTAACTAAAATTTAGCTCAAATATAACTAAACATTTGGAAATTCAACAGATTTATTTTTGCTATTATTATTACTAATATTACTATTACTAATATTAATAAAAAAAAATCGGCGAATTTTAGCAGTTTCTTCTGCAAGGTCATTTTGAACTAATTTTTAGTAGCTGTTTTGATATTTTTATAGGTTTATTTCTATGAGTGGTTAAAAGCAATTTTGTAAGCATACAAATATAACTACTGCTCACCAAATCGAGGATATATTTATATGGGCTGTTATAGTATATACAATACGGAATAACGTGAAAGTAGGTGAGACCACTGACATTTTATGTGGTGTTTCGAAGGGAGGAAACTTAGTAAAAGGAAACTTTGTAAGGCACACCTATTAAAAAAGGGACATGTGGACTTAGGGGCTTATAGAGGCTACCGGGAGAACGACGAGTCCTTAAACCACTTCTTTTGTGACTTTTTCACCTGTGCAGGTATTGAAGATCAACACTAATTTAATGACAACATTTCAATTTTGAGTGACCCCACATTTTGATATGATATTTTGATAATTATGTTCTTCGGAAATTCGTATAAAAGCAGAATGCGAATATCGGATAGAGCGCAGTCACATCCACGATTAAATTAAATAGGCATTAACATACATCATTTTTAGCCTAAACCATACTTGGGATTTTTTTATTAACATTGAAATTTCATTAATATTAAAATTTGATGTTCACATTCGTGATCTGCGTCCTAAAATCTATCGGAGTTTTAGTGTTTAACAGTGTTATTAACAATTACATGAAAAATTCAATTACATCAATTCTAACTCAACAGTGATTTGAGCATTATTTAGTTCCATTTACTGTGATATTTTTTATTTTGATTTATTTTATTTTGTGTCGTTTGATGAAAAACCTGTGATATGTATTTTTTAAAATAATGTAAAATTGACAAATAGGATTATTTATCTAATAAAATATTCTCCCTGAAGATGTTGGAAAAAACCTCAACGAAACGTCGGAGATAGAATAATTAAGTAAATAATAATTTGTTTCCATAAGTACCTGACCTTAAAAGCCTAATTTAGAAAAATCTAAAAAAACTAATAGAAAATTTAAAAAGGTCGCCATATAATATTTAAAGTAAATTAAATTATGAGACTAATTAGGCTTTATTCGCAGATTAGGTATTTGTGTTACGCCAGGTCATGAGAGAACGGCAACCCTCTCCTTAGCTGGGTAAACTGCAGTCTTGATATCATAGGGTGCTATTGAATATGCGTGGCTTTCACAAAGCTTTTACGCGATACCGGCTTCCGTCCTGGATTAGGGTAACTCTACTCGTTTTATGTCCAAAGCTTTTCAAAGGTTTTTTGTTTTTTTCAGAACGCCGAGTTTTCTGCACTGTGTTATGGGCGAAAACTTTTTGGACATAATCCTAATTTGAATTTTGGGAATAATGCCCGTTGGGGTAACGCTTGTTAGGGTAATTGACTTTGCATTACGAGGCCGTGAAATACAAGAAGTTTCTGTAAAATCTGAACCTTCTTGGACCATTGCTTTATGAGCGAGATTTCATACATTGCCTGCAAATGCCTGCAACAAAATTTTCCTGAAGCTTGCTGCATACGACTTTCAAAAATGTACTTCAAAAATCTTCGACACCTGTTGAAACCGACTTTAGATTAATCTTATTTCTCAAGGTTTTATGATTTGAGAGGAATAATGACCGGGGTAGGTTGACTATACTTAAAAGCTATGACGTGCAAAGTTTCCCGTTGAAATGTCTTTACAATAAGAATTGATGGCCATTTAAAAGTCGAAAAATTAAAAAAAAAAATACTTGAAACTTACAAGAGTTTTTATATTTATTTTATTTTTTTTTGTCAAAGTTTTAAACTTTCAGATTCAAACCAATACAAAATAGAGTCACTAGACTTAAGATATACATACATTCACTAGACTCGGAATTTTCATATCGCTGCTTGGTGAAAAGTTGTATGATGGTTTACAATTGAAACCCAAAATTTTACGATTTATATGCCTTCGCAGTTTTTTCACTGGGTTTTTGCTCCGTTTAATGAAATTGAGTTTTGAGAACAGTATTTAAATAATGGTGTAATTTTATGCAGTTTGAGGTATACTAAGCTGATATCAGCGTACCAATAACGGGATACGAACATCACAAACTTATAAGGAATTGGTGTACATTTTTTGAAATTGTATACTTTTTGCGTCTGATATTCATAATTATATTTGAACTTGGCTAACGTATTGCGTCAACTGAGTTACTTTATTAACAACACCTCCGAGTCAAAAATGCATTTTAACATTTTTTAATGCAACAATTTTAAGCTTAAAAATAAAATAGCTTTTCTAAAACTTCAGGTTCTGATGAGATCTTTAGCTAGATCGAAATACTAGCTAATATGTTTGATTTGCTTTATTTTTGTAAATATAAAGAGGTTGAAAGCTCGTTATAAATTAAAAATAACATAAAAATAATTTCGATGTATATAAAGTCAAAAACTAATATAATTGTAAAATATTTATACATTTGTATTATTTGGGACAAAAGGGAGTTCAAAAACTGAGGTGAATGGTGAAGTGAGAATAGTGAATGGTGAAGTGAGAATGTTTGCTTAAAACTAAAGACATCAACAAATTTAAGGACTTTAAATTTTATGAAGCAAACACAATTTTCATAACCTCAAAATGTATCCTTGTATACAATTTTTAATTGTGCAAATTTGAAAATATTTTATATGATTTCCTGCAAATAAGTAACCCTAAACCCAACTAAATATCATTAAACCGATAAAAAATGCGTGTTTTTTTCTCAAGTTCTAATATATGACAAAAATATTTTTTTCAGTGTATTTTTATAATTTTTTTGGTGGTGTAATATATATTTTGAAATGTGGTAAATGCAATGAAATCTATAGATTGATGCAGCTTTTATTTAATTTAATAATATTTAATATGATTTTAATAATATTTAATACGAATAAGTAACCCTAAACTCAACTAAATATCACTCAAATGGCAAAAAATGGGTGTTTTTCAAAATAATCGCGGGTTTCTTTTTAAGTTCTAATATATTTTAAAATAACATTTTTCAGTGTATTGAAATATTTTTGGTGGTGTATTATATATTTTGAAATGTGATAAATACAATGAGATCTTTATATTGATGTAGCTGTAATTAAATCCAAGCAAAAACTGTAATTTTAATATTTGTAATTTGCTTAAAACTTAAAACCGCCATAATTTATGCGCCGTTAAAGATAAATGATTAACGCGAATGGATTCAGCATACTTAAACATCGGCTAAAATATATACAAAAGTTTATTCATGTCATGCAAAACACAATTTCCAAAATTTTTTACCTCTTAGTGTCGTAAATTTTTGAAGTTCCCCATATGTTGACGACATTGACATCATATTCACGAACACTATTTATATAATTAGAGCATTTTTTGTCTTTTATTAATTTTAAGAAATTTTTTATCACATTGTGAAGAAAAGTTTCGTTGGTTTATTGAAAATTTTCATTATTTTTCGTCCTCTAAAATTCTCTCAAAATTAGCGGTCGGCAGTTATAGTTTTAAAATTTCAGGTTTGGTCGGTACAAAAATTGAAAATTTGACTAAAAAATTAAACGGAGAATAAGAAGTCAATTCCTATTTAATTAGACGGACTTTTAAATCTGAAATTCTCCTACAGTTTATATAAAAGCCGATCAGACAGTTATTAGATACTTTTAAGACTACATCTATAAATCCATAATAATAATGGATATATCTATTTAATGAAAAATTTTGTTAGGATTTGTAAATTTTCTATTAACTTTTTAAAATGCGTAATTAGCATTTACAGACATGCGTATCTACCATAATTTTCCTTTGGTTTTCCATTCAGATTATCCAACAGATACTTTGACTCATACATAAAAACACATACACTTGTATGCCTCTTATAGCTAGACCATTTACAGTGCTCTCTGCAAAGAATCATAGTCATCTCTATGGATGAAAGAAGAAAAACCTGTTTCCATTACTCTGTATCCCCTCCTTACTCTAATCAAGCGAGGGGAGGTCTACTTGTGCTCTAACATGCTGGATTTATATTGATTATTCACCAACAGAGGAAAATGAAATAAATAAAATAATGTACATGAAGAATATAAGATTAAGTATGTAGTTAGATATGTATATACGGGGTATATATATTAGGTATAGTAATCTTTTGAAGATAGAAAGAGAAGAGTAACCAATGAAGAGGAACGTTGATTTGTTTCTGTTTTTTTTTTTTTTTTGTTTTTGGTTTGGATTTTGGTTTTGGTACAACAACGACAGTCGAGTGAATATAGTAGAAAAAATGGTGGTTTCCATTTCTAAGTGGCAGCATTATCTGCAGCAGCAGTTCAAGAAACTAAAGAATTTTTAATGTCTATCTACATTTATTTGTATGTATCTTGTATGTACATTACCTTAACTTATTTATTTTAATTGTGGTATCCATTGGATACTTTAATGTTTGTTAGGTAATATTGTTAGATTTTTTAGAGAAAATTTGATTACAAGAATTTTTAGAAAACAAACGATTGAGTTTGAAATCGTTGTTGGAGAGCTAGTTTACGTTTTTGCGATTTGTACCCCAATAAATACTCATGCGTTTCAACTGAACTCCAAAATATCAGACCTTATTAACCGATATCTTTATAAGATTGGATAAGAACTTTTAGGCTCTTTTGAATATTGAAGTTGGTGTGCATTTTGATTGCGATTAAAAATAGTAGATACAAAATAAAAATAATTATCTTATTACGTCAAATGGCATATATTCATGAATAGCGCTTTTTTTCTTGATGTGGACAAAAATTACAAAACATTATTTCATTACGATTATGTATATTGCGCTTCACCATAAGCTTTGAAGATCTTGAATTTTTAATAAAGATTTTACCACTTTTATCGCAAAACAATGTTAGCAATTCATATTCTCACTTTCAAAATTAACTATTTTTCCCATTGCAATTTCTGATTTTTAAATTAAAATAAAATATGGGAAAAAAACTGAGGTGAATACTGAAGTGAGAATAGGAATCGTTATGAACGTTTGCCAATAAATTGGGTAAAGTTCTATTACTTTTTATTTTTAGTAAACATTCTCAATTCAATTTCTGGAATAAAAACTTGATGGAGAATAAACATACAGTATCGTGTTACTACAGAATTTTAAATTCTAAAAAACAGCCATTGCTAACTAAGAACATCTAAAGGAATGATAGTACTGGAGAGTCAATTTAGATGGGCTTCCTTGGTATTGTATTGTTCTCCTCCGTGGATAAGCGTATATAGAATATCAAAGTTTTCGTTGTTTTGTTGGTTAGGAAGTTTTAAGATATAAATTCCGATTCATAGCGGGTGGTCAAGGCGAGTATTCAAGAAGGTAGCTGCATATTATATATCATTTAAAACCATTTAATATGTGGCGCTTTACAAAATTCTGATATTAAACGCATGGAAATGTTTAGTTGGGTGGATATACTCAAAGCTTACATAGTGGAAATTCAGCTATTTGGGCACCATGTTTGAATATCGTAAGAATATATGAAAAGAGTGAATTTCAGTTTCAGCTGGGCTTGGTTGGAAATCTGAATAATAAAATTCTAGTTAATTTTGCGCCTTTCAATGGTGATGTCTTGGAAGGTAAATGCCATATTGTCGGCAGTTAGGTTAAGTTGATGTGATTTGAACAAGCACAGACAAATTTAAATATCGAGAAAACTAAGATAAGACTGAAATCAGATGAGAAAAAAATAGAGTGGAGTTCTTTCCTAGAACTTTTCAGTCTTCCTTATTAACCGTAGAAAATCAGGCATTGGTAGTTTATGAATAGAATCCATAAGACGACAGCACTACCTCAACATGAAAAACCCAATGGGTCATTGACACTACCCATGCTTACGATAAGACGAATTCAAAAAGTAGTGATCAGAAATCAAGTCTTCTGATCTGCTTACAAAATGCCATGTACTACAGCAGATAGTCCCGTCTGACCACCTTCCAATGAAAACAATTTTCATATATGTGTCGATTTAACGTACTATCCACTACACGCTGATACCAATCTGTGGATCAGGATTCGTTTGAGCCCGATCCAATGTTTGCCAATAAAACGAGAATATCATTGCCCGGAATACACCCATGACCTGGAACCCATAAAAGACAGATACTGTCACCCATTTGCCTCAATGGGTCTAAAAATTCAGGACACCACAGCCTCTAAAATACTTTCAGTTCGATATGGCTTGTCCGAATAAGTTTAGTGTCCCAGGTTAACCCCAATTATTTGTGATCGGTGCTTTTAGCAATCATTGTCTTTCCTGCATTAACAGTCGGCCCATGCCTGTTGCACCAACTGTCCATAAGGCTCACAACAGCTTGCATTTTCTTTACCGTTCCTAATGACCTACCAGACACCAAAGTGCAAACATCATACGTATAAGCCTGTATGTGTACGCCTTAGTCTCCACTAAAAGAGAAACGAACACGAAACATCAGAGGAGAGAGTACATTCTATTACTTTTACCGGTAAACAGCCTTTAAAATAACACAAAGCGAATCCATTTAACTAGAACTAGATCTTTTCCATGTACTTAATCTGAATTCCTAATCGAGTCAAAAGTAGTATTGTCAAAAGCCCCTCTATGTCCACACAAACACGCGACGTGTAGTCTCTTTTGTCTAGACCCTTTTCGATTCCGAAAACTAGATCGTGAAGAGATGACTAACCAGATCTACTTATTCGATAAGCATGTTGTTGACAATTAGGAGGGCAATGACCGAATACATTTCACCACAATTCGTTTAAGATTCTTCAGTAGAAGAGGCGATAAACCGATCGGTTTAAAAACTTTTTGCCAAATTACATTCTTCTTTCCCAATTTTTGAAGTTACATATGGTTACAATACTAAAGTTGTTGTAACAGCTTGTGTTTTTGCTGGGATGACAGTAATTGATCAAAGTATTTGTTGCTCCAAGTCTTTTCGCCACATAGATCCGACTGCCGTGGAAACGACATATCGTTACAGCTGCTTATATTAATATCTCGTATCTACTCAGGAGGGATAACATCTTCGACAACTTCTTAATAGCTAAATATTATTAATTCGAACAGTTCTTAGAAGAGGTGAGGCAATTTAAATCTTTTTATCAATGTAGTTTGTAAAGACTGCATTTATTCGGATCAGATGCAAAAGGCTAATGCGAATGTTAAAGTCTAGTTAAGATGTGAATTTCGTAATCTAAAATTTTAGCCCTAAGGAATTTAACGTGAATATTCATCTATCTCAAATGTTTCTCTATAAAAAAAGTTCTCAGCAGTTCCAATACTATATATCCAGAAAAATATTTGATGTAGAAGAGTTTTGAGTTTAAAGTCTATTAGTAACACCGTGAAAGTTAAAAAATATATATCTCTATGAAGTCTTGATTGAAATCTCTTCTCCATTTCACAGTGGATAACCCTACAAGATATCGAACATGATTGAATGATATTGATTTTGGGAAGTGCTGGGCTCGATGTCGGAAAAGGGTTGCCGGATGGATTATTATTGATAGGCTATTTTTCGTAAATATCGAATAGCAAAAAGTCTTCCAAATCTGAGGGTAGGAAAGTAGGACTCATAATAGGATTGAAATGGAAACGAATTTTGTCCTCGGCTGTTAAAGAGGAATTTTTTTTTATTCCTCAAATTCAAGAAATTTCGGAAAAAAATTCGGCATAACGACAACTTCTCTTCAACTTCATGTTTCTCTTCTAACTCAGTAGAGTTCTTCATCATAGTTATTTATATAATCATTTCTTCCACAACGATAATTTACCAGTAACATATTGTCAAATTTGGATGCAATTTCAGTTTTTCCAAATAAATTACAAGTAACCACTTCACAACATTAAGGTGTCATCCACATAAACTTGAGAAGAAAAAGGAAGTAAAAATTTAATAATAATTAGGTGAACCTGATACAGACATATACACTCTTATAAATTTTTTTACCATAATGGTAGGTAACTTAATGCCAAAAGTGTGTAAGTTTAAATATTGAGAAATTTTCGTTTTAACATACTGCATGTGTGTAAATTTAATAAAAAATGTTCGTAACAAAACTCTAACTAATGAGAATAACTACATTTACTAAATGCTCGGAAATACATTAATAATCCTTTTACTGTGCTTTTTAAGGAAACCAGGAACATTTTATTTGAATATAAATGAAAAATTATATGTTATTAATATATACTGAAAATTAGCAGAAACTTCAGAACATTTAAATGTTTGTTAATTTTTTGGATGATTGGCGATTAGTATTGTAGATTAGCCTTGATGAAAGCATTTGACTGAGTTTTTCATGAAATGTCGGGTGTACGAGTATTTTTAAAGTCTTTTCCATCTGTAAATAAAAAGGGAAATCACTATCAGAACCTTGATATTGTTTCTCCGAGTAACTCATAACATACTTACCATCAAGTTAAAATTTGTGTAGTGCACAAAATTCCTTTGTATCTCATCATATTCGCGTAATTGATCATTAATATGCGGCCTTTATTAATTACATTTGTGTCCGTATATATTTTTTCAATAATAAATTATAATTTTTTTTGACAACTTTTAGTTAAACATAACAAATTTTAGAATTTTAGAAAAAATATAT
The DNA here is from genome assembly GCA_021234595.1 of Delia radicum. Taxonomy (NCBI): domain Eukaryota; kingdom Metazoa; phylum Arthropoda; class Insecta; order Diptera; family Anthomyiidae; genus Delia; species Delia radicum. Next base: position 104,938,361 of record CM037852.1, read on the forward strand.
TATTAATATTTTTACTATAAAATCTGTATGTGGATACTGCACCATGCATATTTTTATAATTAAAAGTGTGTTGAATAATTTCTCAAATATATTGTGCTTAATTTTAGTCATTCCGCTTGATATCAAATAAAAAGTTACAAGTAATTATTAGTAAATTTCAATGCGTTTTTAGAGTGTAGAATTCTAAACAGGCACATACATTCGTCCATAGTATGCAACCAAGATAATTAACTTGCAATAATGTAATACTACCAAATGTCGTAAGTCGCGACCCTTTTTATACAATTACATTTTTGCTGCACTTCAGACAATTCCAGTTTTTATGTATTCATGTCTGGTATAGACTGGACCTTTTAAATTTCCCTCCTTTTTTTAAATGAAAATTTTCTTAACAATATCATCTTCATTATCGTCTTCATCATAATCATGAACAGCGACTATCATTAACTTGATATGAATGGAAATGACGCGTTTTTCGACAGTGTCTTCTTCTTGCTATCGTCCTAATGGTAAGACAAAAATAAATAATAACTGCCCCTTGGTGCACATGCAGCACACAAAACGCTGCGCTCAATTCTTTGTACACATTTTATAACGATCACCAAGAAGACACGTCACAGTTGACCGCTTTGATCGTTTCTTTTGGTCGTTTTTTATTTTGTCTCTTATTTTTTCTTCTTTCTGTCTATTCTACATACTCTTTAGACAGTCAGGCAAGGTGTGCACCTTTACGACATTCATTTGTTTTATATAAAAAAAAAAATAAAGAATGATTACGAAATTTTTTTTATAATTTTTTATAAATCCTAACTTTATGAAATGAAAAGCAACGTACAAGATTTTTGTACCAAATTAAACACAAAAATCCAATTAGTTAAAAAAATAAAATATTTGCAATTCGTTGCGATACTAAGCCAATATATGCTTATTCGCCAAAAGGAACAGTTATTGATTTTGCACACTATATTTTAACCGTTTTTTATTTCAATATAAATCATAAAACTAATATTTCTTTTGTCATATTTCGTTACTTTTAATACTTTTTTTTTTATAAATTTCAACTATTTTTAACTCAACATTTATCATACACTGCGTTGAATAACTATAATTACAAATCATTTTGTCTTTTTTTCAGTATTACTAAAAAAAATTTTAAAATTTATAACTGTTTTCAAGAGTGTGATAACTGATCTCTTATTGTGTAAAATTTAAGGGATTACATAATTGATTTAAGAGAAAAGTTGTGTAATAATATAGAGTTAATGTTCTGTGATACTACAGTAAGCTTAACCTGTGATTTTCTGTGCACTGAGTTGTTAATATTTATTTAATTATTTATTTATAATTCTGTAACAAAGAATTATTTTATAACTTTACGCTCCTGAAGAAGTTTTAATAGAGCAAACGAAACGTTGAGCAAAAACATGCTATATTGATTTTTATTTACAAATAAAACAGATTATTGACCAAAACCTCTTTTTAAAATCTAAATATTTTGTAAGTGTTTCATAACTATAATTACATATAACGGTAAAAAAGAAGAATATCAAATAAAGAAAATTTAAAGAATTATTTTTTTAATTTATGCAATTTTAACAAATTTGCAACAAAATGACCAGTGGTTCATATCACAGTGCAACACGAAAAAAATAACCATATACGGACACCACTACGTGATAAAGACTAAAAAAAAGACCCGTGTCTCCCAATTTTTCCCAAAGTCATCTCCTTTTTTGTTTATGGGCCGCCAAAGATTTGGGGCCTCGGTATCATTTTCGCAAAAAAGTGATCATTTTCTCAGGCTCATATCTTGCAAACCGTTCAGAATTTCAATTTACTCTCTATGCCAAAGTTGTAGCTCTTGTCATAAAGAACAAAAATTGCGAACATATAAAATCAAAAAAACTTTACCTTCCAGATCAAAACCGCAAAAAACTTAAAAAAATTCGATTTTTTTTACCTTTTTTCCCGTGTTCAGGTCCATAGGTAGCAAACCGTTCAAAATTCAAGGAAACAATCAACTACAAAAATTTACCTAAGATCTCAATAAACAAATTTCTAGAACATATAAACTTCCTGGGAATTGGGTTTGCTACCTATGCACCTGAACAGGAGAAAAAAGGAAAAAAAAATGAAATTAAAAAATTTTTCACTTTTGCGCGCTACCTAAACAGTGTTAAGAATCACCTCTAGGAAGTTTATATGTTCTAGAAATTTGTTTATTGAGATCTTAGGTAAATTTTTGTAGTTGATTGTTTCCTTGAATTTTGAACGGTTTGCTACCTATGGACCTGAACACGGGAAAAAAGGTAAAAAAATCTAATTTTTTTAAGTTTTTTGCGATTTTCTGAACGGTTTGCAAGATATGAGCCTGAGAAAATGATCACTTTTTTGCGAAAATGATACCGAGGCCCCAAATCTTTGGCGGCCCATAAACAAAAAAGGAGATGACTTTGGGAAAAATTGGGAGACACGGGTCTTTTTTTTTAGTCTTTTATCACGTAGTGGTGTCCGTATATGGTTATTTTGCCATGACTTAAAAATTACACCAGTGTATCTAAGTGATTTTGAAAAAGCTCAAATTTCACCCTGTTTAAAAAGTGGCTTAAGTTTTCGTTAAATTGCTAGAAAAATAAACCGTTCACATGTGGTTATCACAAATTTTGCAAATAATCTGAGTGCTTAAGTTAAAAATAAACAAGCGGTCCGAAAGAAAAGCTTTCTGATCGGGACCGGCGTAAAATAATCAACTGTGCCAGCAACTCAATGAAGAGCCTAAATCAGATAATCGACGAATGTAAGGTAAATGTGACCAAATCAACCATAAGTAGGCTCTTAAAGGATTCGAAGAGAATTACTCGCCATTAGCTGATATCTATGTCAATGTTATTACCCCCGCCACAAAACTGCTCGACTTGAATTCGCTAAAAGGTATTTACAAACTAACTGTAGAAAGGCAAGTCAATAATCGTTGTTGTTGGTAGGACTATTTAAACTTAAATTTCTATTAAAGGTGATTATTTCCGATGAGAAAAAGTCTAATCCTGATTTTCCAGATAGTTTTAACAGTCATTGGAGAGACCTACGTAAGGAACCACCATATTTCTTAAAAAGAAATTTCGGAGCGGATCCTTTATGGTTTGTAGCGCGTTTTAGTTTAATTTATTTCAAAAAACCAACCGAACACCTTGGGCCATATAAAGTTGGTAGACCAACATTAACAATCATTTTCATTATATCACTTAAAACTATAAAATCTTAAATAATATCATGTTTTCTAACAATATTAAACAGTTTGTATATCTTCTTCATTTCCGCTTAACTCCCTGTGGAGCATAGGGCCTCAGAGGTTTCTAAAATACTGTCTAAACATGAATTGCTCCCTCCCAGAAACGTGGAGCTTGCCGCAAAAGCGGGAGGATTTGACAAACGTCTGTGACCTCCTGGGAGATTATTAATTTCTGTTTGCGTTATATTCATGTTTTTGTTGACTAGTTTGCCAGGACGAATGTAAGGACAAAGAAGATCTTAGTGGAGCCTGACACTCCATTTTGACTAAGAGCAGGCGTAGGCTTCCTGGAAGCTTACGGGCGCTACCGTTGACTTTTAATGGTTCTTCCGCTACCATCCCTAATTGCACTATCCAGACATAATAGTGCCGTAATCTGCTTGACCCTATTCCCCGAATATGTCGGGTTGGCCCAAGAACAGATGAAACGTTGCTCACATTTGCTAATGTCATAGCGGAGGCTATAATATCATTGCCCCGTGTCCACCTACCCCGGAGGGTCGGAGGTCGTGAATCTTCTTAGTTAGTTGCAAGAGCAAGGATTGGTTCTGGACTTTACCAAATTAAAGACGATTAGTTCCGTTACCTTGTCTGCATAACTCTGGACACCAAAACAGTTTGTATATAGCAAGTTTAACTTACAAAAATTAAAGTAAAAAGCTTAAAAGAATTATAATAAAGAATATGGCATGAACGCACATGACAAAATGTATTGCAGTTTAAAATGTTTTAATTCAAAGTTAAATTTTATTAAATGGAAAGCAAAATTTAAAATGAAAATAAAATGAAAATTTTTTGAAAATTTTTTGCACATCAAATATCAATTACAGAAGCATATTCTACAAGTTTACACTTAAATGTTTTTAAAGATAGATCAAAAGATCTAAGTGGTAAGGGTAAATAGTTCCAACACTTAGCAACACGAACATGAAATGATCGTTCATGAATAACATAATTTCTAATGGGATATAAAAGTTGAGGGTTTCTTTCAGTGTTCAAGAGTACATATATTCAGGGCAATTAGAGAGCATTACTTTATGATAGAATAATAGCAATCGAATTCGAACAAAATTATTAAAATTGCATCCCAAAAAATCAGAAATATGCCTCAAAACATGATCATGATTGTTTCGACGGTATGGTTGATTTGGCATTTCAGAGCAATGTAACAATGTACATGTAAGTTGACCAACAATGGAATGGCTATCATCAAAAAATATAAGAGTATTAGAATGGCCCGCATGTTCTCCGGATCAAAACCCCATTGACAATATTTGGGGAAGTATTAACCCGTCGAGCTTATGCAGAAAACCGTCAATATGAAAGCGTTTTCATCTAATAATAGCCCTATGGGGAATGTAACCGGTTCTGCGTGTGCCACAGGATCGGTCCCTACGTGCCAGAGACCGGTCCTCTGCTAAACCCTACCCCATGTAAACAACTGGCAACTTTAACATTGGCTTGTCATAGGAGGAGGTCATTGTCCTGCTTTAAACCACATAGTGGCATGCCACAGGACTAACCAAAGATGGGCATACCACAAGACTGTCGCAAAACGGACATGTCGCATAAAATAAACGAAAACTGAACATCTTCCAATGGTTAAAATTTTGGCCAACTGGCTTTTTCGTGTTAATAAGCATTCTGGTTAAGTGGAATGTCCTCCCTTTACCAGTCACAGGATTGGTAATTTTAGGACAGTTGATACTGCTTAACCCACTTCAGTATTAAATTATACCAGTCCTGTGATAAGTCCTTCTTTAACCAGTCACTTTTAGGTCAATTGACTCCTCATTCCCCATAGGGAGCGGTTATTGATGCGTGGAGATCCATAACCGAAGACCTTCGAATAAATCTGGTCGACAGTATAACCTCACACATTATTAAAACTGCTGCTTTAAAAGAATTTTCCTAAATTTTTGTAAATTTTGATATATTACGTGTATTTATAGTTATGAAACACTAATTTATTTTGTTATTGCTTTTTTTAATACTAAAATAAAAATAAATTAATTGTTTTTTTTTTTTATAATATTATTAATTTTAAATTTTTTTTTACGTTTATGCCGGTTAAACTCTTCTACTTTTTTTAACTTACGAAATTTAGTGGAATGAATGTGTAATTATAGTTTTGCAACACAGTGTAGTATTTTTTAAAATCTTTATATATTTTGGTTGCAATAACCAATTAAGACGAAACTGGGCAATAAATATAATGTCATAAAGTATTTCTGTTTAGAGATAAAGAATATGTTGTGAACATTCTTAGCTTGAATTATTGTCTGTCCTACGTAAGTGAGGTGGCATATACGGCAACTCTTCAAATCCACCATTACTACTGCTTCATAGCTAGGGTCAGATTTTTTTTTTTTATTAATTCCTCGACATTTTTGTCTTTATGAGGCATTTCAAAAATTTTCAAAATTTCGAGGTAACATTTTTTCAATATTTTGTTGGGATAATGGCATGAATAACCTTTGGTGTATATGTCAGCCCATGTTTAAGCATGTATAAAGCAAATAATATATATTAAAATTACAGTTTTTGCTTTGATTTAATTAAAGTTACATCAATTTATAGATCTCATTATATTTATCACATTTTAAAATATATATTGTGCGGCTAGTTGTGGTAGGCTAGTTGGTAGCGTGCTGGCTTATCTGTGCGGGGGTTGTGGGTTCGATTCCCACCAGAGGTATTGGTCTGTTTTCGCTACAACGCGCCGAAGGCCATAGTAGGTAGTGCTCGGTTAGGGTAATAGTATATAATTTGTAAGTATATGATTATTAATTAATAAAATAAATAAAAATAAAATATATAATACACTAAAAAAAATACACTAACATTTTTTGTTGTCATATATTAAAACTTAAAAAGAAAGCCGCTTTTTTTTTTTGGAAAGTACGACTTTTTTTTCATTTTGAGTCACTTGTTTGCAGGATATCATATTTAATACTTTTAAATTCGCAAAGTTAAGAATTGTATATAATGATGCTTTTTCGATTTAAGTATTAAACTCAAAAAATCTTTTATTTGATGTACGTTTTGGCGGAATTGATGCAGGGCTTTAGTTGTCACAAAGCGAAATGTGTGTTGGAAAACACTACCGCTGTACTCGCTGGGAATGAAAGAATTGCATTTTTTTGCACTTTATCAATTTAGTCCTTCGTGAATATTCAATGTTCTCTAGCCATGTTTTTATAAAAAAAAATTATAGAATTTTGCGAATTTTTTAAAAAGTTTATAATATTTTTGCGTTTACAAATTTTGAAATGCCTTTTTGATTTGGTAGGTGCTGTTTACTAAGAAATTCAGTTTACATAATACATAATACATTAACCATTTTCAATTTCAAATGTAATGCAAAAAACATACATTTTCAAAAAATTTGTGATGTTCAACTTGGTGGACCTTAAACTGTTTAGACAGAGAAAAAAAAGTATTTAAATCAATTATTATTTCATAATGAAGTTATTATCTAATTTTGTTTCGATTAAGTATAAGTCGTAACATAAACATAATAATAGTTAAAATAAACTTTTTCGTATTTAATGATTTTTAATGATTTTTTTTCTGTGTGGTACAATCACACCATTTTGTAAATACTCTTCTTAAAACTCAATTTCATTAAACGGTGCAATACACATATGGAAAAAACAGCGAAAGTTAAAAAATCGGAAAATTTTGGTTTCACTAGTAAACCACCAAACAACTTTTCACCCAGCAGCGATGTGGAAATTACTTTTTTAGTCCCAAGTCTAGTTACTCCATTTTGTATTGGTTGGGATCTGAAAGCTATAAACTATCAACAAAAAGTAAAATGAATGAAAAAACTCTTGTAAGTTTAAATTAATTTTTTGTAAGTTTTCAACTTTAAAATTGCCACCAAATCTTTTAGTGAATACTTTTCAACGTAAAACTTTGCATGTTTTAAAGTATAGTCTACCAAAACCCGCCCATCATTTCTCTTAATTCAAATAACCTTGAGAAATAAGTGGCATCTTTCAACAGGTGTCGAACATTTTGGTATTAACGCATATACAGTTCAAAATGTCTTTCAGTTATTCAGTCTAAAACAATGCTCCATTAACTTGCAAGGGGATATGTGATTAAGAAAAAACAAAATAATGGACACATTTTTTTTAGCGGCACAATCTCATGTTTAAGGGTTAAAAGGTGGGCCAAAGTTAACACATTTTTGTACTTAAACATGTTTGACACTAACGAAATTTAGATCTTTTTGAACGCAGCTTTGATGAAAATACGTTGATACCAATATTGCCGTAGTAGTGTATTAGGGTTGCCATTTATTTAAAATATAAGATAAAATATTCTTCATAAAAATTCGCATAAAAGCCGAATAATTACGAAAGTCGAAAAAAGTTCAGACACTCTTTCGATTAAATTTAATAGGCATCAATATACTATTTTTTTAATTTAATCCAACTACTATTCGTTACACAGAAAAAAATATTTAGCTACTTTTTTTCAATTAAATCGGTTTGTTGCAAATTTTAAAAGCTATCAATTAAAAATTAATTGAATCAATTAAATATTTGCTTAAATTCGGAACTTGCTTAACATTTTTTTATATTATCGCTAAAAAGCAAACATCAACACATTGTTGTTGTTTTTTTATAATATTTATGTAGTTGTTTTTTTTTTTTATAAATTTGTATGTTTAATGGTATTAGTAATAAATATTTTAAATTCATTTCAATTAAGCTAGATATTAATTCTTATTAGGTTTATTACTTTCTTAAGTTAAATAATTTAGTTTCAGTTTTTTAAATCTGAATATTTATTTCTTCTAAAACATTATCATAAAATTGATAATGTAATTTTTAAAGTTTAATTTCGTTTAATAAAAATTTAAATCTACTAACGAAATGAAAATTTCATGCCGGTTAAAATTTAATGTTATAAAATTCAAGCTATAAACAAACATTTAGTACGGCAACAACACTATCCATTTTTTGTTTACTTTTTGGCAAGGTATACGATATTGATCACTTTTTAATCAAATGAGTTATTATCTAATTGAAAAATAATTCAATTAAAGAGCTATCAATTTCTAATTTAATTAGCAATTTTCGTTGTAGGCGGAATTTCAGCACTTAAAGTTTTTGAATTGGTAGGTGGTTTTCGTGATTGAAATGGGTTTTTCATTTTTTTGTGTGTTAACAAGAATTTTAAATATTACTTAAAATACATTTTTTTGACTTACAAAATTACTTGAAAGTTATCGGACATGTTTCGTATACCAGTGTCCAAAAGCTCTTTCATATGGTGTATCATTTGTCTGAAATTTCTATGAAAGAAATAATAAAACTAAAAATGGGATATTTTTTGATCCCACTTTTGAACCCCTAAACATAAGATTGGGTCGCTAAAAAAATACGTGTCCAATATTTTTTTTTTTCTTTATCACATATCTTAATTTCATTAAGATCGGAGAGAACCCATCGGGAGACTGCACTTGTTAGTGGAAATCTGATTTTACGAATGCTTCATGAATATCAAAATAGCTCACTTAAAAATTGACAATTTTATAATAAGCTAATGTCACGCTTGTTGATTGATATTAAGGTCCAATTCCTGCTTCGATTAGTAACTTAAATTAATTGGAGTCATCTTAACTTTCATTTATTTGCGTATTTTTAATTGTTGTTATAATTTTTTGTTAAACATTTCACTACCAAGGTGGCACATTTTGATTTTAAAATCTATTTTACTTTTGTCGCTGGTTTGCGGTCCAATCCAATTATACAGAACCAATTTTTAGCATCTTATTATATCTGAATCAAACTACCTCTGTGAATGCCCGGCATTTGCCGGGATCCGGTTCGAAATACTATCCAGTGACCCAATATCCACATTGGGGGGATGACATAGGACCGATTGTTTAGAGCGCACGACAAGCCGACATTCTGGCTTAAGTGTAAGTCCTCAGGGACTTGAGTCGTATTAGGGAAGTATTTTCCCTTCTCCGAATCCTCTTTTCGACCTAACCTAACCTATCTGAATCAAAAAATTATTTTTAACCGGGACAACATTTAGTTCTTAGGGTTTTCCCGCTTTATTTTCATACATCTTAACGCAACTACTGGTTTTTAGTTAAAAGTGTTCAAAACTTAAATAAAAAATTCGCTACATTTCGCTTCGAATTGCAAATTTTTTTCGACACTTAAATTTTTTAGATTTTTGTTCTTTATTTGATATATAAATTTTGTTTTTAACTTTTTTGTTCATAAAGTTGTGATGAAAATAAAATGTAAAATTTTTTTCGTAAGCATTCTTTAGTTGTGTGACGATAACGTTGGTGATGATGTTGTTGTTATGGAAGTGGAGGAAGTTCATAAGGGTCGTCCGTCAAAATATAATTATGTAAATATGCATAGAAAAGACATTCAATATTCAAAGTGTGTATTATTTGTTGTTGTTCTCGACGTTTTTTGAGTGTATCTTACTAATTTTCTTTTTATGTTGTTATTTTTAGTTGTTGCATGGCTATGTTGCAAGTTAACCTTAATAGTTAAACGTCATCTGTTCTATCCGTTTGGTTAGTTTCTTTCTCGTTTTATATGTTGATTACATCAAGATGCAAATTAGTTGCACGCAGTTTATAGGTTTTTTTTTTATTCGTTTTCCTTTTTTTTATTAATTAAGATTATTTATAAGCAATTGATCTTCTGTTTGACCTTTTTTGTGTAAATATTCCTATTTCTAAACATTTTATAATCTTAAATTAATGTTCCGGATATAGGAAATTGTTTTATGCTTAAAGCTACATCCACAAACAAGGAAGGCGCTTCTATAAGTTTAGTTTCCTCTAAGATACTTCTTAGTTTCAGTGAAATGTGAATGTTGGTCCCAAGAGACCTTTAGTTTTACAACCAGAAAACAGATTTGTGCTGACAACCGAATTTATTGCCAATCGATTGGTTCGGTTGTGGAAACCCAGTTTTCCAATTGTGACTACAGAGTTTTTGTTGAGGTTATTGAAATTCTGTTGTCATATTCAAATTACTATTGCTTCAAATAAATTTCGGTTGCTACAATGGAAAAATTTGGGTATCACAACGGAACCATTCTATTGGCAACAAACTTGGTTGTCAACATATATTTTTTTCTCTGTATAGTTGAAATCTTACAGATTTTTAATGTTTAGGGAATTTTTTTTTCTGTGTACTTAAAATAAAGCAATGCAGCTATTTCATCTCTTATTTCGGACATTACTTGATCGATGTTTGGAATGTATTCTACCGATCACGAATTTCTTGTCTTCTTGGGGACATTGGAAACTAAAGCTTCGATATTCGAAGAAAGTCTATGAATTTGGAAATTCTAAGAAATGAGAGCTCATGGGGAGTTCAGACAGCGAAATTATAAATCTTCCTCGTTTACATATGCATTTTTGACAGTTTAAAGTTTAACTTCACAGCTAAAAGATTAAATTTGTCAGTGTCTTAAAACTTTAATTTTTACCTGGTTTTGCATGTATGGTTTTTTAGCGTTGCAAACCGAAATTAAATCAAAACACAGAGTTTCATGCAATTAGTAGTATGAATCCAGAGTCGTTTAGAAATAGTAGCCAGATAAAAGTTGAATTAACTGCCCAGCAAAATTTTGATAATGCCATCTCATTACTGTGTGAATTAAAAATAATGATATAATATTTCCGTCTGCATAATTTTAAAATACAAAATATTGACTTCTTAATGGCGACATATTGTAGTGATTATTTTTAAAGAAAAAATAATGACTGACAAATAATGGATTAAATACAAAGTTAAATTTTATATGTATTTTACTTATTGTACACTCATGAAATTAAGAAGGTAAAAATTTCTAAAAATTACAGTTAAAATTACTTAAAATGTAGTCAAAAATGTTTTTCATAAAAATAACTAACCATGTAGTCATTTTTAAATATTTATAAAACAACAACAGTGGTAGTAACAGTTACTTTTTTCGGTATTTTAAAAACAGATTTTAATAAAAAAAATATTTTTTTATTTTTAATTACAATAAAAATTTGTATTTCCTATACCTTTTTTAAAATGCAAAGTCAAAATTGCAAACGGTTTTCCAGTTATGACGTTTTTATGCATTGGAGATACAATAAAATTTTCTAATTATTATTTGCAAACTCTGAACATATTAATAAAAACAAATATAAACTAAACAAGACTTTTAAAAAGCTTGACATAATCTTCTATTTTTAAATAACTAACAAAAATTAACTGTTTTACTACAAAATAACTGTTTTGTTAGTTGTTTATTAAAATACTAAAATAACTACTTAAAACAACTGCTACTATATTAGAGTATTTTTGGTTAGTTATTTTTTGAAATGACTGTCTAAATTAGTCGTTTTTCATTTTGTCATAGAAAAATTACTACAATAGCAATTAAACAACTACTACCGTTTATTACCCGAATGACTTACATTTAGTTACTGAAAGAATATTCTAAGTGTAATATATGTAAATGTTTTGTGTTTAAATTTTTATTATGTGTCCTTAATCTAACAGTTGAACTTTAAAAATAGTTAACTAAAACGAAAAAAAAGTGAGTAAGTCCAAATTTTACAATTAATGTTAATGTCATTAGATTAGATTAGATCAGAAGGCACTATGCACCGCGACCAATGTAGGTCTTTTGTGCTGCCTAAAGTTACCTACAGATTCAAGCTATCTATAAAGCCAATAATCCTATAAGGCAAAATGTTCGCGATGTCGGAAGGCGAAATGAAGCGATCACCAAGAAACCTAAGTCTCCTATCACAAAGCCTGGGACATTCGCAGAGAACATGCTCCGAGGTCTCAGGCACCATCTCACAAAACCTACACATATCCGTGTCCGATTGACCCTTCTTGTGCAGCTGGTATCTGAGATTACAGTGTCCAGTTAAGTACGACGCCGGGGTCCTCAAACTCCCCCTTTCAAGCGACAAGAGTCGCCTCGACCCCCTACTGGAAAAAGAGATCAATCTTTTAGCCTGGCGCTGACCAGGAGAGTTTTCCCAATAACCAGAGAATTCAGACCTGTCATACCTCAAATGAAAGTTTAGAGTATTGGCATTCTATAAAATTATACCAAAATTGTCCTTATAACATATAAGTTCAATTTTGAATAAGCGGGTGTTCTACAAAAAATCAGTTAAAATCTGTAGTCAATTTTGCAACTACTTAAATTTTTTTTTTTTTTCAACTTTTCGTAACCTAGTGTGTAACTACCCAGATAGATATGCCAACCGTGCAAAAAAAATATTACTGGCAAACCACCGTAATATTGTACGCACTGTACTAGGAAATCACTATTTGGTTTGCAAAGCATGCAGGCACGTAGCTAGGAATTTGTTTCGGGGGGGGCTTTTCGATTTTTTATTTTGATTATATATATATATATAATTTTTTTTTTTTGCTCACTAGAGTAACAGCTTTTTTTTTTTTTTTTTTTTTGTTTCCTAAATTTTGTTAAATTTTTACACGTAATAATGGGCAAGCATGTATTAATTACGTTAAATTTTTAGCTAAATATTAATTTTTAGTTTAATTAAATAAAAAAGGATTATGCGGAAAACTTTTTGAAAACCGCAAAAAATAAAATTGCCTTACTTTATATTTTTATGTGCTAATATACGTCTAGGGTAGCTAAAACTTGATAAATGTAAAAAAAAATTAATATGATGCTTTATATAATCATACGAAATTTAATATGAGTCTTAATACAGAAATGGGCATAATAATTATATAACATCCGAATAATGACGCGATACAATTTAATACGATTTTATATAGCAGTATGAATTTATATCTGAACTGATACTGATATATACAAAATAAACTATAGTTCTATCCGGTTTTTGATTTTAAAACGTTATGAAAATCTGAAATATCTATTAATCCTTTTAGACTTTAGCCACTTGCAAAAGGTTTACAACTTTATAATTTGTAACAAATTCCATAGCATTTGGATATTTTATTATATTCAAAAATAAAAAATAATATAATGAAAATGAAGATTTTGTGGAATTTATTAACTGACACCATTGAATAACAAACACGGAAAAAACGTTGAAACTAAATTTAGAGTTTTAGATTGAAAAAAATCTTACACTAAATTACGAACTCATAATGGTACAAATGAAACAAATTCTTTTTTTAGGGTTATGAACCAGAAAGAAATCAATTCAAAAGACAAATATTGGGATAAATTTTGTGTATAAAATTATACACAAAATTATGCAATTAATTGTACTATTGTATTGATGTAATACATATTTACATCCAAAATATAATTGACAAATTTTCTAGTGTGACTCTGCATGGGGTAATATACAATTTTATCTAAAATAAAATTGTGTTTTTTAAAATATGATATAATATCAAAATACATATTATTTTGCAATGTCTAGATATATAAATATAACGTAATTATTAATTGGATTAGTTTTAGCGTATTCTAAATGCAATATACAATTATACGCAACTATATATGACATCATATTAAATTTTTTCTACGAAATTAATTTTATATATGAATTTATATAATTATGTCCGGTTAATTGCACTGGCAGACAAAACCTTATAAGTGTATATAAAATAATGTATTATTTTATGCAAACGTTTTAACTCGGGAAATTAAAAATTTATAACCGTCCAAAAAAACAAATTAAAAGCAAATATCCTATATAATTTGCCTGACACTCATAAGGAAGCTTTTCCGATGGGTTCCCTTTGAAATTAATGAAATTCGGATAGGTGATAAAGCAGCAAAAATATATGAAAAACGTATCTATTTTTAAAATTGGTGGTGAAATTTAACACTTATTTGAATTATTTTAACAAATTATTCACTATTTTTCCCCCTTTTTCATATATCCGACTTCATGTCTTGTATTAAAAAAATCGCATATTTTACAAGCAAGCGTGATTATAGTCTGAAAGAAATAATAATAAAGAAAAAATATAAAATTGGAAAATTTAAAAATATACCTGACATCGCCTAGGTCTTATTTCAACTAAATTATGTATTTCCAATTCACTTATATTTTGGACAATTTCAAACGCTTTTCAAATTGTTTTTAATCAATTTTTTAAATTAAGAAAATTTGAGTCACATTGGACCACGTTAGCACATTATGCATATCGATCAAAGTTTGAGGCTTAAATTTGTTTCAAAAAATATATGAGATATCGTAATATATATCGTAAAAAAAATACTGAAAACTATGTTACCAGATGCGTGCGTAGCAAACCAAATTTAAATAAAAAGAATGCACTGTAATTAAAGTAACGACTTTTACGGCACAAGTAAACTTAATTTTGAGTCTTAGTGGTATCTCCATTTTAAAAGATTATGTCAAAATACACAGAAAAAATCATTGTCAAAAAAAATTCAATTAAGCTTTTGTTCGATTTCAAACTTACTTTCAATTGAAAATGAATTTGGTATAAAAAAAATTTCAGTTTTTATAACAACACTGAAACAAATGCAAAAATTTTAAAAAGTCGCCAAAATTAAAAATATCGTTTAAAGTTAAAAATTCGCGTTTCTTTAATTTTGGTTTATTTTTTTTTAATTTTTTTTCGAATTTTGGTGTTTATTTTGGAAGTTTTTTAAATTTCTGCAATTTTGAGGATTGTTTTTTAAATTTTGGCGATTTTTTTACAATTTTGGTGATTTTTTTTAAAATTTTGTAATTTTTCCCAATAGTAAACAATATTCAATTAAATTTTTAATAGATGTGAATAAAACTATATGTAATTGAAAATAATATTAATTAAATAGATACAAATTATTTTAGTTGTTACTACAATTGCATCAACACGACCGAATTCAGTTAAACTTTTTCTGAATCAACAAATATTTTAATTAAAACTCAATTTTAGTTTTTCTGTGTAGACATTTAATTTTTAGTTTGCATTGTCTCAAACAGTTTTTTGTTTATATTTTAAGTCAAACACTTTGAAATCTCTTATGAAATGATTTTATTTATTGCTTTTTGTCGAAAATCAACTCTAACAATGATAGCCGCCCATTTGCAGGCGATGTTTTCTAAAGAAATTTTAAGATTTGAATCATATAAAACTATTTCCTATTTGATCCAAGTCAAAAATAAATATTTTCATATTAAATTTATCAATAACATTGTTACTTTCTAACGAATTGTATTAAGTTTTTAAATTTGTGAAATCATTTCGGGGGGGGCTCTAGCCCCAAGCCCACCCCCCTAGCTACGTGCCTGAAAGCATGTGTTTTACCAGTACCCTCAAAATTCTTTGACAATATTGTTTTTACCAATATTACAACCAATTAGAAGCATTTTTTTTTTAAATATTTCACACATTTAAATATATTACTAAGACCGAACTGTATTGCTGCTTTTTAAATGTGTTTTATTATACATATATCTCAAAATTAATTTAATTTAAGCTATTTTAAAAGCACAACATTTTTTGAATTACCAAAGTTATTCATTCAAGCACACATTTTGTTCACAGCTCCAAAATTGATTTGCTGCAGCATAAGTTTTGTTTCTAAAGTCTTTATATCAAAACACAGAGCTGCACACAATTAGTAGTATAAATTTAGAAACCGCAACCAGATTATATGTTGGAATAACTGTTAATATGTTAAAATATGGTTTAATCGACTTGTGTAGATTAAGAACATAATCCACTATTTACAAGATTACATTCTATCCGTCACTTGCACTCATAATAATAATTGCTAAAAATACGAAAAAAATGTCAAAACAACGAAATCTTTTGTAAAATAAACAAATTTTAGTTTATTTTACAAAATTTTTGGTTATTTTGACATTTTTTTATATGTTTACTCATGGATTATTATCAGTGTGGGTATAACCTTTAGTTAGTTTTTAATCTGCTCAGAAAAAAAGTAGAAAATCAAGCAGAAACAACATTAAATTAAATAGAAATAGCTTTAAAATGAACAAAATTTATTTTCTGTTTGGTTTAAATATATTTCTACTTATTTTTAAAATGTAAAAATGACATCTATAAAGTTGAAATATAGACTTAAATACGAACATGGTTATTTTAACTAGAATCATATTTACTCTAATAACATTCATAACACTTAATTTAAAAATTTTCATAAAAAACGTGATATTAATTTAAATAATCAGATCTCATTTAATATAGATCTATATATATTCTTATCCAAGTTTATCTCAAAATTGGGGTGCCAAGTAATATCAGATTAGATCCCTCAAATATATTACCGGATTAAGTTAGATCAAAATTGATCTCAAAATTGGGGGATTCAAAAATATTTAATTTAAGATCCTGATGGATTCCAAAATATCCTGTGGGATAAATTTAGATCTACTTGGATCTAAAAAGATATGAAAGTTTTGGTGGATAGAATGAGATATTTTGGGATTAAATTGGATTAACTTATATTATATATTTTAATGAAAAATATAAAAAAAATTATATGGGTTTATATATTGCAATATATAATTATGTCCTATACCCATGGAAAATATTACTGATGTTGGACTATATATAGATATATCTCAAACTAAATTGATAATCATTATGACATATATAATTATATCTCGAATTGCATTATTCATATGGCTCCATATAGAAGCATAAAAAAAAATAAAATAATAAAAGCATATCTTATATAACACACAAAAATATTTTTTATCAGACAGAATGTATTAGTATATCTTAAAATTAAATTAAAATTTATAGCTTATATGTTACCATATATGATTGTTATATATAAAAATTTATTATTATATATGACAATATATCTATTATATGTTATTATGCATACCATATATGTTTAATATCTTATTTTATAAAGCCCGGTTATAAATATATATTCATCATATTCATATTCATTTATTAATGAACACGTATCAACTCATTTATGCTCATATAAGAAGTGATTCGAGGTCATACATGTCCATATACCACCCTTTAGGATTCATATATGTTCATAAGAGTTCATATGTGATCATATATATAAATATTACCTCAATTTTAGTTAATGTACACAGATGAACATTTATGATTCCTCATATGATCATATACGAATGGCTTATGAACACATAGGAATCATGTATGGATGCATGTTGACATGTATGAAGCATGTGTGTTCATATATGTATCCATATATATGTTAACAGGGAGGTCAATATTTAACAATATATCGTTATATATGTCACCAGATAAGAATTATATAATAATATATGGATATGCATGACGCCATATATAACCACTTATTATAATATATTTTAAGATGAAAAACATACGACCATATATATTTTGTTTTACTCAGATAGACATACGAAATCAGGACCATCCGCAACTAAGGAAATAATAATAAAGACCAAAATTTAATTCACTAATCTGGCAAAAATTTTAAATTCAAATAAGATGGTCGTTCTTAAATTTTAAGAAAAATAATCTAAATTGCGAACCAAATAAACTAAGGATAACTCAATTGTAGTTAAGGGGTTTACTAGCTTTAGAAATAAAAAAAACCGACAATGCTAAAAAAAATAAATAAATGGTTTATTCAAAAAGTTATTTTTGCTACACTCACAATATTTGTTCCGTAAAGACTATACATTAAATTAAAGGAAAATCAGTTAAAAAATATACTATTTTTTAGTTTATTTTCAACTGTTGAAAAATTAATTGACAAAACCCATAAAAACAATAGATTGTTTTCTTTTATTTAAATACTTAATATAATATAACTTTTTGTTTTAAATTGAAAATTTTAACTGAATACTACTACCGAAAGTCCGTTTTTTTTGTTTATCTTGTTTATTGAATAACAGACAGAAAGTTAAAAAATAGGTTAATTTAACTGTGTATTAACGATTACCTTTTGATATTACTGGTTTGATATAATTTTTATTAAAAAATAAAAAATTTAAAAAATTATGTTTTTTTCGACCTTCAATTGTGCAATGAAAATGAAAATTATTCAAGTTTACTCCATGAGAACTAATATATGAGTTTAAAGTTAAATATTATTACCATTGATCAAAAAATAAATTGAAAACTTGTTTGTTATGTGCAAGGTTCACCTCTGGTGGATATTTAATTCACGTTTTTTGTTTTTTTCCCTCCTTTTTATTTTTTTGTTTCGTTTATAAACAAAACAGGGGAGTAAACTGGACTGTACTTTGTCTTTTATACAAGTTTGATATAGTTTTTATTAAAAAATAAAAAATTATGTTTTTTTCGACCTTTAATTGTGCAATAAAAATGAAAATTATTTAAGTTCGAGGCCATACTCCATATTTCTTTACTAGGATTTTGTCCTAAAAAATAATCTATACAGTTTTTTGTTCTCAAATTTATTATTTGACCCTTTCAGGAATGTGTTGATAGATCTATTTCGGGAATTTTCTAGGTTCCCATCATAAGAACACTTTTTGAAAGCGGTAACAATCCCATGCCAAACATCAAACATTCATATAAACTAGTTTACTCACTACATGAGAACTAATATATGAGCTTGAAGTTAAAGATTTTTATATAACTGTTGAAAAGTTCTCGTGAGTGTATAGAAAAACACAATATTAAATATTATTCTAAGACTTATAATTTAGAATTCAGACTATCATGGCAACCCTGTTAACCATTGCTTTATAGACCCTTTTTTAAAGGCAAAATCGGGTGCCATCGTGGAGCCCAGGGTACTCGCGAATATATTCTTTAGTCCCTAACGAACCCAGCTTTTAAAACTTTTTAGTTGCATTAAAATGGTACGAGGGTACATTGAAAAATTAAGAAAACACCAAAAAAATCGTTGTTATTTATTAAAAAAAAAAAATACTAGGCAACAATTTAAAAATGTCTCTACGTTAGGGACTTTATTTTTTAATCCTCTACAAAAAATCTTGTTTTTAAAAAAAAAAAACATTAATATTCCTTATTTAAAATATAGGGCAAAGAATTTGTTTAACTAGCTGTAACTTTTTGTTTTTTAATTCTGCGATTTTTTTTCCAAAATTTTCATAGCGTTTAGAAAAAATTTCAAACTATTGAAAAATTAAAAAAAAAAAAAATTATCTAAAGCCAGTAAACCTCTTAAAGCTTTATTATTTCAAAATAACAAGTTCTAAGTTTTCGGTAACGAAATTCTGAAACAATGGTCTCTCTAGAAGACCAACATTTATCTATCTTATCAATATACATATGTATATTGATTTGGAGTTGAAGTTTTTCTGAATTTGTAGTTTAGTTATAATTCTTATCAATACAAGGGATTGTAGAGCATCCACAGAAACTTCTAACCAAAAAGAATAAATCGATATTTCTCTATTTTAACATGCTTATAAGCATATATTTGTTTTTTAATAACTATTGCATTATCATCCGCGGAAATACATATTTACATAAAGATAAAACCATATTTTTTTTTTTTTTGATAATTATGGATTTACCCAGTTTACCTATAAG
Source organism: Delia radicum (assembly GCA_021234595.1). Taxonomy (NCBI): domain Eukaryota; kingdom Metazoa; phylum Arthropoda; class Insecta; order Diptera; family Anthomyiidae; genus Delia; species Delia radicum. Next base: position 104,958,122 of record CM037852.1, read on the forward strand.
ATATTTTTATATGTGTTTCCCCTGTAACCATAAATCGATTAATTTTAAACCAAAAAAATCAAATAGAAGAAACTCTTATCTTGTGTACCTAAGAAGATACACAAGCTCTTGGTTACTCAATGAGCAAGAAAATAAACAAACATCATACCGACAATTGTTACAGAGGTGACTAGTCATATTGACTAGCCACATAGTTTACAACTTCCGAATTAGTTGCATAGTTTTGGAGTTTTTATTTCAAAAATCATTAACTTGAATGTTTATGGTACTCATGCTGTTACTTTCATTCTTTAATACACAAATTGTTGTTTTCTATAATTATTTTGGTAGGCAGACACTTCTTTCTGCCATCAGTCCTATCAGGATTAATGCGCATGCGCATATTTTTACAACTACTACTATCACTAAATTAACAAACAATTAACACTAGATTTTTCATACCTGCTTAACTACATTGTTACAGAAGATTGACTTTTTAAACTGGGAAAAATCTTAAAGGATTTTCATAAGATTTTCAGGGATAAGTCAAAATATTTAAGGATTTTCCTTTATTAAGTTCTTTCATATGTTTAGCACATCGTCATCGTATAGAATTTCAATTGAGAAGAACATTTCAAGTTTTATAATATGACATGTAATTATCAATATTTAACCACAATTAATTAAACATTTAACTTAAACATGTTTAAAAACATTATGTTTTATTAAATTTGTTTCGTTTATCATTTTAACGTGCATAATTGTTATTTGTTTAATGTATTTTGTGGGAATAAGAAAAAAACAAGAAACAATAGAAATTTTACTTTCATACAAATTTCAAGTACACTGTATATTAGGGCTATAACTTTTAGCAAATATTAAAATACGTATAGTTGATGAAGTGTAAAGTATAAGTGTTTCTCGGTCCAAAAATACGTATTAACATTGATATAGGCTAACTCTCTACACCTCCTATTTCTCAAGGTTTCTTGAATTGAGAAAAACTTTGAACAGGGTATGGAAGAATATACTTAAAAGATATGGCATGCATGTTGAAAATTGATGTCCATTTAAAAGTTGAAAAAATTAAAAAAATGTCTTGGAACTTAGGGTTCTTTCATTCTTTTAATTTTTTTCTCATAGTTTTTAATTTTCAGATCCTACCGAATACAAAATGGAGTCTCTAGACTTGGGTTATACATTCACTAAAAAATAATTTTCCATATTGTTGCGTAGGGCGCTTTGTTGTAATGGTTAGCGCGTTGGACTGTTACACAGATGGACACGGGTTCGATTCCCGGTGACGACAACATCAATTTAGAAAAATAATATGTATGAGTTTTCTATCACTTATATGTATCGTAGCGCCCACCTTCGGTGTTCCCATAGCACTTAACCCCACCGAAGTAAAATAATGAATCAGGGCTATGAAACAAAAAGCTTCAATAAATTCGCCAACTCTACATCAGGTGGCGAGCAACAACTGTTCTAAGCTTATCATCTCGCGCAATTACAGTGTTGCCATGTTTGAAGCCCTTCATCTTTCACCACCTTTCATCTCTCCACTATCCCCTTTCCAAAGAAAGCAACAAATTAATTAATAGGAAGAATTTCCTGAGTGTTGCTTCTCTTTAAAAAAAAAAAAAAAAAGTGAAACCAAATTTTCCGAATTATAATCTTTTGCAGTTTTTCTAATAGGGTTTTGCGTCGTTTAATGGAATTGATTTTTGAGAACAGTATTCTAAAAAAGGTGCAATTTTATAAAGTTTGAGGTGTAACAAGTTGATGTCAGCGCACCAATAACGGACATTACAAACGTAAAAGGAATTGGCGTAAAATTGGCTAGCGTAGTACGTGAATGGAGTATCTTAGTATACTGCACCTCCGAGTCAAAAAAGCATTTAAAATTTCTTAAACACAAAAATTTTATGAACTTTTTTAAAATTTTGTGGAATTTAGTTTTTTTTTTTTGCATTTTTTTATAAAAAATATGGCATATTTAGGTATCTAAAGTCACATTCCATACACATTTCGCTTTGTGACAACTAAAGCGCTGTATCAATTCCGCTAAAACGTACATCCAATACAAGATTTGAATGAGCTTAAAATTAATCGATAAGGCATCAACAAATGTTAAGCACTTTAAATTTTATGGAGCAAACCAAATTTTTCATAGCCTCAAAAAGCGGTATATATTATTTTTAATTTATCTAATGTAAAAGTATTTAATATGATTTCTCCAAACAAGTAACCCTACACTCAACTATATATTCTTAAATCGGAAAAATGGGTGTTTCCCAAAATAATCGCGGGTTACTTTTTAAGTTCTAATAAAGGATATTTTTTATACAGGTATATAACTTTAAGTTGGCAAAACTTTTTTAACTGGCGGCAATTTTGTCAGCTCTCAAGTGATTTATGTTTAGTTTGGTTTGGCATTTCAACATGAATAGACTGACGCCTGAACAACGCTTCCAAATTGTGCAAAATTATTTTGAAAATCATGGTTCTGTTCGAAATACGTATGGGGCACGAATTTTGTTTAGCGATGAAGCTCACTTTTGGTTAAATGAATACGTCAATAAACAAAACTGCCGTATTTGGAGTGATGATAATCCTCAAGTGTATTTTGAGACACCGTTACATTCAGAAAAACAGATTATTTGGTGTGCTCATAGGCTGGTGAAATCATTGGTCCGTACTTCTTTAAAAATGATGCTGCTATAGAGCCATGATTACTGACTTTTTCGTCATCGAAAATTGGACTTCCAGATCAGACTACGTCCAAGCCAGCCGTGGCTGTTAAAAGCCAGAAGTCATATTTAAATTATAATGCCAGAAGATTATCTTTCGAATAAAGTACATTTCATATCAATTTAAAGAATTCATCTTCGTTTTATTCCATTTCAAAGTTGAATACCTCTATAAAATTACACTTTATATGACAAAAAAATGTTTGAGTGTATTTTATATTTTTTAGAGGTGTAATATATTTTTTGAAATGTGATAAATACAATGACATCTATAAATTAATGTAGCTTTTATTAAATCCAACCAAAAATTGTAATTTGAAAATTTTTAATTTACTTGAAACTTTAAACCATAAAAGTTTTTGCGCCATTAAAGATAAATGATTAACGCGAATTGATTTAGTGTGCTTTAACATTACCACAAAATTTTATTCATGTCATCCAAACATTTTTTTTTTAATATTTTACTTTAAAGTATCGAGAATTTTGAAGTTCGTCATATATATCGAGCTGCGTGAGAATTTTTCTTTCCTTGCGTAAGGTTTTTGTCTTAAATATTTGGTACCATGGTCAAAGTTTTATTATACCCCTAATGTACAGTTGTTTTCTTCCAAAAATGTATCACTTTGCCTTTTTAAAGCATTTGTACGTTTGTTTAAAAAAAATTGGCTTAAACAGCTGTGGCGTAGTATAAGAAGGAGTTTCAATCGAATTATTGAAAGATTGCAATAAAAAGAAATTAAAGTTGACAAATTTAGAGAAACAATTAAAAAATCTAAGTATTAATAAATATTTCTCTACACATAAAAATATGTAAGCATTTTTTAGAAAGCTCAAATACTCCCTCTCTCCCCAAAGCAATTAAAAATATTAAAATCGATTGAGAAATAACTAACATTTAAATTACCCAGTGGTGTATCCTCAGATTTTAATGAAACTTGGATATGTTTTAGAGGACAAAAAATATTACCCATGCATTTTTTTGTTTGGCGCGTAATCTTATGTTTATGACTTAAAAAGTGGGGTCAAAATAACCCAATTTGACGGTTTTTAATATACACATTTCTTATATACACACACTGAGAGAATTATCCTTCATGATAATTTCATAGAATTTTTTTTCGTAGATTCAATGAAGAATTTCATTATATTCAAGAAATTTTATTAATATTAAGAATTTTTTCATAAACTTTTTTTCATAAAATTTCATAATTTCATAAAAAAAAATCATTCGATTTCATAAATTATCTCTTGATAAATTTAATGAAAATTTTCTTTAGAGCTATGAAATTATTTCAAAGACTTATTTTTTTTTTTTATAAATATTTCATAATTTCAAACTTTAGTTTTAAGATTTAATTCTCAAGTGTTCAACATATTTTATAAAGTGCTTTACAATTTCAAATGAAATTGTTTAAAAAATCATATTAAGCGATTTATTGGCTTGGTTCCAATATATTATTCAAGATATTTATAAAGAGTTTTAATAATACAAACAACTTTTAATATTAAAAATTTTTATGAAAAAGTTTCATAAATTCCATAAACGCTTCATAGTCGGAATGATTCATTAGTTTTTTTTAAGATTTTCATTAATTCTACAAACATTTCATTAACACTGACTTTAATGAAACCTGTTTCACAGATTTTGTGAAAAGTTTCAATGGACCAGTTTCAGTGACAATTTGAATTAAAGCTAGGCAGAAGAACTGAAGTGAAGATAATTCTCTCAATACAGAACCAATTTTGTTCATAAATATAATTCATACTATTTTCATTGATTTCAATGCATACGAGTAGTAACAAATTTATACAATTTATTTTTGAATTAAAAAATTTTTTCAGTTTAAAATTAATCAAATATTTTTATTTTTTGTTTTTTTCAAACAAATGAAAATTTTCAAAACCAGCAAAACAGCCAAATTTAAACGTAAGTTGACCAAGATTAAAGTCCAAATTTTTTATTGTATTTTTGGATTTCAAAATTGGTCAAAAAGCGTTGCAAGTTACATGTCGTCACCTAAAATGCAAAAGGGCGTAACAACTCGTTTTTTACAGGACAATCAAAAAACGTTGTAGTATTAAAGATATTTTAGATTTAAAGGACATATTTTCTACTCTTGCATAAAACACGACTATAGACTTATTTCTGAAGGATTTTTCTTTTTTTTTTGTTAATATTCTTCGAATTTGATTGTGATTGTAACGTCTTTTTGGCATAGTTTTTTTCTAAAACAAAAAGACGTAACCAAATTCTGTTTTTTTTTGCGATATTTGTAAATGGTGCAATTTAAAAACACGGAAAAGAAGTTTTTTTTTTAAAAATATTTTTTGTTGTACAATTGAACGGTGAATTCCAATTTCATATAAATACTGCTCTTTTTGCTCTGTAGGAAAAGGAACCCTAAATCAACGTTTTTGGCCGCCGCGCGAATGTGAAAGAAGTTGGAGTTTTTAAAAAATAAAACCGCTATTTTTATAGTGATGCAAAAACATTTAAAAGTGATGATATCCCAAAAACGAAGAAATTTTATACTTTTCTGACGAACTCTAGTAATTACACTAAAAGTTCTATAATTGTCACCTACTTTAAATATCTGTATGCTGGGGTCATTTTTGACCCCACTTAGTATCGCCTAAACATGAGATTGGGCAGCTAAAAAAAAAACACGGGTCCCTTAAATTTTTATGCTCTACAAGATATCTGAAGTTTATTAAGATCTGCCGATCCGGGTCGGGATACCTCCCTTTTGAGTAAAGAATTTTAAAACACTATATCTTCACATTCAGAAAACTTGTTTTTAAAAAAATTTAGGTCAAATTATGTAATGACAAAACAGGCCTAAACAACTTTAGAAATGTCAAGAACCTGAGACCAAAAATGTTGATACCCATATTCCCTATATAACGGACACAGAGTTTCCACATATTTGAATTATTTGAATTATAGAGGGAAAGGCTCTTCGGGAAAAGTCGCATAAAATCCAAACGGTTTCGAATAGCGGGAAAAGTTGAGACACCCCTCCCCCCCCCCCATCATTTATTTAAATAGGCATTGATATGCTTAATACAGCTAAAGTTCCCTTATAAAACGCCAGATATCATGTTACTTCAAATACATTTTTTTTGAATAACAAAAGTTTTTTAAAATCTTTGGGCATAATTTGTACACCAGTGAATGTCCTTTCAAAAAACATTTCATTTGATACCTAATTTGTCTAGTTACTTTTAATAGAACGAAATCAACCGAAAAACCTAAAATGCGGACATTTTTGACCCCACTTAGTATCGCCTAAACATCAGAGTGGGCAGTTAAAAAAAAACACGTTTCCCTTTAATTTTTATTATCTACAACATATCCGAAGTTCATTAAGATCTGCCGGTCCGGCATTTTGAATAAAAAACAATTATTTTATTCAATCATCTTCAAATTTGTTTTTATAATGCGAATATTAAAATTTTCAAAAGAGTTTTTAAAAGTAAGAACAAAGTAAGAAAATGTAGCATACAATTTAAGGTTTTGTAATAAAAATTGTTGAAAATATTCGCTATAGTACACTCACAATATATTTTACTGATTCAAGTTTATTTAAAAAGTTATACGTAAAGTTTGTTTTGAAATGAAGAATTAATTAAAATCCATAGAAATATTTTTTCGAACTTTTTCTATCGGTTGTTTAAAAAACAAACTATTGAAATATACGTTCTTTCGGTAGTAGTTAAACAGTGGCAGTTAAATTTTATTTTTTTTCTTTCAAAAAATTCCCATAAAACTTTTTACAAAAAGAGTTTGTTTAAATACAAAATTATTTCAATTGAATTTACAAGAAATTCAAACATACCAACATAACAAACATACATACAAACAAATACAAACATTGGCTTGTGTGTGTGTTGTGTTCAGGGTTGATATTCAATATTTTTTTTTATAATAACGGTAGTTGGCTACCACAGTTACATCGAGACCGGAAAGAAAATTCAAAAATCGGGTTTCCATTAAAGACATGAGAAATAAAGTGCCGACCGAATTGAAAAGTGTATTTTATTGGTAACAACTTATAAATTCAGTTAGTACAACCATATTTACATCCGAATAATAGATATTTTGGCCGTTGCAACTAAAATTCAGTTGAATTAACCGAACTTTGTTGCGAAAACTAATGTTGAGTTGTACCAAAACACAGAAATTCGAAATATTGCGACATTACTTTGAAAATCATGGTAATGAGCAAGGAGTGGCCGTTACAGTCAATGGCGATCGTTATCGGGCCATGTTGAACGAATCTTTGTTCACAAAAATTGAAGAGGAGGATATTGGCAACATTTGGTTTCAACAGGACGGCGCTACGTGCCACACAGGCGAAGCTGCACTCGATGTTTTGCGCCCTGTTTTTGAAGATCGCATTATCAGCCGCAGAGCTGATGTCGTTTGGCCACCTCGGAGCTGCGATTTGACACCGTTGGACTATTATTTGTGGGGTGCCGTCAAAGATAAGTGTTATGCCAACAAGCCAGAGACAATTGACGCTTTAAAGGACAATATTCGTCAAGCCATTGGTGAAATACAGCTGCACACAATCGATAATGTGCTTAAAAATTGGACCGATCGTGTAGGCTATTGCATGGCCAGCCGCGACAGCCATTTGAATGAAATTATTTTCCATTATTAACCGGAAGGATTGTACTTTCAAATAACAAAAGAAATTTGAGAAAATATTCAGTAGTTTTTTTTTAGCATTTTTTTAAAAAAAAAAGTTATTTGGCGGACCCTTGATAACAAAATTTAATCAGTAAAATTTTAAAATAAACCCAATGATATTGGAAGGCACTTGCCAGTATTGTTATTGTAGCTTTTAAATATTCATGTCGGAATTGATGTGGGCGTGGCAGACAACAATCGTTCTAATGAAAAGTTAGTGTTTGCCAACCATGATTCTGTTTTGTAATCACAAAAAAAAAACTTTTAAATTTAAAAAACAAAGGAAAAAATCGTTTTTTACGTTTTGTCCGTTAAATATTGAAGGTTGTTTTGAAAGACTATCTGTTGGTTTTACTACATGTATCGGTTAGGGTTATTTAAACAATGTGTAAAAAAATATCAAAATGGGTTGAATACAATGAAAAATCAGTAGTCCTTTTTTAATTGTGTTTTCAGTTAAATTAATAGGTATTTTAGGTACACTCTAAAAAATGATTGTAAATTTACTACTATAAAACGAGTAAGGTTTCATGTATTATTACGCAAATTCGGTAAATTTATACATCAAAATGCAAAACTATTTTGCACACACTTTCATATACAATAATACACGCTTACAGTATTTTTACCCACTATGTGTTTACAATTAAACACGTTATGTCTAAACTTAATATTCATTTGTTAAATAAAATTTGTACGCACAAAGTTTGTAAATATACTAACTTGTAATAGTAATAAATACTCATCATTTTTAAATTGAAAAAAAAATTCAAACAAATTCAAAAAGAAAAAAAGATTAAATAAAACTAAAAATTATTAATTATTGTGTGCGTTTGTGTTTGTGTTACTATGCCAGAAAGATAAATTCTTTAAGTGTATTAAACTTGACTTAACTCTTGCATTTATTTTTTTTTTTAATTGTATTATTTTCTTTAAAAACCTATTTTTATTTCATTTAAAATAATTTTCGTTTCACTAGTGTAATATTTATTTTAATATATAACATTGCATTGTATATAAACAGAAACTTTTATATATTGATTGTTTAGTGATTGTTAACGCATTATTATTAAAACTCATTCTGAACAAAATTTTTTGTTTTATTCTTTTTTGGTCTGTTTTTCTTTCTTACCACAGCAATGGTAAATATACGCTTTTTTGGGGATTTTTACGCATATAAATATGTATTTTTACGCTTATAAACATGTATTTTTACGCATTTTATACGTATAATTGCACGTAAATAATGTTTTTTACACGAAAATTTGATAAAATTACTCATTTATTTATAAATTTTATCAAAATTTTACGCACTTCCAATGTAAATTTACCAACTTTGTGTTCACAAACTTACTCTCAATGCCCAGGTGAAAAAGTTCATATATGATCATGTATTGTCATATATGGTTTCATGTATGAGGATATATGGTTTCATGTATGGGCATATATGAACATATATGTAATGTATGGAAGCATATATTGGTAAATACATTCAAGGGATAAGTTCATATATGGATATGTATGACACCATATATGATAATATATTGCATATATTGATTCATATATGCCATATATTTCCATATATGAATTCATATATTATTCCATATATGGGCAATATGTTTTAATTTTTTATCAGATATGACCATATATGTGGACAAAATTGTTTTTATTTTTAACCCCTTCTCTCTGCTGTACGAATTCCCGACAATTATATATAAAAGACAATAGATTTTAAAGTTTGTATAATTTATAAAGACGATTGAAGAGAATGAGTTATGAGATATCTCATCTTAATCTAAAGAATATCAATCGCATTTTATGTGCATAATTCTAAATCGGTAGTACCTAACCTGACCAGCTTTTCAATATATTTTTTTTAATTTTTATAAAAAATAAAATGATTTAAAATCGTTCAACATATTATAAATTCTGAAGCTTTTTGATAGCAATAAAGTTGCAGCGCCAGTGATAGTATTTCAAAATTAGAATCGGAGTCTAAAGTATATTAATTTGTTGTGCCAAAACTGATTTTTTTTTAATAACTCAAAGAAACTATCAATGTTTGAAGCGATTCAAACTAAGAAGTTACGAATTTTTTAGAATCCTTATTTCAAGTCAATCAATCCCGCTTTTTGGACCAAAATCGCTTTTGTGAAAAACCTTTATTAGTTGAAATGCTCCTAATTACTTGGCAACGATATTTTGTGTGTATAAAACAAGCATTTTTGTTAGTTTATTTTATAAAACTCATAAGTATTCGTAACAAAGGACTTCTTTTGTCGGTTGGCTTGATTATTATTATTATCGCCGTCATTTTCATTTTCTAAATCATCGAATTATATTTTTTTTTGTGGAACAAGTTGGTTTTCCATTATCCATACTCTTATTAATGTTTATTAAATTAATTTCCAAATAGTATTTTCATAAAAAATTTCACTTTAAACTATTTATATTTATTAATGCCTTTTGAATATGAAATGTATGTATTTATCAGTAACATGTACTTAGAAATATAATAGAAACCTTTTCTTTTAATAAAAAGACAATATTTTTGATAAAAACTTAAAAAATTGCATTTTTTATACGAGCATGTAGGAAAAGTAGAAATATATGACCATATATGAACATTCATATATGGCATAATATATGACCATATATATCCATATACCCTCAAATTTCGGATCCGAACATATATGAATTCATATATGAACTCATATATGACAATATATGAACATTTTCACCTGGGTGTGCGTATTTTTTTCATTTACACACATAGAGTAAATTTACCCAACTTATAGTAGGAGTACAGTTTCCTACTATAAGTTGGGTAAATTTCAACAGAAATTAATTAGAGTGTAGTTTTTAAAGTAATAGTATTGTGAGTTTAGAGACAACATGTCTCTTATACAAGGTGGCGCAAAAGTAATCCTCCTATCAGAAAATTCTATAAATTTTGCGATTGGCCCCTAATGTCAGTTCTGTTTTGACATTTGTGTAGTGAACACATGCGAAATACACGTTAATAAACAATGTTACGCTACACTGCTCCAGAGCGCGTGCCACGCAAATGGGTATCAGTCGACGGTCTTTACAGCGAATTTTGGTACAAGATTTGAAGATGTTTCCGTACAAAGTCCAGACGGTGCATCAGCTGTTAGCTGCTGACCGCCAATCGCGTGTAACATACGCTCAAGCCATCCTTAATCACCACCAAGAGGAAGATGATTTTTCATCAAAAATAATCATGAGTGATGAGACCCATTTCCATCTTAGCGGGTACGTAAATAAGAAAAATTTACGCTTCTGGGGCACTGAAAATCCGCGTGTAATCCACGAAGAGCCATTACACCCGCTCAAAGTCACTGTATGGTGTGCTGTTTTCGCTGGAGGAGTCATCGGACGTTTTTTCTTCGAAGACGTCGCGGGCCAAACGGTTACTGTGAATGGTGGGCGCTACAGAGCAATGATCAACGAGTTCTTTTTGACGCAACTTGATGAATTGGGATTGGAAAACATGTGGTTCCAACAGGACGGTGCAACGGCACACATTGCACGTGCCACAACCGATATGCTGAAGGATGCATTTCCCGGGCGCCTAATCTCCCGTTTTGGCGATTTGCACTTGCCAGCAAGATCGCCTGATTTGACCGCTCCAGACTTCTTTTTGTGGGGCTTTTTGAAGTCGCGGGTTTATGTCAACAAGCCTCAGACTCTTGCAGCTCTTAAAGACAATATCCGTCAAGAATGTGAGGACCTATCGCCGGAAGTTTTGGCCAAAGTGATGGAAAATGCCATAAAAAGGGCTCAAATGACAATCAACTGTGGCGGCGGCCATTTACATGACATCATATTCTCGACTTGATGTAAAAAAAATTAAAATACCAAATAAAAATAATCCACAAGAAGAATCAAAGTTTTTCATTTTTTTTTTAAATTACAGCCAAAAAACATCGGAAGGTAATTTTTGCGCCACCTTGTATCATGATTTAACTGTAAAACTCATTAAATTTTATATATATTTTTTTAAAAATGTGTAGTTTTTTAGCCTTTTTTTACAAAAAATTAGTAATTTTCGGGAACCAAGTTCTGGCAACACTGCAGACACTTATAGAACGTTTAGTTTATATGTATGATTTATAAGAAGTTTATCTTTATTCATATTCGATATAACAGGTTCATCATATTTAGAAAAACTATGTTTTCCAATCAATACGTTTAACCCCCTTTTCCTAATTTTTCAACTACTCTACTGTTATGGTAATTAATTTAATAAATGCTATAATGTTCAAAAGTACCTACACCATTTGAAGTGTTGGCTTCTTGAACCTGACATAAGTGTTTGAATTAATTTGATTTTAAATTGTTTGTTAAAGAAAAACGGAAAATAAAAAATTGAAATATGATTTCTATTGTTTTACATCATACAAAAAAAAAATAATACGAAAAAATGGCACGCTATGACTATGATGGTGATTTTTTTATATTTGTACCTGATCGTATTTAAAATACAACATGTGCCACATAATCTAATATTTATACAACATTTTTATAAGGTCAAAGGAAAAATATTAATTGAAAAAACAAAAAACATATTTTTTTCATAAATCATATTATTAAATTATATTAGATTACTTATAAAGTTTCAATATACCTATAAAATTAAAAAACAAAAAAAAAAACGAACAAACTTTTAAATTTCGAATTTGTAATAGACCCCAATAGTTTTAAATACAAGTCGTTTAAAAAATCAAAATTTACTTATTTACATTCAACGCCATTGAAATCGAAACCGTTTCTTTTTTTTATATATATATTTACTGCATAATAATTTTACTTTTAAAAACTATAAACATTCTTGTTGTTTTTCTTTTTTTTTTGTTTGTTAGTATTTTTTATTTTTTTATTTTATATTTTTTTGAAGCATTTTTAATAGACGTTTAACACGCATGTAAGTTTGGAAGACATCAAAGACACTGTTTCATTAAGAAATGTTAAAAAATAAATGAAATTTGATTCAAATTAATAGAAAATTGTACAATAATATTAAGAATATATTTTCCTCTGTCTAAAGGATAAATCTCAGAGTCGATTAATCGAATTACTGCATTTAAAAAGGCCTGCCAGTAGAATCTACTGAAAATGACAGTTAAACTACACAGAAAAAATTATGGGCCAAAAATATCTAATTAATCGATTGTTTGAATATCAATGGCAATTTAAACAATTTTTTTAAATGATTCAATTAAAAAATTTATTGAATTTTCTAATACATATATGCATACAGTGTTGACAACATGTAAACAATATTTTTAAAAATTTGGCAAACTATTTTTTGTTATTTTATTTAGATTAAATAATCAAACAAAGGTTTAATTATATCAATATTTTATTTAATTTGTAAATAAAAAGAAAAAAAGATCGCAAATGATTAACTTTTAGTAAGTTGAATAGTTTACCGATTTCAAATACACGCAAAATCGTACACTGATAGAAATTTGTGCGTAGTATTAATGAATTCCTTCATTACTCCAATGAATTTTTTCATAAAAAAGTCCCCAAAGAAACGTTTCATTGAGTCAATGAAATTTTTATTTATTTATTTATTTATTTGATTTCCAATACAACAAGATACAAATCTTATAATTATAGTATTGGATTTTTGTATTGTAATTACATTATTGAATATAAAGTTTTGTTAAAAAACAAGCATAATAAAAAGAATAATAGTATTAATTTGAACTAAAAAATTTATATAACTCTCTCTCAAAATGCAAGGCTTTGCTAATAGATTTATTAGGCGGTAGTAGCGAGTTCCAAAGGCGGATTGAATTTATATAAAAATGACGTTCAGAAACCTGACTTCTATATCTAGTATGTATTATATCATTTGATCTTCTTGAACGCGTAAAGCATATTCTAGCAAAAAGATACACTGGTTCATGTTTGAATATTATTTTGTGTAATAGCATTAGGGTTTTGATTTTTAATAGATTTCTTAGAGAAACGCCATAAAGTTTATTTATAAATAGGGAAATATGATCATACTTTCTCAGATTAAAAACATATCTCAATACTGCATTGAAAGTTTTTTCAAGTTTTTCTTGGCTTGTTGAATCGCAACTTGCGAACAGTTCACATCCATATAATAAAATTGGCATGATATACGTTTTTGCAAGTAACATTCGAATATTAAGCGGTGTGACGTGTTGAGTGTTCCATAGCGTTCGCAGCATAGAATATGTTTTCCCAGCAGCAGCGGTTACATGATCAGACCATGTGAGTGTGTTATTAAAAATAATGCCAAGATTTTTAGCTTTTTGTACAATTTCGATTCGTTTGTTGTTCAGAGAAATCATAGGTTCAAGCGACAGTTTTAGTGTTTTTTTCGTTATTATCAAGCACTTGGACTTCGTGGGGTTTATACACAAACCATTTGCATTTGCCCATGTGTGAACCCGTTTTAAATCTAGGTTTATTTTTTCAACACAATCATTTATATTTATTAAAGGACTACTAATATATAGTTGTACGTCATCAGCATATAGGTGAACATTACAGTGTAATAATTGTTTATCTAGATCATTTATATAAATTGAGAATAGTAGTGGCCCAAGTATTGATCCCTGTGGCACTCCCCTAAGAACTGGTAACGATTTTGAGGTTATGTTATTAGCAGTAACAGATTGACTACAGCCAGAAAGATACGAAGCAACCAAACGGATGGATGAAGGGGAGAAACTAAACATTTTGTCCAATTTCCAACAAAGAACTTGGTGATCGACAGTATCGAACGCTTTGGAATGGTCCAGTAGAATAAGGAACGATATATCACCAACATCAATGTTTTCTCGTATACTCTCGGATACATTAATTAAGGCTGTTGTACAACTGTGTTTTGCTCGAAATCCAGATTGTCTATTTATCAACAAGTTATTGTCATTGATGTATTTATTTATTTGTTGATGAAGTAATCGCTCAAAAACTTTGGATAAGTACGATAGAATAGCGATAGGACGATACTCATTGTTCGATTTTGGAGTAGGTATGATTTTGGCATGTTTCCAATTTCGAGGATATTCACTTTTTGTTATGATGTTATTGAAAATATGTGTGATGTATGGCAGCATTTGAGGAATAATGGTTTTAAAAAATTTTGGATAAATGTCATCGAAGCCGACTGCATTCGATTTAATGTAATGACAGCTCGTTTGTACTTCAATTTCGCTTACACAGTCAAAGAAGAAAAGCTCATTTTGCTGGCTTAGTAGTTGATTTTGTTCGTAATAACTGACATCTGCAGGAACATTGGGGATGTTGACAAAACTTGCATTAAAGGGTGAAAGGTGTTTCATTAAATCAATTTGAATGAATGTTTTCATTGACCCAATGAAAATTTCATAAAGTATATGTAATTTTTTTCATTAATCCTAGCCTAATCGTTATGAAAGTTTCATGTGTTTAATGAATAAAATTCATAGTTTGTATGAAATATTTTCGTTGATATTTAATAATTTGCACTTTTTATGTTTATTTTAGCATACAATTACAAATTTTGAAAATAAAATTTTTTTACCCATAAAAAAGAAATATTTAAACCAATATTTATTTATTTCTGTTTTTATTGTTTTATTTTTACAAAATTGTTCAATCTTTCTTTACATTTTTTATAATTTGTATTAAAAGATGACATATTTTCTTATATGTCTTATACGACCATATTAGATAAAAATGTTAAATATTGTTAACAATGTTGTTAACAACAAAAATGTATTATCGTTTAGCATAACGTTTTTGTGTAACATCGTCAAAACGATAACAATTTAGGTCTCGTTTTGAACAAAACTATATCGTTTTTCATGGAGAATCTGTTTCCTGGAATTTAGTGACCAACTATTCAAATTCGTCAAAAAATGTTAGCTCTAGGCAAATTTAATAAAAAAAAAATTATTTATATCAAAGTTTTGGTTAATTCTGTTTAAAAGAAATTTTTCATTTTTTTTATTTCAAAATGATAGTACAAAAAAAAATTTTTTTTCATATTACAAGTCAAAATTTTTATTGAAAAAAATTTGAAAATTTTTCATTGATTTAATGAATTTTATGAAAAAATCATAAAAAATGTTAATGAAAAAAATACCAATATTAATGAATTTTCATTAAGTTAATGAAATTTTTCATTAAACCAATGAATCGATTTTAATGAAATCGTTTCATTAATACTATGAAGGAAAATTCTATCAGTGTACCCTGCAGGGAATGTCAATAGTGAAAAAGTATTGATTCACTATTGACTGTGTCACCATTACTACTAACCAAATATTCCCCAGGCAACGTAATTTGCTATAGACATTTAACATGTACGTGTCATTGAAAATCACTAGTGACATTAGAACTATTGACTAGGTAGTGAATAGGTAGTTCTTATGGGAGCATATGTATACATTGGAACCAAAGATTCACTAGTGACTAGGTAGTTCTTATGGCACCATATGTAGACATTAGAAACATAGATTCACTAGTGTCTAGGTAGTTCTTATGGGACCATATGCAGACATAAGAACCACAGATTCATTAGTGACTAATTAGTTCTAATGGGATTATATGTAGACATTGGAACCAAAAATTTACTAGTGAGTTAATAAAGTAAAAAGTGTAGATGCTTAGTTGACAATGTCAACAAAATAGTAGACAAAAGTGGAGACTTGGAGACACTTGACCCCAAGCTTCCTGCAGGGTAGTTATTTCACTAGAGTTTGCAACACTCTTTTTGTTGAGATATTCGTGTACGCACGAAAACATAATTTAGTTTCGTGTTTTATCTGTGGTAATAAAAGTGTGGATTTAAATAAACCTTATCGAAAAAGGACAATTAAACTATTATTTTTGTAAATAATTAAATTTTCAATAAGTATAAGTGTCATTAAACTATCATTTTAAAGTTGTGTGGGATTTTTTTAAGAAAAGAATTTAATTACAAGAAAAAGTTCAAGACAAGCAAAACAAAAATTTTGTCTTTACTTTTATTTGCTTTCTTATAATACATTTTTATATTAAAAAGCTTTAATTTTATTATAAATAAAATGTCAATTTAATTTACAAACCTACATTTCTTTTTTTACTTAATGCTGGCATATAACAAAAATAAAAAATACGAGTTTTCAATTAAAACTACCATTGTTTTCTTCTCAAGTTTCAATTAAAGTTTTAATCAATTTAACGTAACTTTTTAATTGAGGTTGTAAAGAAAAACAATAACTCTTTTAATTGATGTTATTATTATTTTAATTGAAAGAGTTTTAATAAATTGTCTGCAAATTTTTTTAGTTAATACTATCATTTCAGTGGTAGGTGCAAAATCAATTAAAATATTAATTGTTTCAATAAAATTTTTAATTTAAACCCGTTTTTAGTTTTTTCTGTGTACTGTAAATTTAGTTAAAAGGGTGACAAAGGTAATTGCAGTTAAAATACTCTAAAAATTTTGTTATTTTTAACTAAAAAATGTTGTGAAATTAACGAACAATGCCGTAAAGATAACTGAACATTTTTAACTATAAAAATTTTGAAACAACTGTTAAAATTGGTAAAAACTATGAAAATGTTGCCAAAATATATGCTTTTTTTCTTCTTTCGATTATAACAAAAAAAATATATAACAAAATTTTTGCAAAATAATTCGACCATTTCTTACATACTAGGGAGGTATCCCGACCCGGACCGGCAGATCTTAATGAACTTCGGATATGTTGTAGAGAATAAAAATTTTAGAGACCCGTGTTTTTTTTAGCTGCCTAATCTTATGTTAAGGCGTTACTAAGAGCCAGTTTTTGGGAGGTCGATCAAACTTAGTTTTACTGCTGTTTAGTTAAACTTTAATAAGATATAAACTGCTTTTAAACCTCCATGCTGTTTTTCAGTGATGGTTTAAAAAATCTCAAATTAAATAAGATTACCATATTTTACACAAAAAAAAGTAATGCCATTTTTAAAAAAAATATGGTAGCACTTGCGAATGTCAAAAATGAAAAACAAACTAAACAACTCGCGTAGACAATAAATGTTTGTTTATTTTGTGCATAACAATTCATTATATAAATCATTATAAAATCCATAAAACTAAATAAAAATCCAAGTAGTTGGATTTTTAATGTGTGGTCCTATGAGCTCCAACTCCATATAAGCCGATGGTTTGGACAAGCGGAAGCGCTGATAAAACCCCAAATCATTATATAAATGAAAATCATTTGGACGAGTTCGAATTGTTCTTGGTTTTCTGATTATGGTTATTTTTAAATTAGCGTAAATTTTCGAATCGCTTTAAACCTCATCATCTGAAGAAAAAAACATTTTCAAAAAATTTATATATATTGTTTTTTTTTTTACTTTTAGCAATTACCCCCGTTTCACGGGTTTTTCGATTTATTTCGTTCTATTAAAAGTAACTATAGACAAATTTGGTACAAATTAGGCTTAAAGATTTGCTTAAGGGATAACATTTGAAGATTTCCGTTTAAGGAGTTATTAACACATCATACACACAGAGAAAAATGTAGCTATTTGACAACTGTAATTCGGTTACTACGACTCAAATTAAATTTTTACGAATTTCAGTCGGTTGGCACAACTTAACATTAGTTTTCACAACAATGTTCGGTTATTTCAACAGAATTTTAATTGCAACTCCCAAAATATTCAGAAATCTAATGTAAATATCGTTGTACTAACTAAACTTATAAAGGGTCCGCCATCTAACTTTTTTTTTTCAACTAGTGCTTATTTCGTGAATGGTAACACTTAGCTCATGTCTGATTTGACAGATAATGAGTTTTATCCTTCCGCTGAACGAATATGGTCCGTATGTTCGTTATCTTGTGAAAAAAGTGAAAGAAACTGGCATCCTCATCGATAAACCAAAGCGTGAAAAGCCAAAAACAATGCGTACACCCGAGAATATTGCTGCTGTGACAGAAAGTGTGCGTGAAGCGCCATCAACATCAATTCACCGTCGTTCTCAACAATTGAACATTTCGGAGACATCATTGAGACGAATTTTGCATAAAGACCTTCGTATGACGCCATACAAAGTCCAATTGGTTCAGGAGTTCAAAAAAAAAAAAGTTATTTGGCGGACCCTTTAGGTTGTTACCATTAAAGTACACTTTTCAATTTGATTGGCACTTTATTTCTCTGAGTGTACAAGTGTTTGGTATCGTTGGATAGGAAACCACCTGTAGATTACGACATTTTTAAAAATTGTCCCATTTAGCACTCTTGGTAGAACAATAACTTGGGTAATCCTAATAGGAAGGTAAAAATTCCAGTTTTTGTTAACATGTAAATTTTTACTATTCTATAAAATATTTATTAATAGACATACTCCAATGATTTTTTGGACTTAAATAGTCTTTTATTAAGTCAACAATGTGAAATTTATGTCCGAATTTATGATTTGCTGTAAGAAATCGCTCAATTCATCAAAATTCCAAAAATGGTATTTTTTAAATTTTTGGCTGCCATGTCTACATTTAAAGTGGGGGTTGGAAGAGACTTACCCATTAAATTAGCTATATGTTTGAGTATCTAGAAACGCTTCCGCTGCCTACTTGGAGGAGTGCACAATTTTCAAGCGTGGGCTAAATTTTATATTTGCCTTAAAGATGTGGCAATTTTATTTGATTGATTTGCAAATCAAAAATTTCTTTAACACAACTCGCTTTCAAAATAGTATGCACACTTTATATGTTCAGAAAGAAACGATTTATCTAGAGGTAAACGATTGTTGGTGCTTTTTGAGGAAAAAATCGCATAAATTTGATTTTTTTTAAATTTCTGCTTTGAACGAATGTAGTATCTGAGTGGAACAAGATATTGCATTCATTTTTTTTTTAGTTAATCAAGAATTTATTTAGTTTAATAACCAATATTTTAAAAAAGAAATTGGCCCCGATGTGAATGTACCTGAGTCGGACCAACTTTGCTATTTCACATTTTCAAAAAGGAATATTTCGGGAACTATTAGAGACAACCCACACATTAATGCATGTTTTTTGTTAGTCTCAAATAGCAGATTACAAATATGTTAATTTTTTGAAAATCGGATTAGAAATAAAAAATGCGAGCACTCAAAATTTTATATGCAAAAAGTTACCGATTTTGGGTGTTCATATTGCCGCCACCAGGGGTCTGGAATAGTCAAATCAAAATTTAAGCTCGATATTATGTCACTTATGCCTTTTCCAAATTTCATTGCAATCGGACTAATAAGTAAGAAATGGCTGTGCATCCTACTTCAAGCGAAAAGTCTAATTCCAGATATTACGTTTTTAGGCATTAGAGATACAATGAAATTATTCAATTATTATTTGTAAACTATGAATATGTGGGAAAATCTACGGATTTTCCCACATATTTTTACCTAATTGAAATTATCAATTCAGTCTGCTAAAATCAACACAAGCTTTTGCTGAATTTTTGTGGACAATAATCAGCAAACAAAAATGCTAATATGTACAGCATTTTTGTTATATTTACCATCAATTTAGTCTAATGCAAATAACAGTATATCCTGCTAAAATATATTTTTAATATTTGATAAAAAATTGTAGACTGTAGATTTCAGAAGGGCAGATTTTTATTCACATAAAAAAAACTTTGAAAATTTCACATTTTTTTGTAAATATTTTGTCTACTAATATTTAGAAATTTTTTTTGTTGGTTTTAGCAGATTAATTTGTGAATTTTAATTAACTAAAATTAACCAAAATTTTATATATTTTTGCTATTCTAATCTTACTAAAATGTAAGTAAAAGAAGTCTGCTAATTTGATCAGTTTTTCCTGCAACGTCGTTTTAAACAAATCGTTAATAGTTTTGGCCAGAAATTTTACCATCTTTTTTCTATTAGTTTATAAAATTGTTTACCCAGAACATATTTTTTCCAAGTGATTTACTATCATCAAATTGTCATGAAATTGTCAACTTGAGCCTCCATAAAAAATATCAGAAACAAATTTAAAAACAGACTGTAAATTGACATACAAATATCTCCACTTAAAAAAAAAAGTATGAAGCAAAATTAAGTTTACGTCTTACTAAAATTTAGCTTCTAAAATGTTCGTTAAAATAAATAAAATTGCTTAAAAATAATGCAAATTTATTAAATTTTAGTTCATATTTATTTTTCATGAACTCAAAAATAATAAGCGAATTTCTTTAATTTTCCTTCCTTGAATTAGGTCTATATTCTTAGAAAATATTAGAAAATTAACTATTTTTTAGTAAAAAATTTCAAATTTTAAGAAGTAATTGAACTAAAATTTGAGAAATTTAAAATTGTATGAAAAAACTAAAACCAAATACACAACTTAGTTAAATTTAGTTCAAAAACTTTAGTTTCTTAAAATTAAGTATAACAACTTCTTAAAAATTGTCTTTAAGAAGTTTAACATTTTTGAACCTATACAATTCTCATTTGGTTAATAGTTCATATTATATAAGTGTTTTAGTTTTATCAAGTAAAAGTTAAGTAATAAATTTCACATTAAAAACGTGTTCGTAAGAGATAAATGAAATTGATAACTCAACTAATAGGTGCAAACCTAAACACTTATATTTTTGAAAGTATATACCTTTTGAGAATTACCAATTAATAAATAACATTATAAAAAAAAAATTAAACAGACAAGTAAACATTTTTTTTTAATTTAACTACTTAATGTGAGTATAACTTATGAACTAAAAATAAGTTATTTTTGTATTAGCACAAGTTCAATCATCTTAAAATTTATGAAAAATTTCATTCAAAAATATACTAAATTGTAGTAGTTACATAAAATTGATGACAAAATTTACTCAATTTTAATACAAATTTACCGAATTCAAGTTTGTTATAATTTTTATTAAAAATAATAAAAATTATGTTTTTTTCGTGCTTTAATTGTGCAATGAAAATGAAAATTATTCAAGTTCGATTTCATACTCTATATTTCTTCATTAGGATATTGTCCTTACAAATAATCTATAGAGTTTTTTGTTTTCAAATTTATTATTTGACCCTTTCAGGAATGTGTTGATAGATCTATTTCCGGAATTTTCTAGATTCCTATCATCAGAACACGTTTTGAAAGCGGTAACAATCCCATGCCAAACATCAAACATTCATATGAACTAGTTTACTCACTACATGAGAACTAATATACATATGAGTTCGAAGTTAAAGATTATAACCGAATTGAAAAATTGTTTTTACTTTTTTTTAAGAAAACTGCATACTTAATTTGAGTTAAATTTTCTTTGGAGCCAACTCATTCCCGTATTTCGTAAAATTTAGTTCAAATTACTTATTATTTGGCAATCTTTTTTTTAGTGTCGGAAAAACAGAAAATTTACATAGTAATATTTTTATGCTTTTCAATTTTATACACATGATTATTGAAGGAATATTTACTTTAACTTTCATTAATTACTGCTTTGATTGTTGTGACTCTATATCCAACAAGTTTGTGGTGCGAAATCTAGGAAAAATCGGATTACTTAACCCTTGGCGATTTTCGAACTAATGCTCTGATATATGGACAAGAAATTTAAATTAATTTTAAAAAAATATATTTTGTGATACATCATCTAATTTAGAATTTAAAAATTATCTTAGTATTTTTCGTTTTTGCACTCAAATACTACACAAAACATGCTTTCATTTGATCATAACTATGTCTGAAATTATAAAGGGTCCGCCAAATAACTTTTTTTTTTGAAAATGCTTTAAAAAAAAACTACTGAATATTTTCTCAAATTTCTTTTTTTATTTGAAAGTACAATCCTTCCGGTTAATAATGGAAAATAATTTCATTCAAATGGCTGCCTCGGGTGGCCATGCAGTAGCCTACACGATCGGTCCAATTTTTAAGCACATTATCGATTGTGTGCAGCTGTATTTCACCAATGGCTTCACGAATATTGTCCTTTAAAGCGTAAATTGTCTCTGGCTTGTTGGCGTAACAGTTATCTTTGACGGCACCCCACAAATAATAGTCCAACGGTGTCAAATCGCAGCTCCGAGGTGGCCAAACGACATCAGCTCTGCGGCTGATAATGCGATCTTCAAAAACAGGGCGCAAAACATCGAGTGTAGCTTCGGCTGTGTGGCACGTAGCGCCGCCCTGTTGAAACCAAATGTTGCCAATATCCTCCTCTTCAATTTTTGTGAACAAAAATTCGTTCAACATGGCCCGATAACGATCGCCATTGACTGTAACGGCCACTCCTTGCTCATTACCATGATTTTCAAAGTAATGTCGCAATATTTCCCAGCGTAGTTCAAGCGTATACACAACCATATTCGTTCAGCGGAAGGATAAAACTAATTATCTGTCAAATCTGACATGAGCTAAGTGTTACCATTCACGAAATAAGCACTAGTTGAAAAAAAAAACGTTAGATGGCGGACCCTTTAGTTGATATATCACGAAATATATTTTTTAAAATTAATTTAAACTTTTTTCCATATATCAGAAGTTTGTGAGCAGGTCGCTAAGGGTTCAGAAATCCGATTTTTCTTAAATTTCACACCACAAAATTATTGGATCCAGTACTACAATAATCAAAACAATAATTATTGAAAATCAAAAGTTAAAGTAAATATTCCTTCAATAATCATGTGTGTAAAATTGAAAAGCATAACAATTAATATGTAAATTTTGTATTTTTCCGAGATATTTGTACGTAAATTTATAAGTTATCCTTCAACCAATATTGACATTGTTATGCTCAAATGAAAAGTAATTTTGTCTTGTTTGCTAGCGCACAAATATAATAATTCAGAATAATTTTTAAAAAATTTGTAAAATGAAGGAAAAAGCTCCATTTGTGGTTAAAATAAAACCGCAATATCTCAAAAACAATTGTTAATATTATGAAGTGTCATTAGAAGAATAACCGTTATTGAAATTACAAAATTGTAGACAAACTTGAGATTATAATTTTTTTTTAAACAGGACCTCTTAGAAGAAAATATGAAATACCAAAAACGTTAAATTAGTATAAAGTTTACATTTTCATTTAAAGTTTCTAAGGTACAAGATGATAATTAAATCTTACTATTAAATAGAAAACTAAAAGTTTTTTAAATGTAAGAGAAAAAAAATTAAAAATTTTTTGTAATACTTATTGTTATCTGCAAGGTTTTTTACTAGTTAATTTTTCATTCATATTTAAAACAAAATGTTGTAGAAGAAATTAAAAATCGGGGAATTCCCAATTTGATTTTGTAGTGGTGCTTGTAAAAGTACTTAAAGAGAAATATTTATTTAAAGTTAAAGTAAAGTTAACATAACACAACATATTTTTAAAGTTTTTTCAACTTTGGGTCTTTTTGACACCAAGAGCATCTAAGAGTTAATTTAGTCCCAAGTATATGTTAAATGATTAAAGTACTGGTTTTAGCCAGTACTTTTTGTTCAAATATATTTAAATTCTTGTAGTAACTTCTTTCACCTTAATACGGCTCGGCAAGGGTTAACGTTGTTTAATATGTCCAAAATTTTTTGGCATAGAAACTTCAAATATTGTGTTATTATATTTTACATCACGTTTTTTAAAATTCAAAAGTAGTAAGAAAATCTTCAACGTTTTTTGTAAATTGAAATATATAAGTGTAGGGTCTCTTGGGGCCTCTGGTCCACACGGGTTAATGATGTCCAAAATTTCAACCTTAAGTCATGATGATAAAAAAAAACAACAAACGGTACAAAAGTAGCTAATTTTCGATTTTAAATATTTTATGACAACCACTAAGCCAAAAGTTACCAAAAAAACACAATTTCCTCGAAATTTGATAAAATTAAATCTTTGCCCTACCCAAGTGTGCCAGGGGATATTTTTAAAATTTTTATTTTCGATCTCTAACATGTTTTAAACAAGTCACTGGAGTCCAAAACTCAATTTTTGCGATTTTGTTGAAGAAATTTTTTAAAAATTTGAAATTGGAGATTTGAAAAACACGCCAAAAATTTTGTCCGTTTTAGACATCACATTAGGACAGGTTAACGCCATCCAAAAAACAAACTTCTTCCACATCTCACAAATTTGAGTCTTTTAAGTAAAAAAAATTTATTGTAGTAATCAATTTCAAAAATTTTGAAAATGTGTGCTCGAATTTCTTGGTCAAGTAATAATTGCCACCTTAGTGGTCTAGGGCATTATTTATTACTTGGCTAGTTTTTAACCGATTTTGTGTTTTTATACCTTTTTGAAAACATAATTGTATTTTCATTTCGATTAATTTACCTTCTTGGGTAAAAACTTTTACGACATTTAAAAAATTTGACAAAAACTAAAAAAAAGTGAATTTTCGCCTTGTATTCCGGTTTCTAAACTTTAGGGCAGTTTCTGGTCGCGAAGGCGTAGTCCGTTTGAGCTAAAACTTTTACAATAGCATTTTTGCACTAAATGACACAATCCTAGACCTGAGCACCTATAAAAATCGAAGATCGATTTTATAAAACCACTCTAATGACCATATTTGTCCATATATGGAAGTTTATTTTAACTTTTCTAGTATAACGAATATGCAGGAAAATATATGATCATATAAAAAATAAATATGATCATATATCAACTTTTTTAACCAGGTAATTTGTTGTTGCATTTTAGTGATTTATTTAAATTTTAGTGATTTTATTAATTTTTGGCCTTTATTTTAAATTTTAGAGATTTTTTTATTTTAGCTATTCCCAATTTGAAGATTTTTTTTTTTTAATTTTAACGTTTTTTTCTTCAAATTTGGCCGATTTAGTCACTTTGATCTATTTTTTAGTTAAATTTTGTACATTTTTTTCAATTTCGATAATATTTTTTTATTTTGTCATTTTTTTTTACTTTGTTGTCATTATGGATTTTAAAATACTGGACATTTTTTAAGCACAAAATTAATTTTCAATTAAACATTTAATAGATATTATAAAATTTTTAATTGAACAAAAGTTTGATTGAAATTTTTTCTGTGTAATTCTAAAAATCTAAAAATTTTGCTAAAATAACATTTGAATCATGATCGTCGGCTTAAAGCTCTTTTGCTATAGTTCTGCAAAAATTTGATTGTAATTTAGCCGTAAATCGGAAACGGTGTAGTTTATATTATAGAATATACTTTTTCATTTATTAAAAGGTGTATTAAAGTGATATAAATACACTTGTGAAGGTGTATTGAACTTTTGTTTAAAATTTGTCAATTTTTTTTCTCATTTAAAACAATTCAGAATTTTTTTTTTTTATCATAGAGATCATGGAGTGACATCTTTTTCTCGAAATGATTCATAAGTTTATCATTAAAAAAAACAGAAATTAACAGACAAAAGGTCTGTTAAATTATTTTATTTGTTCTAACTCCCCTGCCATAATTTGTTTTAGGTTTTGTCACTGAAGTTGCCGAAGAGACAAAAATATTTAATGTTAAAATTGTGACTGGCGGCCGGCCGGCTTGGTCAATAAACAAAGGTGGAGTAGACGTTAAAAACGTAAGCAGCAAAAAAAAAAAAGTGAAACACTTTTTATTTGAAAAAGGTTAAATTTCGCCTTGGAAAGCAAAAGTGTTTATATTTATGCGTATATTAAATATAAACAATTGGATTTTAATATTTTTTGTTGATAAAATCACGATAAATACACTGCACTGAACTCGAAAAATAAAACAAGAACACCGACCATTGAACCTAAATATGTTGGTCACGCTGATTTAAATGGGATACCCAGTTTGTTCACTTATGGGCCAGATTTTTCGCATATTTGCATTAAAGTTTTGCATGTATCAACGCAGTTTTTTATACATAATATTAAAAAAATCAATTATTTTAGCTTAGTTTTTTTATGATAAATGCATAAAAGATCTTCACACACACAGAAAAATATTTAGCTATTTGCCAACTGAAAATCGGTTACTACGACGACTCAAATTCGGTTATAATAAATTTCAGTCGGTAGGTACAACGGAACATTAGTTTTCACAACAAAATTCGGTAAATTCAACAGAATTTTAGTTGCTACGCCTAAAATTTTCAGAAATCTAATATAAATATCGTTGTACCAACTGAACTTAAAAGTTGTTATTATTAAAATACACTTTTTAATTCGATTGGCACTTTATTTCTCTGTGTGCATTAACATTCGGGTATAAAATTTGGTTAACAAAAGTGCAGAATTAAGAGGTAAATCCGCTTTTTTCAGGTTTTACTATTTTTTTTTTAGCATTTTTGCACAATTTATCATCGCATTTCGCAATCGATGAAAACATTTTTATGCATAAGCAAAAAGACAAATTTGAACATTTTTTTAGTGTAAAAATGAAGGAAAAAGAAAGTGCGATTCATGGTAAAACGAGAAATGAGCCTAAAACTTATATGACAGCTTAACGAAAAAGACGACCAATGAGTTTATTTCTTAGTATAATATACAAATAATAGCTTAAACATTATGTGTACCAAAATTCAGTCAAAAAAATTTATATATGCGAAAGTTATTTTAACAAACGCTCTCATTGCAGTGAATGTATACAAAATATTTTCCAATTTTTTTAAAAATGTTCACATATTTGAATGTATTTTTAAATAAAATTTGAAAATATTTTGTAAGCATTGACTGTAATGAAAGTGTTTGTTAAACTAACTTTCGCAAATATTATTTTATTATTTTTTATCTATTTGCATATTATACTAAAAGATTAAAATTTTAGGCACAATTCGCGTTTTTTCGATTAACCGCACATTCTTCCTTTTTCTTTTTTTACGCGAACTATTTGTTCAAGTTTGTAAAAATAAATATAGTAAAAACTGAAAAAAACACGAATTTATTTGTTAAACCTTCACATTTATTAACCAGATTTGATATCAGAATACTATTGAAGGTCGTTGAAGTATTAACCATAAAACACTAAGAAAATATACTAGATTTTTAAAATTGTATATATCAACAACTGCGTTAAAACACGAAAAACTTTAATGCAAATTTGTTAAAAATCTGGCCCATACGTGAAAAACTGGGTACGCCATTAAAATCAGCGTGGCCGAAATATTTAGGATCAATGGTCGGTACTCTTGATTTCGATTTTAAGGGGTCGATTTTCTACCACAGTGTTATTTTTTGCGGTTTTTTTTTCAAATTTTTATTGATTTATAAACAAAAATATAATACACACAATCACTAATAAAACATTTATAAATGACAAATTCTTACCTTTTATTTAAATTAATTTAGTTTTTAAATTTTTTAAATACAAATATTTATTAAAACAATTTCACTACAAATAACTTTTTTCACAATTTATTTTCTCAACTGAGAAAATCGTTCAACATTTATTTCAATGTTAACTTGGTTTTTGAAACAAACAAAAATTTATCTTTGTTTTGTCAAAGTAAATTTAATTTCACATCTTTCCGAAAAAACAAAAATTTAAATTAACTGCTGTTGTGCTCTTGCTAATGACAATGATGATGTCGAAGATGTCGTTTGATAATATATTAACAGCTTGTCTGCCGTAAATGTTACAGATCAATGATGTTCAACCTTTTAAATCTGTGGGGCTAATTACCTAACAAAGGTAGTCTGCTGAGGGGACACATATTTTTTTTTTAGCGCTCCAATCTAACGTTTAGGGGCTAAAAGGTGGGGCCAAAGTTAATATATTTTTGTTTTGTAGTTTTCGTGTACTCGAGAAAATGATACCTTTAGGAAAAAAGTTTTTAATTTTTTTAAATTAAGAAAATACCCGAAGAAAAAAGTTTATATATAGTCATATATAGCTTGATTTAATTATATATAATTTTATATGTGTCATTTTGCAACGATATATATTTCCATCTCATATAAAGTTTTAAGAAAATTTCTAATACAGCGATATGTACCATCATATATAATTATATCTTGTGTTATATATAAGTTGATATTTTGTATCTCTTCAACATACTTGATATAGCTAAATATGAGATCAGTAGTAAATTAATGTATAATTATATATATGTAGGTATGATGTGATAAATAAAATCAAAAAAAATATACATCTCTTATGCATAATTATATATAAACATATATGATAGAAATTAACAAACAAAAATCTATCACTATTATATAAAATTATCGGAAAAGATAAAAAAAGGAAAATTCAATGCATTTAAAGCAAAAAATAGTGTCAACAAAGCAAAAGTAAAACTTAAAAAGCTGCACTTAAAACAAGGTTCAAAGTTAATAGATTAAATAATATTTATAAGTAAAAAAATCATTTTAAGTCAGCAAATGGTAAAAAAGTAATTATAATTCCAAAATATTAAGAAAACGCCTTTTTAAAGCTCAAAATCGGAAAATCCAAAAAATGTGGAAAAAACATACAAAAGAAAAAAAATTTAATTAGATTTTTACAGGAAAAAGAAGAAGAAAACATTTTTATTGACTGCCGCAGTTTCGTCCCCTCCAAGGATGTAAATATAAACATATATGGTAGAAACAAGATAAAAATTCGATTGCTTATACATATAATTGTGTATGGCATCACATATTAGTCAAATTAAAATCACTTTTAATTTTAAAATCCATTGATTTATATTTAAATTTTCATTATTATTTGAAAAGTGAAACAAAATATTAGCGCGAATTTCCAAACTGTTTTAAAAGGATTTTATTAAGTTGTATCAAATTGTATCAAATTATATATAACTTGATCCAAGTAGATAGACCCATTTTTCGGATCAAATTATATCAGATCAGATCCCATGGGATCACATAAGATGAGTTTATGTATGTCATTTTTGAGGTCAACTAAGATATGATGTGATATGCAATTATATATATGACTATATATGTTTATAATACCCACATCGGACTTTTTTCATCGGGTATTATTTGCAATTGTGACTTTTTAAAACTCAAAAACTACCAGTAATTATTTGAAATTCAAAAACATTAATTAAATATTATTTGATGTGTTCTTAATTTTAAATATTCGTGTCACTCCGTAGCTATTCGATAATACGCTAGTGATGTGAAGAAAACATATGTTTTTTGGTGATCATCGCTAGCATCGCGTTCGACTCGCGTTTTCATCACTTTTGTTCGTCGCCAACATTGACGCGTTTGACAAGAAAATGCTTGTTTTTCTATCAAAACCTTACAAATCTTTAAATTTTTAACTATTTTTCGATTATTTAATTAACTCCAACAACAAAAGTGCAAAAAAAATCAACTCCGGCAACTTTCTGACAAGATTTTTGCATTGAGAAAAAAATCATTTATTTTTGCAAAAACACATAAGTATGATTAAATTTTCTTCATTTCATATTTAGTTCATACAAAACTAATAAAACAAATTATTTAATTGCAATAAATTAATATTTTTTAAGGTTTTCTGTACTTCTTCTTCTCTGTTTTTGTTTATTTTTTTTAGAGATGGAAAAAATTTGATAGCTTTAACCAATAATTCTTCAAAATGTATCGAATCATGGGTGGTGAAAGTGAAGAGTCGACACCGACAAAGTGATGCGCGTATTGCCGAATCGACATGATTATATTTTGAATACAGGAATATGAAACGTTTCATAATATTTATGATTGACGAAGTTGACAAAATCTAACAGAGCTTGAAACTTATCAAAAATTATATTATTGTTTAAAATCTCCAGATGATGATCTAAAAATTAGATCGAAATATCAGGAAATCAACAAAATGTGATATAAAAATTAAAAATTAACAATTAAAAACTTTTTTTACATTTTATGTTAACAACTAATAAATGACTTTAGGCCGAACTAAGATCTCCACATTTATGAAGCATTTCATAACAATTTCTGAGACATTTTATAATTTATAAAACTCTAATAAAAATTCATGATACTGCTTCATCCTAATTATGAAATATTGAATACAATTTATGAAGCATTTCATAAAAAGTTATGAAACTTCTTCGTCAGATTTATGAAACATTTCATAAATATGAAGAAACCTGTCATCAATTTTCCCTTTTATGAAATAGCTTCATCATATTTATGAATATTTATTTATGACAAAAATCAATGAAGTTTTTCATCATATTTAAGAAGTTCTATATAAATATGATGAAGCTTTTTCTTTGAATTAGAAGTTTTAGCAGAATTTTGTCCTCATTCAATTTTATTAAATTTTACTTTATAGGATGTACACTAGGGCGGGTCGATTTAAAAATCGCTCAACGTTCAAGGAAAATCGTATTCTAGGGATCAAAATAAGACACTTTGCCGAAGGAACCATACCTCTACAACAAATTCTGATGTCCCGACTTTTGACCCGTAGGATCAAATTTTGAAAAAGCCAACTTTGATATTTCAGAAAGTAGGATTAATCTCTCCAAGATTATGGAAGCTACTTCTTCTCCGGGAGACGCGCTAGCAGATTAATGCATAGATCATCATTCTAGGTGACCGTTAAGGGGTTAAAATTTAAGTTGAAAAAGGGCTTTTTTAGCCGTGTTTTTATAGCAAAATGTACAAATCTCGGGATAGAGATATTTCAGAAAATAGGAGGAGTCTTTCCAAGATTAGGGTCTCTATTTCTTCTCCGAAAGACGCTCTAGCAGATGAATGTATAAATTATATTCGATTGGGTTGGATTCGATTGGGGCACTCTAAATGGGTCAAAGTGGGATTATTCAAAATTTGACAATACGGGTCAAAAGTCGGGACATCAAATCCAAATGGATTTTCGGTGCTACTCGACATTTTCTTCAATATTTTCCGTACTTTTATAAGAAAAATTCTGTTAAAAAAATTATTAGAGCCTTATAAATTTATTTTCGGTATAAAAATATGTGATTTAAATTGAAAATGGTAAAATTTCTTTATACAGTAGAGCACGATTATAACGAACTTATAGGGACTGGAGATTTTAATTCGTTGTAAGCATGGTAAACAATTTTCAAAAATGAATAAAATTACAGGATTTTTTTCTTAATTCTCCTAATTTTTAAATTTTTGCTTGTAATATTGAATCAATTCTTCAATTAATTTACGTTTCATACAATTTTTAATTATTTTTAGTTAAGTTTCAAATAAAAAATAATTTTTTTAAAATTTGCAGCCAATTTTTCATTTAAAAATCTTAAGTTTTTTAATGTGTTTGTTATAAGCGGACAAATATGTATGAAAATTCGTAAAAGGGCCCAAAAAATTAGTTCGTTACATAAAAAGTTCGCTATAAACGGTGCTCGTTATAACCGTATTATTTTGTTTGAAATTTGCTAGTAAATGCGCTGGGACTACAAAAATCAACCGTTGTGAAAGTTGGTTATAACCGGTGTTCGTTATACGCGAATTGCACCGTATTTATAAAAATCACATATCGAAATGGAAAAGAAAAGTTATAAAAAATCCTAAATCTTTTTTTTTATAATCAAAGTTTCACAAGCTTTTTGGAACATAAACGGTATCGTTTGATAAACATTTTTATCATCAATAGTTTCGCATTTCCCCTTTAAAATGTGTAATAACAAACTTAAGTAGATGACATTTTGTGGGAAACAAGAGATGACATTTTGTGGGGAACAAAATTAAAAACTTATTGGAATAATACGTTTTTAATTCCTTGGAATTTTATATTTATATAAGTTTTAACCTTTCGATGGGGAAAAATGAATATAAATTTTGCTACCCGAGCACTCAAAAATTAAGAATCCAAAAAAATGTTAAACAAAAACGAAAAATTCTTCTCCTCTAGTGAAGACAATTTTAACAGAAAAGTTTATCCGAATTTTAAGATGTTGAAAGAATGTTTAGTATATCGGGCTGTTAAGATCTTATTTTAGTTACCGTAGTAATTACATAAATGAAATTCACAGTTTAAGTGTTAATATGCTATCGTTATATTATATTTAGCAATATTTTTAATAGTTTTGAATAGTTTAAACTTCAAAAATCATGCTATATTTCAACAATATTCCTTTTTCTATGAATTCCTTCATATTGTTTGCTTGAAAGGCAACTGATATATCTTTACCCATTACTAAAAAGTGCATAACTTGGAAAGCGGTTAATAAAAGTTTTAGAATTTCAGTTATTTCTTCAACATAGTTTTGATTTTATTTTTTCCATAACCATTTTTTACACAAATTTTCCCACAATTGGTTGATTTTAAGAAAAGTTTTATTAAAAGAAGTATTTTTTATAATTATTCGTTTTTTTCGATTAATCTTTAAAATTTATTGGAATTATTCGTTATTCGAAAATCATGTTTTTTGAGTTGTTAGTTCGAATTTTCTTTTTGTTCGTTCGATTAATCGAATAATTTTTATTCGAGTGACAACCCTAGTATGTATGGAAGTTTTTAATTCTATTTTTCAGATTTTTTTTTTCTGATGCATTTCTTATACATATAGGAAAATTACCAGGTTTTAAGATTTTTTGTCCAAATATTAGGACTTGTCGGGGTCTCGTGACTTTTTCCACATTTCGGGACAATTTTTGCAAACTTTAGACATGCTTCCATACAAAAAATTAATATGATATTATATCAATTTGAAACAGATGAGTTTCCGTTAGTTTTGGCTCCTTTAACACTGGTCCAAATTTCGGTGGGGGTTCTCACTTAGGAGACCGAAAAGTCAAAATTAACATTAGTTGTCATCCATCCAGTGCATGTCAGGATTTTAAATACCATTGTAAGTTTTCCCAAATGTTACTTGTATAGGGGGCCATATTTTGTACAGCACGGTTACAAATTGTCAATACAATATCCATTGTATTTGTTTTCAGTTCATTATTATTGTTTTGTTTTTTATCATTCTCTGTTTATGGTTGATGATTCTCTAATTTTGAATTTAGATAAAATTGCGAGAAAAATGAGATGAAAAACAACCGAGTTGTTTATTTAAGTTTGCTTTAATCAACAGTAAAGTCAACAAATACACTCAGAAAAGGGCGGTTCAAACTAATGTAAATTCAGTTAAAAGGCGACAAAGGTAATTACCGTTAAAATAACTAAATTTTTTTGTTGTTTTTAAATGTTGAAAAACAACTAAAACATTTAGTAAAAACAACTAATAATGTCATACAATAATGTTGAAATAATTGTAAAAATTGGTAAAACTACTGTTTTTCACAGTTATATTTACGGTATTTTAAAAACATGTTGTTTTTACAATACACATTTATATTTCCAACATCCTACGTGAAATGCAAAGTCATAATATCATATATAAACTAAACGAGAATTTTAAAAAAACTCGACATAACCTTATATGTTTAAATAACTAACAAAAATTAACTGTTTACTGCAAAATTACTGTTTTGGTAGTTGCTAATTAAAATACTAAAAGAACTGCTTCAAACAACTGTTAAAAAATACAGTAATTTTCTTCAGGTATTTTTTGTAAATATCTGTCGCAATAGTTGTTTTGTATCATTTAATAGAAAAACAACTACTACTGATTACTACACAAACAACTGCCATATAGTAACTGTAAAACTCCACGTAAATAGGTTTTGATACACTGAGATAATTATCTTCACTTCAGTAATGCATTTCTTCATAGCATTAATGAAAATTTTCACAGGAACTCGTCCATTGAAACTTTTCATAGAAACTATGCCACAGGTTTCATTAAAGTCAATGTTTTTGAAATGTTTCTAGAATTAATGAAAATCTTCATAAAACTAATGAATATTTCTGACAATGAAGCGTTTGTAGAATTTATGAAAGAGTTTCATAAAATTTTTTAATAACAAAAAGTTTTCTTGAACTAATTAATAAAACTCTTAATGCATGTCTTGAAAAATGCATTGGAACTAAGCCAGTGAACCGGTTCAAATGATTTTTTAAACAATTTCATTGAAGTCCAAAATTATATAAAGGCTACATTGAAATAATAAATCACTTTATAAAATTTGTTGAAAACTTGAGAATTAAATCTTAAAACTAAAGCCGATGAAAAAAGTTCCGATATAGGTATATATAGTCATATATGTAATTCCAAATCACATCATATATCAAGTGATTCGAAAAATGGCATACATAACCTTATCTCATGAGATCCCATGGCATCTCATTTGATATAATTTGATGCGAAAAATAGGTCTATCTAATTTGATCAAGTTATATATAATTTGATACAATTTGATCGTCATCAAATTCTTTGGAAAGCAGCGCTTCAATTTTGTTTCATATTTCAAATAAAAATGGTACACTTAGAATACTATGTAGGTAAAGACCACTGCATATGTAGTTGAAAACAAATGAAATTTCACTTAAAGAAAGGACGACTTACATTTCATTAAAATCAACTAACATTGTCATTTGTTTTTTAATGTTCAAAAAATGACTAACAATTGTAGTAAAAATGAACCACATGATAGTAAAAAATAAACAAACATTTTTTTTTTTTTTATTTTTTAAATAACAAAAACCAACTGTAAAAAATTAATGTAAAATCATAAAACAGTCATTTAATGTGGGTTGTTTTTTTAAATGAACTACAAGGTTAGTAAAAATTTTAATTTGTTCTACAAATGACTGACATTTACATTAAAAATGAAGAAACTGTATTACAACCCAAACAACTACATATTTTTAAAGCAGAAGTTCCCTGAAATAAAATCATATATTGAAATAAAGTTAGTATAGATACTATATATAATTATAATATACAAATTATATAATTTGTTTGGTTTTACTGTTCATATGTACTTATATATAATTATACATGGAAGTATATATGATCTGATATATAGCTATATCAAATATATATAAAGAGATAAAGAAGATCAACTTATATATAGCATAAAATATAATGCTACATGATTATATATAGCGCCATATTAGAAATGTTCGTAAAAATAAGTATGAGTTGTAAGTATATATGTTTACATATGGCCACATATATAAAAAGATACCACTATATCAATCTATATACGAGTTTTTTCGTCGTGAAGTTTGAAATGCATGAAAATTAATGAAGCAATGAAATTTAATGAAAAAATAAAAAAAAAATATGTTTTAGAAATAATTTCATAGTTCTAAAGATAATTTTTATTAAACTTATGAAACTATGAAGTTTTATGAAATTTTTTTTTAATATTAATAAAATTTCTGGGATATAATGAAATTTTTCATTGAATCTACGAAAAAAATTCAATGAAATTGTTTCATTAATATCATGAAGGATAATTCTTTCAGTGTAATCAGATTTTGTTGTCGCACTGAGCATTCATTAACGCCAATTTTGAAATGTTTTATCGGTAAAATATTAGTTTTTCTTTAAGAAGTTCTTGATTTGGAGATAAAATTAAGTGTTTACTTCCTTTATAAGATTAATGATATTTAAAATTTTTTATAAAAGTTAGCAGATTGATTTCTAAAAACTATTTCTTATCAAAATCAAGACTATTTCATGACAAAGCAAAATTAATTTTCAATTGTATTTCTCAACAATTTTAGTAAACCTCAATGACTTCATCATCTCGATTTCGAGATGTTGTTATTTTTATTCACGTGTTATCGCTTTAAATGATCTTGTCATTGTATGATTTAAAACGTTTAATTGAAAAACAAAAAAAAAAAATCTTTTGATGTTTAACACTTAAATAAATATTATAAACTAAATGCAAATACGAGTACAATAAAAATAACATTAATATCAGCAACTTTAGTAGTACTATCAGCAACAATTGTGGGGAATTACTGATATTTTTACAAATTATTCGTAAGAAAAGCATCAACATTTTTATCTCAGACATTAACACTTTTTATATCTTGTTTTTTTTTTAATTAAAGCAAATATTAGTAAGATGAATACGATGAAAATAAAATCGTAACAAAAGATTCCACACAGTCACAAATTTAGAAAAAGTCGATTTGGTTTGAACCACGACATATATTTTTAACAAATTTTGTCTCGCTGATTCCAAATCTGTTCTCCAAATTTTTTCTTCACTTCACAATTTTAAGAAATCTGCGATTAAAAATGCGAAAAATTGCGCATTATAATTCTTGTCTCAATTTCATATAAAAACTGAATTTATATTTTTGTATTTAGAAGGCATTTGCTAAATGTATCTTTACGCTACGAGTATTTTAACAATCAGTTTTAGGAAATTTTATTGCGGTATCTTCAAGAGTAAAGTGTATTCTTTATTCTCAATCATTAGAAAGCGTCAGCCGTATGAAAAAGATCAAAAATAGTAATTTTTAGCCACTTTAACCGCGGTCTTCTCAAAATTTTGACGTGATGGAAACATTTGGATGCCGGATTTGGAATCAGGGCATCAAAGAGTATATAAATCACATATTGACATTTAAGGAAACTTATAGAGGTGTGTTATTTATTGTAATGAGTCTTTCTATAACAACAAAAATTATAATTTTTGTTGATATGTGTTTAGACTCCTCTATAAACTTTATTCATTTTAAGCATTGTTAATAGCATACTGTCACAAAATGAAAAAAGTCGCTTAGGTTTGAACCGCGATACAAATTTTTAATAGATTTTGTTTCGCTGATTCCAAATTTGCTTCCTAAATTTTCGCATAACGTCACAATTTCGAGAAAACCGCGACGAAAAACACGGAAACTAAAACGCTATTTTTCGCGTTTAACATTTTTGATATTGGGTACACACCACATCAGGACAGCTTAAGCATTTCTATTACGATGGTAGATATATTTAACTTTTTTTCTCTATATTGAGTTAACAAACTTTTAAAAATTGTTTTAAAAATTGTGTATTACTACACTTAGGAAATTATGTTGGTAAAGACGACAGCAATTGTAGTCAAAAACAAATGAAATTTCATTTAAAAAAAGGACGACTAACATTTCATTAAATTCAACTAACATTGTCATTTGTTTTTTAATGTTCGAAAAATGACTAACAATTGTAGTAAAAATGAACAAATATTTATTTTTTTTAATTTTCAAAATAACAAAAAAAACTGTAAAAAATGAATGTAAAATCATAAAAAAAGTCATTTTATGTGGTTTGTTTTGTTAAATGAACTACAAGGTTAGTAAAAATTTTAATTTGTTCTACAAATGACTGACATTTACATTAAAAATAATGAAACGGTATTACAACCCAAACAACTACATATTTTTAAAGCAGAAGTTCCCTGAGTGTATATTAAAAATGACTAAATATTGCATTTTATATAAACTTTGAACTTAAATTTGTTTAATAAATATAAGCTATTTTAAAATTATACGAAATTATATTCCTTTTTCTCAAATATCATATTAAAAATGTATTTATCGGCCATTCCACCAAAGAACGGCCAAAAATGGGAATTTTTGACCTCGGCTCTTCCGACTTTAATTAAATTTTTCATTCAGAAATCCTATGGAGCCACTTTAAGATTAACGTTTTTATTTTTTAAAATTTCGAAAAAATCCACGATGTTATGCGTTTGAATATTCGTATTTTTTTAATATTTATTGGATCATCAACATTTAAATTGAAGTGGAAAGGTCCACTCGTCAACTTTTTTTAAAGCAATTTATGCATTTGTTTTTTAAATGAACTTTTCGCAAATTTGGCAACTCTCGATTTGAAAAAAAGATTCATATTTGCCAAATATGGGATTTTTACTATAAACCAACACTTTCGTTTTTGTTATCTATTATTAATGAATTATTGAAAAAAAGTTTTCATCAGGTTTAATAGAAAAAACAACAATTTGTATTTTTTTTTTTATTTTTAAAATTAAAAAGATTAAGGGCGAGTAACTTTTCTAAAAATAACCAGAGTTTAACTTTAAACACAGATATTTCCATATAAATTTGATATTCATAACTATGGTTATTTTGAGATAAGTTCTATATACAGCGTGATATAGTTGCATATAATTTTATATGTGGCCATATATGCCATATGCCAGATTTCGCTTTTTCCAAAAAGTGAAAATCGCCATATCTTCTTAAATAGGAGCAGAAAAAAAATAGTTTTTCGAGCGTGGTTATATCGTGGTAAGAGAAATATTTTTTCCCAAAACTTCTCTTTTATATGCTTTAGTTTTCAAAATGCACCCTAAAATATTTTGGCTCATATCGTATAAATTAGGCAACGATAAACAATTTTGTTAAAGACCTTATTATTTGTTTTTCGAGTGGAGCACATGGTATGAATTTCGTTGCAAAAAATTATTTGCCTGTTAGAGGGTTAATTGTGCAATGAAAATGAAAATTATTCAAGTTCGAGGTTATACTCTATATTTCTTTATTAGGATATATAGAGTATTAGTTTTCATTTAGTGGGATAGCTAGGTTATATGAATGTTTGATGTTTGCATGGGATTGTCACTTCTTTCAAAAGATGGGAACCTAGAAAATTCCCGGAATAGATCTATCAACACATTCCTGAAAGTGGTCAATCAACAAATTTAAAAACAAAACCTTTATAGATTATTTGTTAGGACAATATCCTAATAAAGAAATATAGAGTATATCCTCGAACTTAATTAATTTTCATTTGCATTGCTTAATTTTTATTATTAAACTTTTTATCCATTGATGCAATAACTTTCTCAACAACTTTTTCTAAATTCTGTTGCGTTATTATAAAATAAGTAAAATGAAACATTTAAGCAGAAAACAAATATTATTTGAACTATTTTTTGATTATATCTGCGGTATCGCGGAAGCGGGCGATTTTCAAGAGACTGAATATTATTGCGATAAAAACCTGTATACGAAGTCATAGACATCTTGAATCTATTTTTTTTTACACATATCGTTGCAAACTGGAAAAAAAATTCAACGTCCCTTTAAAGAGATGCTACCATTAATGGGTTAATCTTTAGGCCAGAATAAAAGAGGAAATAGCACACAATAAAAAAATGTAACTCAATTGTGTATTATAGCTCGTTAGTTTAAAGAAAATAGAGCATTAGAGAAAACGCAGTCGCAGATAAATCGCTATAACTTTTTACTGTTAGCGATCTAAGAAAATATTTTTTTGATAATGGTCAAGCACAAAATAGAAAACTTAAAATTTTTGTTTTTGTCGAAATCTTGATTAAGAACTTTAAAACATTTTTGAACTTTTGAAATAACTCGCAAGATTTTTCGAGTGGTATGTTAAAAATCAAAATTACAAATGGCTTTAATTTTAATCAAACACATCGGTTTAATAGATCGATGGCCTGAAAACTGCAAATCTCGAATGCAACTTAAAATAATGTAATTGCCAATATATTTTGCAAAAATTTAAATTTTGCAAAACTGTTTGAATTATTTTAATTTTTAACTACTTTTAACCGAAAATGTTTTATATAAATAGAACATTTTTGGTCTTCAAAGTTTAGTAACGTCATGATATTTGTTAGGAAAAGACCCTCACCACGTGCTTGATTAATAGGTTTTTTTGTTAAAGTTCTGCCTATTATGGAGGCTCTAACTTTTCTAAAACTTCGGGTTCTGATGAGATCTTTAGCCAGATCGAAATACTAGTATCAACCTAGCTAATATGCTTGATTTGCTTTATTTTTGTAAATATACGGAGGTTGAAAGCTCGTTATAAATTGAAAATAACATAAAAATAATCTCGATGTATATAAAAACAAAAAAAAAAAAAAAAACAAAACTGTAAAAAAATATTACTTGAGCCAGAGTAAAAACTAAATTTTTTTTTTATATAAATACAACATTCTTCAAAGTTTAGTAACGTCATGATGCTTGTTAGGAAAAGACTATAACCACGTGCTTTATACAAGAATGGAGTAAAATTAATGATTAATAGGTTTTTTTTATCAAAGTTATGCCTATTATGGAGGCTCTAACTTTTCTAAAACTTCGGGTTCTGATGAGATCTTTAGCCAGATCGAAATACTAGTATCAACCTAGCTAATATGCTTGATTTGCTTTATTTTTGTAAATATACGGAGGTTGAAAGCTAGTTATAAATTGAAAATAATATAAATATAATATCGATGTATATAAAAACAAAAAACTAATATAACTGTGAAAAATTATATTTTTTCGAAAAATCTCATGTTTCGAAAAATCATGGACCCCTATTTTTATTTAAATGTTTTTTTTTTGTTTTTTAAATTTATACTTTAAAGTCCTTTTTAAACTAATTCAGACTTGATGTCAAGAGCCATTAGGCTCTGTGGTTACCCGTATATATTTATATTCCGTGCGTTAGCAAAAAACCAAAATTGTAATTTGATGCAGCCTGTAATTAAGAAAAACATTTTTGATGTTCGATCTTATATATTATAAAGTGTACCCACGAAAAGTGAATCTTCTTTGTTAGTGTGATTTGAAAAGTTGCTGAATTGGTAACAGCTTCAATCGATTACTAATTCTAAATAACGAAAAATCAACAAACTTTTATTCGATTTACGGCTTTTTTTTAACAAACCTTTTGCAAATATTCTTATCACATTTTAAAAGTGCAAATAAAAACCACAACAAAAGAATGGAAAAACACGCGACTGACTCTACAAACATACACCTACACTGACGAAACCGAAACAATTTGTATTTTTTGTTTAAATGACGGCATATTTCTTACGATGTAATTCTATGCCAACAACAACAACTACGCATGTATGTATGACAATAACAACAAAAGGCGAACAAGAAAAGGAAGAAACCAAGATGAACAAATACACCCAAAGACGATTATGATGTATTCGAATTAGTGTTTCCAATTCGGCTAATCGATTAACCGATTCCTCTATTAATCGCCGCTAATTCGGTTAATGTCGAAACAAATCTGTTAAATTAGGTCGATTAACCGATTTAATTATTTATATGGATTTTTTTCTTTATTTTAGACTTTGGATAAAAAAAAACGACAAGAAAAGCTTACGAAAAAAGAACCGCTATATAAAATATCATCAAAATCCTTTAAAATCGAATGAAAGAGAGGTTTAAGCCATTAGATAACTTTTTTGAAGAAACTAACAAAAAATGTTGTTTTTGTAATTAAAGTAAATTAAAATCTTCAAGTATTTCAATACAAAGTTAAATCTGTTTTAAACTGTCATCACCAGGGCAACCAGAATTATGCTGTATCATATAGGGTTCCCAATACCGAATTGATATTGAAAAATCGGTATCGAACAATTTTCAATACCGAATTTTCGGTATTCATACAATATTTTTTTATTTTTTATTAATTAATAACCATATAATTACAAATTATATACTATTACCCTAACCGAGCACTAGCTACTATGGCCTTCGGCGCGTTGTAGCGAAAACAGACCAGTGCCTTTGGTGGGAATCGAACCCACGACCCCCGCACAGATAAGCTAGCACGCTACCAACTGGCCTACCGGGGCGCACCATACAATATTATTTTTTCTTATATTTTTCAATTTAAATGTGTATTTATTTCACATATTTTTTTTTATTTTAGTATAAAAGATTTAATAAAGATGAGCAATAATTATGCTTGTTTTTTATTAGAATAATATTTTAAACAAGTCAGTGTATCCAATGTATTATCCTTCATTCTGCAGCGAATCTTTGTGCAAATTTCTCGGTCACTGAAAATGCCCTTTTCGGTTCAATACTGATGGGTGGTATAGTGAGCAAGAAATCGTAAACCTTCTATATGTATTTCCTACTGTTGTCGAAAAGCTCACATACTGCGTTACAAAACTATAATTACACATTAATTTCATTAAATTTCGTAAGTTAAAAAAAGTAGAAGAGTATAACCTTCATGCCGGTTAAACACTTCTACTTCTTTGTAACTTCTACTTTAAAAATTTGTAGTTGTTTGGGTTGTAATAGAGTTTCCATATTTTTAACGTAAACGACAGTCATTTGTTGAACAAATTACATTTTTTACTAACCTTGTAGTTCATTTAAAAAAAAACAAACCACATCAAATACTGTTTTATGATTTTACATTCATTTTTTACAGTTGTTTTTTGTTATTTAAAAAAATAAAAATAAAAATAAATAAATGTTTGTTTATTTTTTACTACCATGTGGTTCAT
The DNA here is from genome assembly GCA_021234595.1 of Delia radicum. NCBI lineage: Eukaryota > Metazoa > Arthropoda > Insecta > Diptera > Anthomyiidae > Delia > Delia radicum. Next base: position 105,000,503 of record CM037852.1, read on the forward strand.
TTTTACTACAATTGTCATTTTTTGAACAGTAAAAACAAATGACAAACGTTAGTTGAATTTAATGAAATGTGAGTCGTTCTTTCTTCAAGTGAAATTTCATTTGGTTTTGACTGCAATTGCTGTCGTCTTTACCTACATAATATCTTTAGTGTAGTAACAAAAAAACACAATTCATGTAATTTTGATTTTACTATTTAAAAAGCAATAACAAAATCAATTAGTCTAGCATAACTATAAATACACCTAACGTAATATATAAAAATTTACAAGAAAAAATATTTAAAAGCAGAAAAATATTTTAAAGCAGCTGCTTTAATAATGCACGAGGCCTCCTCTTTTTAAAATCAACTCGAAAATTCGATCAGACATACTGTCTAACAGATTTATTCGAAGTTCTTCCATTATAGATCTCCACGCATCAATAACTGCTTCTTTTAGATGAAAAATGCTTTAATATTGACGGTTTTCTGCATAAATTCGGCTGGTTAATACTCCCCAAATATTCTCAATGGTGTTTCGATCCGGAGAACATATTTCTTCAAGATAGCCATTCCATTTTCTGACGACTTATATGTACTGAGGCATTGTCTTGTTGGAAAATTAATTCCAATTCGTTAAAACAATAAATGTCATCAATTTTTCTTTTAATACTGTAATGAACTCAGAAGAATTCATTCTGGTGCTTTGAAATGCCAAAGCAACCATACCGATTCCAAAATTTATTTTTAAGAAATATCGTGGTTCCTTCCGTAGGTCCCTCTACTAGCCGTTAAAACCATCAAGATTGAACTTTTTCTCATCAGAAAAAATCACCTATAAAATAAATTTATGTTTAAACAGTCCAACCAATAACAGCGATTACTGACTCCAGTTGGTTTGTAAATTCCTTTTAGCGATTTCAAGTCGAGCAGTTTTGTGGCGTAATAATAACCTTGATACAAACACCAGCTTTTGACGAGTACTTCTCCGGGAATCCTTTATGGTTGATTGGACACATTTACCTTACATTCATCGGTTATCTGATTTAGATTCTTCATTGTGTTGCTGGCACAGTTGATTATTTTATTTTACGCCGGACCCGTTCAGAAAGATTTTTTTTTTCGGTCCGCCTGTTTTATTTTTACCATAAGCACTAGGATTATTTGCAAAATTTGTGACAACCACATGTTTATTTTTCCAGCATTTTCCCAAAAACTTATTACACTTTTTAAATAGGCTGAAATTTGCCATTTCTACATCGCTTAGATATGAATCACGAGGCATTTTATTGTAAGTTTAGTTAAAATTGCATAAAAAACAAAAATAATTCTTTAATTTTTCTTTATTTGCTACCGTTATATGTAATTATAGTTATGAAACACTAATAAAATAATACAACACAAATTTAATCTTAAACCTCTTGTTTGACAATAAAAATAAACAATATGTTTTTCTACCAAAATTTTTTTCGTAGCCTATTTTAGGCGATATGGGCCAAAATAGGCTAAGAGCGAATCTCAAAAACTAATCTACAAAAATAAATAACTTTAAGATATAAGTACTGTCCAAAAATTACCCTTTTTATGCTTTTATTAAATAAGTTATGGCGATTTTCATTTTTCGAAAAAACGGGAAATTGAGCGAAAACCCACTTTAACTTCAACATATCGCACACCTAGTTCAAAAGTGACTCAACTAAAAATTCAAATTTTTCGGGTTTATATGCTTAGACTATGCACTTGATTATCTATAAAAAAATATCAGTGTATTTTGATGTTGTTAACTGTTGCTAAAAACAGTTTCCTTCTTTATGTTTCTATTGGTATAAAGTTGCAAATATTTTTTTTAGATTTCTGAAAAATGAAAAAATTTGAGTTTGGTCACTTTGTGTATATTGATTAAGCTTAAGGTCTTTGCTAATATTACTCAATTTAATCTTTCTGCCGAATTTCATAACAATCCGTCCATATGTTTTCAAGTTAAGACGATGTCCTTTACAAGTATCTATTTGGAATCCTGTATGTCCTTATACCAAAATTAGAGCTTTGCTTTAATAGTTTAAGTTTTAATCTTACTTTGTGTTTAGTATCAACAACAAAAATTTGTTTCCAAGATTTTTGAAAATTGTGTTCATTTCAAATTATTAACTTTTTTAAATTTTATGAAATTTTAAATTTAACGCTTTCTTGATTCCAAACCGTGCCACTCATACAAAAAATTTATTCGCCAAATATTTTGTAAATGTTGTTTTTTATCGGAATAGCTTAAATTCTTATCATAAATCAATTATTTGGTGCACTTATGGTCAATTTAAAATATCTGGAGGCGGCCTTGTCGGTTAGAGGGCTAAATCAATTAAATAATCTCTTAAATTTTACACAATAAGAGATCAGTTACGCACTCTTAAATACAGTTATAAGTACAAACTATTTGTAATATTACAAAAAATTGCAAAATCATATGTAATTATAGTTGTGCAACCCAGTGTATATACTTAATTTCAGTTTAAAACTAAATTCCTGTTTTTCTATGGAGTTAATATCATTACAGTATTGAATGTTTGATCTTTCATTGAGTTTATCGAAAATATCGGCCCACAGTCAATCTGCAATTGACATTATAATGTTTTCACCATCTGACAACTTATCATTGAAATTAATCGACAGCTTCGATTTCAGGGCAAAGTCGTTGCAATATTTTTAATATAATAGCATGCAGTGAATTTTTATTTAAAACATTTTTATAATACCCAGTACCCCGTTTCTGTGTCTAATGCGAGAAGTTTTCGCTTCGAGAAATGCATGGTACCCCTGTCTTCTACGGGGTGACTTAAGAGATGATAAAGTTGACTACATTTTTAATGCGAAATCTTTCAGAGCTTGTAACTTTTAAAACTTTAGACAAATGTATTTTTTAAAATACGTAATTAAAAAGAGAAATAACGTGAATGCAGCGTTTGATTCGCTTTTTTGATTGACTTTATATTGTGGTTCACCCTATGTAAAGCAGAGCAAGGCTATATTTTACACGTTTTATGCGTAACTTTTTTTGATGCAGAAGTTACAGAAACGAGGTGCAGGTTTATTAAAAGCTGTTCGAAACGGTAAATATTGAAGACCTGAGAACAATGTTAATCATCACTCAATTGGCGTATAATAAGTTCTTATTTTAAAAATGCACAAAAATACTATTATTTCCACCTTTGAAAATTGAAAATTCTTAATAAACTGACATCAAATGAAGTGTTTTTTTTTTAAATTTGTATATAATTATTGACAACAAATGACTACAGTGAAGTAAAAAATTTTATGTAATACCGAAATTTCACAATGTGGCTCGAAATTCGACATTTTCGGTATTAACGAATTCGGTATTGGGAACAATTGATGAATTCTTTTATCGATTTATTAGAGCATATTTTTGCATATTTTGTTTTAAGTAAAAAGTAACATATTTTTTTTTGGATTTTAGTGCAATAAAGATGTGTTTTAGAGCACAGTTTTAATTCTAAATTTTTTTTTGTGAAAAATAAAAAAATATGCATTAAAAAGCACAAGATATGCAATTACAAATCGATGCCATTTTGTTCTAAATTTGATGATTTGAATAAATATATAGTCTATGTCAGTTTTAGATCAGTTCATGTATTTGCTTGAAATTTCTTGCAATAGTTATTATATATCAGTTATTCCACGTAAGAAACAGCATTTTTTGACCTTGGTTCTTCCGATTTGAATCTTACTTATTCAAAAATAATTGCCACAGTTTCGTAGATGGCAGTTTTTTACATCTTAAGATAAGAATGGAAAGCTACTTTTGTTTGATGCAGAGGTCGATTGGCATAGTTAACCTGACCCACCATTCCGCTTTTGGCGGGATTATCCCAATTTTTAAAGACAGATCCCGCTTTTTAAACCAAAACCCCTCTTTATATATTTTAAAACTTCTTAATAGATTTTTCGCAGTATTTTAGAAGTTATCAGAACCAGTCGAAATTTTTGATTAGTGTCGAGTCGAAGCCAAAAATGGGCATTCGTTGTGGCAAACCAAATTTTTCAATCATGCAAAGTTTTTAAAGTTTTAAGTTTTTTCCTGATTTTTTGATAGAAAAATACGCTTATTCAAATGATAAAAAATTTAGGAAAATTATAGACGGTTTTGATGTTTTCCAGAATTTTAGACACACTCCTTTTTTTTAAGAATTTCACGAAATCGCTTTAAGTTCTTTGAGAAAAAATGTAAGAAATGTAAAAAAAATAGCTTACAATTATTTTTCATAAAAAATACCCCACTCAAAATAGTTTGTAATAAGTTAAAAATAAATGTTGAAATTTTAACTACAGATCAGTAAAAATAAATGATGTATTCTGTTATTTCAAATTTCAAATTTCAAATTGTTTTATTTTTTTTTTGTTTTTTTTTTTCTACAAAATGTAGAGACACACACTACATACACATCTTGTTTGAATGGCTGTAGTATTTGTTTACACATTTTCAATTCCTTTTAATTATAATTGACTGGCAGTTTTTGAATATTTTTTGTGATTCAGGCAACAAATAAAAATCTAAATTAATAATAACTGTAATTTTTCGAAACTTTAAATAAATGAGCCCGTAAATGGTAGTAAATTATATTATTTTTAAATCATATATTTTTAATTCAAACAAATATTTATTTATTTAACAAAAATAAACAATAAAACATTGTTTTTGCTCATATAGTACCAGAGCAACACATTTATTTAAAATTTAACGATTAATCGCTAATTTTGTCGATTAATCGACCCTAATAACCGGTTAATCAATTTATGCGATTTTTCGAATAATGCCTTAACCGGTTAACCACCTAGGTCGAATAATTGGAAACACTAATTCGAATGGATGGATGCAATCGTTGAAAAATGTATTTATGAAATAAACAATTCTTAAGATACAATACGATATCGATTATTGACTTGAAGTCATAGCAAAGATACGAGTACTGGAAGACGATTATGAAATTTCATATTGTGTTGCAATGTAGACAAGAAAATTTTAAACAAACATGTTGATTAAAAGAATTAATTGTTTATAAAAAAGACCGTATTATACCCATTACCATTCGCTAAAATAACGTTCATATTGGACAGAGCTCCATTAAGTATTGCGGCTTAAAAGTTAGTTTTTTGAAATTTTTTTTGAAAGCATATTTAAATGCAAGAATTTTAAAAATATCGTAATAAAGTCCGTTTCATGTTTATAACTCATACATGCATTAAAACACTAAGAGAATTATTTTCACTACATAATGATTTTATCCATAGCTTTAATGACAATTGTCACTGGAACTCCTCCATTAAAACTTTTCATAGAATCTATGAAACAAGTTTCATTAAAGAAAATCTTTATGAAGAATTACTGAAAAACTTAATGAAACTAATGAATCATTCCTAGAATGAAGCGTTTATAGAATTTTCTAAACAGATTCAAAAAAATTTTAATATTAAGAAGTTTCCTTGAGTTAATAAAACCTTAAACAAATGTCTTTAAAAATGCATTTGAACTAAGCCAATGAACCGCTTGATATGATTTTTTAAACAATTTCATGGAAGTCCAAAATTAATAATAAATTGTAATAATAAAGCATTTTATAAGATATGTTAAACACTTGAGAACTAGATCTTAAAACTAAAGTTGAATGAAAATTAATGAAATTATGAAATTTTATGAAAAAAAATTAAGTCTATGAAATAATTTCATAGATCTAAATAAAATTTTCATTAAATTTAAGTAGAGATAGTTTATAAAATCTAATGAACTTTTTTTATGAGGCTATGAAATTTGATAAAAAAAAACGTTTGTGAAAAATTTCTTAATATTAATAAAATTTCTTGGATAAAATTAAATTCTTCATTGAATCTAAGAAAAAAAAAATCTGTGAAATTGTTTCATAAATATCATGAGAGATAATTCTTTCAGCTCTATAAGATTTAAACTAATCAAGTTACCTTGGTTTGAATCAATTGTGTATTGTTTTTAACGATATTGAGTTTTTTTCGAAGGCCTGTTTTTAAACAAGTTTTATAATTATAAACCAGGCAATTTTTTTTTTTTTGAAGAATCCACTATTTTCAGCTTTTTTTTCTAATCAGCATTTATTAGTAAAATGCCAAAAGGATTAGCCTTTTCTGATTTGGAAAAGGTACAAATCTTGGCTTTTACAAACAAAAACCTATCAATTTCCAAAATTTCGCGATTAAGTTGCCGTAGTCGGAATTTAATCTCCAATTTTTTTAATGATAATGAAAATTATGGAACAAAGAAGAGAAATGTAAGAAAATCTAAGTTCTCGAATCACAATATACTCAGGATTTTAAACGCTGCAACTAAGCTACAGAGAACTCAGTGCCCTATGTGTACCTTCTGTGAGCAAATCAACTGCTTGAAGAGTTCTAAATGCATCCACAAATATTGTGGTATGTAAAATGAACGTAATTCCACGAATTTTAGAAAAGCACGAAATCAAACGTATGAAATTCGCAGTGTCAAAGAAGACCACAAATCCGAATACGGTATACCAAAATTACGATATTTACGGCTTTTTACAACATTTCTGAAAATCTGTTTTTAACAACGAGGTTGATTTGAAATTTCCAGATAACACGAACAAAACTGTTTTTGCTTTATTGAAAAAAATGCGTAAATAATTTTTTATTATTTCACGCGCTATCACTCGCATACAACTTCTTCGCTTGGTAAAACAAACAAAACTAAATTTTCTTCCTATGCTTCTAAACTGATTTACATTTTGCGTTAAAGTGAGACAAATATATGACATACCCAAAATACAAACACTATAAAGGCTACAACCAATTACGAAAATTTATTTTCCATAAAGTGACGGGCTTATGAAAAAAATTTTTTCGCTTTTGTTTTAAATTTGGTTGTGTTTTACGTCTTCTATTCACAGTAAAAATGCACATAAAAATATCAATTCTAAATTTGCTCAAGCAAAAAAAGAACAAATAATGTAGTGTTGTTGTGGATTTTGTTTTTTTGCAATGAAATTAAAAAAATATATATATAGTTAAAAATATCCATTTGAAATTAAAAAGCATATAATTTCTATTTGAAAAACATTAATTAAAATTCCGAAATTTAAAATGATTTAAAAATTAGTATTTAAAATTAAAAACAACTCAAAGAATATTAAATTGATGATTCAGAATTCTAAACAATTTCTCGTAGATTTTGAGTTTTTGATAAAAAACTATTTATGAAACAATTTCATCAATATGAAGAAACTTTTTTCCCTGAATGTACGCTAAAAATTCAGTTTACATCATCAAGAACGAATAGTTCTGATTCTATTGCATTATAACAATGCAGTTTAGCTTAATTTTTACGAGACCCCTGAAATTAAAACTGGATTTTAATGAAAGACAACATCGGAACTAAAATGTGGTTTCGGGAAAGAAACATTCCACTTCGTAAGGTTTGCTCCAATTAGAAGCAATTTAGCAATGTTGAAGAGCTAAAATCCGCCTAGTTAAAAGAGTGGTAAAACTTCACAAAACTTAATTAGTTCTATGAAATATTATTTGAGCTAATAAAAATTAATTGACTATTAAAAGTAAAAAAATGCCCTTTTTCTTAAAAAATCTTCACCTATGTTTTAAATATGAAGTTCAGAGAAGCTCAAAGTTGTTTTTGAAAAAATCATTTTCCGCGACGTAGTACTTATAGTTTCGAGATTTTGTAAATATGATATGTAACCAACAAAACAAACAATTATTACCAGCTCTCAAAACTAAAATAAGTTGGTTAGTTTTAATTTTAAAGTGCTGCAAAGTATAACTTCATGCATGAGTTACAAATATGAAACGGACCTTATTTAAAGAATTCATAAGACTATTGTCACATATTTTTAAGAAAATCACATTCGCTCACATTTAACTATTAACAATAAAATGCATTCTTTTAAAACTCTGATGTACATTCATAATATTTGCACATAAAACATAAGACGCATATAATTACAATGATAATGATGATATTGTTTTTGTTGTTCTTATTTTCCGACATCAGTACGATATCGGAGTAAATAATAATAAAATGCAACAATTTCCTTATACAACAAAATATACTTAAATATTAAACATCATTTAAACAAATAATCAAACAATCATAAATGTTGCGGATGCTCAATGTACATAAATTTATTATGATTATTTTGTGTTTTCTTACCGAAAGATTTATCAATTTATATATAAACATTTTAAGATACAATTACTAATGAATGAACTTTACTACCTCTTCTGATTTTAGTTTATTTTTGTTTTAGTAATTTTTGTTTTTAAAAAATGTAATATTTGTTCCCTGAAGAAGTCACCCAATGTGGAGACGAAATATTGAAAATAAATAATTAATAAATAAATGATCTTAAGCTCGTTTAAACTAAGAAGAATAAAATAAAAGAAGATCGAAGAAAACTTAACATTTTTAAAATTCTTTATAGTTTGCGTTTAATCGCTGCTTAAAGTTGGGCGTTTTTAGCAAATGTGTAAGAAATATACAATATTTGAATTACCATAACTTTTGAACGCGTCAACAGAAAGTTTAAAATTTGGTAGCATTTTAAAGATGCAATGCTTTTCTTTAAGCAGTGTTGCAAAAAAATAATTTTTTCTTTGCGAAAAGGATAATGCAATTGAAAAAATGTCCTAAACTAGTGTAAACTTCATATTTAAGGAGTGAGAAAAAGAAAAAAACCTGACCAAATTTTCACTTAAAACTGCTTCTGTGTAGTTGTCAGATTATGTGTGCAAAATATTATAGCTATCAGCTCAATATTTAGCTCACAAATGAAATATGACCGGGAATTATTCGATCTCATTCCTTACTAAGAGAATATAAGTACCAAATTCAGTAAAATTTGAAAGGCCAATATCCAAAAGGTGTGTCGAAAGTTTTTAAAAGCTCACGATAATGAAATAAAACCTTATATTTTTTTAAAAATATGTTTTTTAGGATATTGGTCATTGAGAAAAAATCATTATATGCACAAACTGTTCATCAGGTCAATAAAGTCGCGATATTAGTTAACAAACTCATATTTTTTTAATCAGCCTTTATCTCCAAAAAAACAGGCATTTGGTGTATCTCCTAAAGTAGCAAAGCTGCACTTGGAATATTATATAGGTAAAAACCACTGCAAATGTAGATAAAAACAAATGAAATTTCACTTGAAAAAAAGGACGACTTACATTTCATTAAATTCAACTAACGTTGTCATTTGTTTTTTACTGTTGATAAAAAACACAAATGTAGTTAAAAAATTGTCAATATTTCATTTGTTTCATTTTTTAAATAAAAACCAAAAAACTGGTAAAATAAATGTAAATTCACAGTACAGTAATTTGATGTGGTTTGTTTTTTAAAATTATCTACCAATGTAGTCAAAAAAAAATTTCTTCTACAAATGATTGCCTTTTCACTTCAAAATAAATGAGTGTAGAATCTCGAAATTTGGTACGACGATTCATTTAATGACTAGAAGCATTTTTGGTTATTGGAATGTTAAAATGATCTGAGAAGTTTCAGAAACTCGATTTTCGAACTTTTTTTTTCAATGGCCATATACATTTTGGAGCACTTGTGAGTACATGTAAGTACATTTTATACCTAAAGATGCAGGCCGAATAATATTTGACACTAGAACTAAAGTATACTTTTCTGAATTCAAATCTGGTCTCTCCGATATTACGCGTTCGAGCTATGTTAACTTAAAAGTGTAATTTTTGATCAAAATTATCCGATTTTTCACTTTTCTGAAATATATTTTTCATAATACTTGTAACGGCACCTGAATGCACTACTGTTACTCTATTTTAAGATAACGTATTTCCTTACGAAAATATTGTAAACTGCAATTTTGATGTCCCACAGTGTAAAATTAAAAAATTCTAATTTTTTTTTATCTAAATTCAACCGACGATAATTTCAGAAAAAATAAGATATTTTAAAAATTGAAAAACTGAAAAAAGGGTAAGATTAGTGTGTTCAGTTGCCATTACAAGTATTATAAAAAATATATTTTCAGGAAGCTGAAAAATCTTAGCATTTTGATCAAAAACGACACTTTCCCTTTAATATAGCCAGATGTCGGAGAGTGATTCTGATAACAGATTTGGATTCAGCGTACCTTATACCTTTAGAAAAGTATACTTCAGTTCTATTGTTAAATATTTTTAGGCCTGAATCTTTCGGTGTAAAACGTACTTACATGTACTCAAAAGTGCTCCCCACTGTATGAACCCCCTTTTCTTTCTCATTTAAGGACCCCTAACAAGAATCTGAAGTCAAAATAGAAATATATCCACAAACAACAAGTCGGTAGTAAAAGGGGCTTAATTTTTTTTTTTTTTATTTTAGCATAAAAAATTTTTAATACTTTTTATTTCTACTCTGATTTATTGTTTTAGAGTTGATTTTTAATTTGGAATATAAGGCTTTTTTCCCTATACATGTTACGAAATCCTATACAAAATTTGACATTCGTGTGCCCCGACAAAGCGTGTTTTTACGAAATCGCTTGAGTTATAGCACTTAAAGGATGCATATTGAAGAGCTAAATACGAAAAATATAGCGAACATTTCTTTAGAGGGTACTTTTAGGTTCCAACACGCGTTTTAAGATATCAAAATGTTGTCTTAGTTCAAAAATGTTGTCTTAATTTTTATAGAAATAGGACACAAAAGTTTCTTTTTGTAGAGCATATTATGAGAAAAATACTTATACAATTTTTTTACAACAGTTTAAGTCCACCGCAGCTTTCATTTAGTACATAATAACTAAATATTTTCTTAAATTTCGTATAAAAGCACTCAAGTAACACTTTACTGCCAAAAAGTAAAATAACTACAATTATCATACATATGATGAACAATTAAAAATGTTGCGGTGACCAAACGTGTTCTAAAAAAATGTATAAATATTTTTCTCATAATAAGCTCTATATCGAAAGTTTTAATCCGTATTTCGACAGTAAGAAAGAGAACTTTTTTGGACAAAACATACAATTTTTAAGATCCCACGCGCATCCAAATTTTCGGTAATATGCGAAGTATACCACTTTTTGAAATGCCTATAATTTCAGCCAGCTCACGTTCAGCCAACGATCATGCAATACCATTTCGTTCATTTTCTTAACCGTTTCTGGCGTGGACACCTCAATTGGTCGACCACTACGATGTTCGTCTTGGCAGCTCGTACAGCCTAGTTTAAACTCTGTCAACCAATATTTTATAGTCGTAAAAGAAGGAGCAGACTTCACCTGAGTAGAAGGTTGTACAGAGACCTTGCAAATAAAAGTATTGAATTACAAATTCACTAAGATCGTTTATTTTTGATGGCTCCAAAATAAAAATGCTAAACAATGTGGCGCCTTGAAACTTAAAACATGTGTTTTATAAGGTTGTCATTTTTCACCAAAGTCATGTCGGCTAATTTTGGGACCGCGCTCTAAATACGAAATTTAAAATAATAACAAATAAAATATTATATACAACAAATCCCAGCGCAGAAACGGTAATGAAATGTCATTACTTTTCGCGCTACCAGTAATTACACCAACATACTATCTGCATTACTTTAATACACATAATAATGACTTACCAATAACTAGTTAATTTATTATTTCAACACCAAAAATAATGCGTTACCCGTAAGTACTTATTTTTATCATTATTTTAAATGTAAAGTAAAAGTCTAAAAATTTTTTGAGCATCTATTTTATATGTATATAACTACTTAATTTTGATTTTTTGTAAGCTGGAAAGTAATGACATTTTGTGCGAGCAACTAATGTATGCTTTTATCTCCCAGTGTAGAAATGGTAATGACATATCTTTAATTTTCTCCCTACCAGTATTGCCACCACCTTACTCTTTGCATGACTTTAACACACATTATAAGGACTTAGTAATAAGTTGTTAATTTTCCCATTATTTTAATAGAAAAAATAATGCTTTACATATAATTACTTATGTTTATCATTATTTTAAATATAAAGTTATGTTCTAAAATTTTTTGAAAATCAAGTTTTAGACTCATTATTTTTTCACTTCTGGTAATCACATATAAGTATAACTGCTTATTTTTGATTTTCTGTAAGCTGGAAAGTATTGACAGTCTGTGCAAGCAAGTCATTTATGTTTTTGTCTATCAAATATAACATGTCGAGATAGCTTAGATAATACAGCGGTTGATTGATAAATTGGAGGCCCGAATCCATTGTGGGCACATTTTGAAAAAAAATATTTTTTTTATAAAATTTAGTTTTTTTTAATTTATTTTAAAACTTATTATTTTTGTCCATGCTGGTAAGCATATAGATAATCACATATTTTTCTATTTTTTGTAAGGCGTTCAGTAATAATATGTCATTATTTTTTTTGTCCCATATAAAAGTGATGAAATTTGTAATGACAATTGTAAGTACTTGCCTTTGCAAATATATACTTATATAACTACTTATATGGTAATAGTTTTCTACACTGGGTTTTCAATTTCGTATTTGTAGGCAGGAAGTTTAGGGGGAGATAACCCCTTTTTTGGAATACCCATTGAAATTTGTTTAAAACCCGTCTAAGCGAATGACTACGCGGAATTTTGAATCCATATATAAAATTTCAAGTTCTTGCATTCTATTAAATATAATTTTATGTTGTTTTTACTGCATTTGTCATTTTTTTTTAACTGTTAAAAATAACTACATTTCGTAGTAAAATAATATATTTATGTTTTTAATTATGAACCTTTAAATTTAAACTGGCAACGAAACGCTATAAAAAGTTTAACTTTTGCTTTTAAAGTCATCCAATTCTAATGAAAAAAAAAAATCAAAATTTTAAGAAATTATACAAAAAAAAATTGCGAGATATCAATTTTTAAAAATTCCCCTTTTCTTAAACTATTGATTATGTTTTTTATGATTTCTAACTAAATAACAGTTACTCATAAATTTTGTATTGACTGACACACACACTGCTCGTTAGAGGAGTGTATTATTTACAAAATGACTTAACGTAAATTAAGTAGATCAATGGGTTAATGTCAGTAATATTACGAGTACCTTAAAGTAAGCCGAAAAATACTAAAATAAATAACATGTTAAAAAATATTTATTATCTCATCTGCAATCTAACAAACTATGACGAAATCAAAATTTACTCACAAGGAAAGCAATTTATAGAATTCGGTCGACTGCACTTTTTTTTTTTTTTTTAATTTACTGTCTAATAAACAAGTTCCTGTAATAAATAGTCAAATTGAATTCAAAATAAGCATATCATGTAATTTTTCTCTGTGTGTATAGTTCATCGATGTTTTTATCGTTTTTTTTTTTACAATTTGACCAATATTGTATATTTAGCATTAAACCATCAGCAACTTTTTTTTTTATCTGCCATATTATTTTAAGACTTTATTAAAACTTTTATTAGTCCAAATTCCATTATGTCAAATTATATATCATTAATTCCAGGAAAAAAAAAATTGGTACTTTTTGACCTCATGTCAAAGGATTTTTTTATACTGTGAACAGAATGTCTTTATGGAGCAATACAGACAGACAATCGCGCTTTTAGATCTTTGGAATTTAAAAAAACTCGCGATTTTATTCACGTATAACAGTTTTCAAAAACTTTAAAAAGTTGTGAAATTTGAAGAACCATACGTAGTTTAATAAGTAGATGGCCTATTTCAAAAAAGTATCTGAAAGTTGCAGTTTTCCAAAAAGTTTTTAAAGTTTGCGTTTATTCGCTGCTCAAAGTTGGGCGTTTTTAGCAAATGTGTAAGAAATAAGCAATATTTGAATTACCATAACTTTTGAACGCGTCAACAGAAAGCTAAAAATTTGGTGGCATTTTAAAGATGCAATGCTCTTCTTTAAACATTGTTGCACAACAATAATTTTTTCTTTGCGAAAAGGATAATGCAATTGAAAAAATTTCCTTAGTGTGCGAATATCTCTAAAAACCCTTAGTTAATTCATATGAAATTCCTTTTGCAATTAACTCAAAGTATCACTTAGAGCATATAAAAATTTCAAGCTGGGAATCAGAGGTGTTCAAAAATAAACGGAATTTTTCCGAAAGTATTGATATTTATTATAAAATTTTGTATATTAATATAGCACCCTACTACAAATACCAATATTTTTTGCCACTTATGCTAAAATCAATATGCATATTACTCAGGAGACCACGCAGTTAATATGCCTACTTAGATTTTCTTTATCGCATCTTATGTCCTTTCAAAAGGACATTTAAAGTAAAATTTTTAAAACAAATTATTTAAAAACTTTTCAGAAAAATTAATTATGGGTTTTATGAGATATTCGCAAATTAAGGACAACTTTTCAATTCCGTTATTTTTTTAGTGAAAAAATTACTACTTATTCAGAAGTTATGATTGCTTAAAATCCACAACTTTGAGCAGCGATTAAATGCGAACTAGTTATACGGAATTTTTGAAAAAATATGTAAACTTCTTATTTAAGGAGTGAGATCGAAAAAAACCCGACACTGAACTTTGTTTATTGTCAAGTTATATTTAAGAACGTTGTCAGATTATATGTGATCGGCTCATTATTTCGCTTACAAATGAAATCTGAACCATACATAGTTTAATAAGTAGAAGGTCTATTTCAAAAAATATATGAAAGTTGCAGTTGTCTACTTTTACGACCTGTATTAAAAAAATAACCACACTTAGAATACTATGTAGGTAAAGACCACTGCAAATGTAGTTAAAAACAAATGAAATTTCACTTTTAAAAAGGGAGACTTACATTTAAGTAAATTCAACTAACAGTGTCATTTGTTTTTTAATGTACAAAAAATGACTAACAATTGTAGGAAAAATGAACCACATGTTAGTAAAACATAAACAAATATTTATTTTTTTAAATAACAAAAAAACTGTAAAAAATTAATGTAAAACAGTGATTTGATGTGGTTTGTTTTTTTCAATGAACTACAAGGTTAGTAAAAAATTTAATTTGTTCTACAAATGACAGACATTAAAAATAAAGCAACTTTAAAGCAGAAGTTCCCCGAGTGCAATTTTTACTAAAAATTAAAATTAAATGAAACTCTTGAATAAAATCGCGAGTTTTTTAAATTTCAAATATAAAAAAGCGGGATTGTCTTTATGGCTCCATAGCGTCTTTCTGTTCACAATTTGAAGAAAATCCGAACACTCTTGGTCAGATTTGTGGCGATTTACCATGGAATAAATTATATATATTTTTTTTGTATATATTTTTTTTATCTTGTCTGATAAAATTTTCGAAAAAAAAAACCTTTAAAATTAGTACAAACGTTTGATAGCCCATTTGTTATCTACATGTTCCTCAATTATTGGCTACAAATATAATAAGAAACTACTTACAAAATATTTTCTTATTGTGGTAGCAAAGTTTAGTTTTCAATACATGTTAAAATTGTTATAAAACATGGTAACTGAATGTACTTACTTTTAGATATCGGTTATTGCTACTCTTTTTGTCAGTTAAGAGTTTTTTTCTGCTGTGTTTTTTTTTTTTTTTTTGTAAAATGGAAAAGATTATAGATTTTAATATATATTTTATAAAGCAATAATTACTTTGAATAAAACAGAACGTGTGCAAATACAGTTGTGGACAAAAATTTGTGATGGAACTGGGATTTTTAGAGAAATCGACGGATCAAATCACTTATAACAATCATATTTGTGAGGTGAAACATTTCATTCTGAATTTAACAAACATGCAATCACAATTTAAATTGAGCTGTTTTAATTTAAATTGGGTTAAAGATATCCGACGAAGTATAAATTTCGAATTTTCTAAGTTTTTAGTATAAATGAATTTTTTGCTTTCTTTTGTAACCTGTTAAAACAAGACTGGAGGTGTAATGAATTAAAAACGGGAAATGCAAACTTAAGGTACATCCTCTTATCTTAAGAAGCTGCTATTTTCTTCATCACAACTGTCATTACGTGCACACTAAAAGTCACTAATGATTTATTTCAAATTTAATTCATTTATCAATGTGATGTTGAAAAGATGATAAATGGGCCAAGATTAAAAAAAAATATATATTTCTATATATTTTTAAACACTTCAGAAAGTGTAGGTACATATTTACATTGTCACTTTATATAAATATTTTATGATTTTAGAAAAGCTATAAAATTCATTAATCTGCCAATAAAGGACAAGAGACCCAACAGAAAAGCAATACCCAGTAAAAATAAAAAATCCAGTTGCCAAATATTTGACCTATTAAAAAAAACTGATTTTTGAATTCTTTTAAAATCAAATTATGTTAAATCCGGTTTTCAGGTTTTAAATTGTACGCAAAGAAAATATTTTTGATGTTGGACCATATATAATCATATTTCAGACTTATATGTTAATCTTGTGCCATTTACTGAATAATACATAATTATATCTTATATCATTTAGTGGCATATATAGTTATATCTAAAGTTGTATTATACTTATGGGACCATATATAAGAATATAGTAAATCCCAGCAAAAAATAGTGCTTACCCACAAGCGCTTCCGGATGACATTATTTGATAACGAAGCGCTTCCAAAACAAATAAAGAAGGCATGATTTTTGTTCGCGATGTCCCACTTGGTATGTCTCTTTTAAAGCGCTTCTTTCATGTGCTCTTAGAAGCAATAAATTTATGCCTTCTTAGGCACTAAGAAGCACTTTTTTGTATCTTGACAACATTAGTGCTTCATGGTATGCATACTTTATTGCTTCATTGTAAGCATTATTCAGTGCTTCAAAGAAGGCATTCTGGGAAGTACGACAGAATGCCTTCCGTAATTGCATTATAGTATGCAAGGCGGTGAAGCTCTATTTTGGAAGCATACAAATGTAGTTACTGCTTACCAAATCCTGCTTATTTTTTGCTGGGATACCACAAAAAAATATATTTTATAAGACAGTATATTTTATTATATCTGAGATTATATTGTTTATATGTCACCATATATGTCACCATATATGATTACATATTATGTTATATATGAGAATGTTTTATTGTATATGTCCATTGCTCTATTATATCTTATTATAATATACATATATAGCATATATGTTTAATATATAACTTTATAAAGGTTAATATATAATAATATATCGTTATATAAGTTACCACATGAGAGATATAAAATAATGGATATGCATGACACATTATATAATGACAAATAATATACAAAATTTTAAATGAAAAGTATAGGACTATATATACATTTTTTTACTCGGGCGAATAATATGGGTTAACGTTGACAAATATTTAATGTTTTTGAACTAAGTAATTCTAATCTAATAAAACAATTAACAATGTAAAATTAGTTTCTTTCCTCAAAAATATATTTAAAAAAAACTCTTTTATCAAAAATATTTAGTGGTTTTCTTTCAAATCCGCCTACATTGGAACCATTCAAAGAAACTACAAAAATCGGTATCAAATATATTTTAAGAGGTACTGTATTTTTTGTATAATTTCTTTAAAACAATTGCGATCAAAATCTGACAGAAGTTATTCTGTAAATTTCGTAGTGAGTATTTTTTGATCAAAAGTTTAAAAAACTAACCCTATATAGATGAAATTACATAAAATAATTATTTTTATTATGTGGAATTTTTTGTTACAAATTTAAGAGCTCTACAAACTAAATAAGTAGTTAATTAGACTAAGGCAATCTAGTTCGTTTTAGTGAGCGCTAGTTCGATTGATCAGAATGAATTAGGTCGCTCTTCTAATTCAATCGATCTTTGACAATTTCGTTCAATCGCTCATATGACAATTTTTTTGGATCGTTTGCTTAAAATTTTTTTAACCAACTATTAATATTTGACACTTATTTCTTATTGCATTTAATTAATAATGATAACAAATATAAAAAAAAAAAAATTTTAATGAAAAATATATTACTAAAAGTAAGAAAATTAAGAAAAATGATTTTGGTCAAAAATAATATTTTTTATGAATGGACTTCAAATTTAATTTAAAAAATATTATAGCTGTTGATAAAACTATTAAAAAGTGATAAAATTGTCTCATGAGAAAAACGAACGAAACGAATTGGTGCTAATTTAGTTAAATCTGTTAATGAAGTTGAAGACTTAGGAATAGTATTTGATTGTAAGATGACATTTTTGCCGCATATGGAAAAAATGATTCCCAAAGTTTACTCTACTTTTGCTTTTATTAGAAGAAATTGTAATGATTTTCAGATCCCTATACCTTGAAATTGTTGTATACTTCTTATGTCAGGTCTAAATTAGAATATGGTGCAATAATTTGGAGCCCTCATGCAGATATTCATATTAAACGTATTGAAAAAATACAGAAAAAATTTATTAAATTTGCATTACCGCATTTGAATTTTGTTTATCCAGTTCCTACATATGAAGTCCGTTGCATGCATCTTGGTTTAGAAACGTTAGAAACTCGGCGTAGGATTCAATCAATGCTATTCTTATTTGATTTAATAAATGGTAGTATTGATTGCTCCAGTCTCTTGGAGAAAATTCCGTTCAATGTACCCAGTAGACATCTTCGTCACAATGATTTGTTTTTTGAAATTTGTCATCGTTCTAATTATATCTTGAATAGTCCTCTAATTAGGACAATTAGAGAATTCAATTTATTAAATGTAAATCAAATTGTAGAATTTAATACATCAAAATCCAATTTTAAAAATTTTTTGCTATTTAATTCTGTAAAATTATAGTAGTTATTTTAATAATTAAATAATTATTTAATTTTTTTAAATTAATTTAATTAAAATTAAGATATTCTTAGTCTGTAAGGAACTATGTTCTATAGACATTAAATAAATAAATAAATAAATAAATAAATAAATAAATAAATGAACGATTGAACTAAAAGAGCGCATAACGGTGAAGTCGGTCATATCGTTCAATTTGGTGAGTAGTTCAGTTGAACTAGTTCGTTCGCGAACTATACAAGTCTGTAATTCATGGTTATTTTTTGTCCCCAGGGCACTAAGGGTTAAATATATTTTGAATAAAAGTAAAGATAACTATAGTCTAATAAAATTTAAGTGATATTTTTATGAAAATTATGCAAACTTTTGATAAAAACAATCAAATTTTGACAATATAATTAAGCAGACAAACACACGATCAGCAGACAAACACGAATTACTATTTATTTAAATTTTGGAAAATATAGAATTTTGGAAAAATTTTAGTAATAACACACTTATTTTTCCAAAATGGGCCAATTTCTGAAATTGTTTTTACATATAATACAAAAAAAAATTAAACATTTTTAAAAAAAGGCGGGAAAACAAAAATATTTTCTTTTTATAGTAATTAAATGTGCTAAAGTCCCAAAACTTATTTAACAAATTGTGAAAAGCAATCTGATGTAGGCGTGTCCCTATCCGGATTTCATTCCTGCCTAAGGAAATCTTCAGGGGACTTTGTTATTAGAGTTTCTAGAGATATTTGTTATGTTAAATCACAAACTTAATGAGAATTTCTTGTCCTCGTCTAGGAGCGAGATTCAAAATTTAAAATATCAAAGAAAAACCAAAACAACAACAAAAAATTGTCACAATTGGCTTTGTCATCTTCCAAATACTACTCTGTTTTTTTTGACAGACCTAGCAATGTAGTGACGTTTATTCAAGTAAATCAACAATAGAAAATCATGTTTTCTATTAGTGTCAGTTACATTTAAATTTGCACAAGCACCTGCATATTTGTTATTTAAATTTATTTTCATCGGGATAAACATTAATTGCATTTATAGTAATTAAATGTGCTAAAGTCCCAAAACTTATTTAACAAATTGTGAAAAGCAATCTGATGTAGGCGTCTGTCAATATGAAAAAAATATAAAATTTTTATATTTTTTCATATTGACAGAAAATATTTTTGTTTTCCAACCTTTTTTAAAAATTCTGTTATATGTATGTATAAAAGTTTTTAATTATTAAAACAAGTTTTTCAAACAAATTGTAATAATTGTTCCCTGCAAAAGTCACCCAATGTGGAGGCGAAATATTGGAAATATTTATTAATAAATAAATGATCTTAAGCTGGTTTAAAATAAGAAGAATTAAATAAAAGAAGATCAAAGAAAACTTAACATTTTTAAATGTATTTTTTGTTTTGTAAGCAGATCTTGGATATTTGTATGGGGCACAATTGTTCCATGATTACATGGTTGATAATAGAAACTGCTCCGGAGATGAATAAAGTATTGACCTAACAACGAATCAAGCATAATTTATAGTTATTTTAATCAATTAATGTGTATTTATATATTTATAAAAAAAAAATATATAAAAAATTTTTAAGGGAGAGTATTTTTATGCATTTTTTCAAGCCGTTTTTATTGACATTCAATTTAATGTGCTCAGTCCTCTTTCAATCCGTCACAATGTTAAGAAAACGATTCGTCATTGATGGACTTTCAACGGATTCTATTCAGATTCGATGTTCCTCAAAATCCGTTTACGTAGGCGGACTCCGTTTAAGCCGTACCGTAAACGGTATGTAAACGGAACATTTTGTTTGTTGGGCTGGTATATTAATATTAAAATATGCAAAACAAATCTTCCAAAATTTATCATAAATATTGAACCAACAGTATAAAATTAAAATGTAATTGCTCAAATGAAAGGCAAGATTTTACTCTATTAAAAGAATCAAATAGCAAAAAACAATAATGTTTTTTACTTAAATATAAAAATTGTGTAAATTTAGTTATTAAGTATTTCTAACCTCATATGCACATGCGGCAAAACCAGTTAATATTATTTTGTTAAAGTTTTTTAAATAAACTATTTAATGAAAATATGTCCTTCTTTAAAAATTTGGAGAATTTTTTTCATTAATTTTAATCCAGCCTAGGGTTGTCCCATCCAAAACTCGTTTTTTTTTTGATTAAGTAGCATCCTAATACACTAAAAGTTCTATGTATGTTTTAAGTGCCATTTTTCTATAAGTCTCACTCTCTAAGTGTCACGCCGGTGACCAATACCAAAAAATTTATGTAATTTTTGTGTTAATTTATATACAAATCTAAGCCAAATATAGTGTGCAAACATTTTTGGACTTTCCAATAATTTTATATATTTTTTCTTTTTTGTAAAAATTGATTTCTGTAGGTGACACAATTAGAATTGTCGGTGTACGTATATAGTTTTCAAATTTGTATATTGCTCCCTTTTGTAACTCCTTTCTTATAAACTTTATTCTTGGAAGAAAATTTTTTTTTAATTTTTGACATGCTGCTTAACAAACAAGTTGACTTTAAATATTCTGTATCACAAATAAAAATTTCAACAAAATTTAAATGTAAAAATTGGAGCTATCAATTAACAAAAGTCCATTTATTGCTTTCAGATTAATGCAGGATACCCATGTACAAGGGGGGTATCCGGACGCCGGCGCTGAGATCACAATTGAATTTCGGTAAGTTATAGAAATAAGAAATCACACAGTAAGTATATGGAATTGTCACACCAAAACCCCGGAACACATAAACTTAATTTTAGTGCGTATAATTCAGTGATATACTCTGTTTTAATAGGTTGGGTGGAAATTAAAAGATATTTTAATTTTAAGTTTGCCGTGACTCAAGCGCTTTTCAAAAATATATTTTAAGAACAATACATCAAAATGTTTTTTGAAATGACTTTATTTATTTACCTCAACTTGTGTCTAACAATGAGGCCGTCCATTTTTAGGAGGAGGCAATTCATTTATATACAATCCGAAACTTCAGGGTAATAACATTTGACTTAAGCTACTAAAATTAGTTAAAAATGCTCTTGCAGAAAAAACTGCTAAATTAACAGATTTTTTTTTGCTAAATATTAATAAAATAAGAACAGTTAAAAAAATCTGTTAACGTTCAAAAATTTTAGTTATATTCTATGTAAATTTTAGTTAATTGAAAATAGCATTTTGCTCACTTAAATTAGCAAAAACTTTTACTAAATATTGGTAGACTCAAAATTGCAAACAAAATCTGTAGTATTAACAAAATTTTTGCTTTATTTGCCACAAATTTAGGAGATTGCAAATAACAGTTTATTTTGCTAAAATCAACAGAAATTATTGCTAAAAAATTGAAGATTTCTAATTTCATAATGGCAGACTTTTATTCGCATTAAAAAAAAAAAAATAAAAATTTCCCTTTTTCCAATGATGTTTTTGTCTACTAATATTTAGTTAATGTTTTTGCTGATTTTAGCAGACTATTTCATTACTTTGAATTAACTAAATAAATTCAACAGATTTATTTTTGCTATTCTTATATTACGAATATTTAGTAAAAAATCTGCTAATTTTAGCAGTTTTTTCTGCTAGGTCATTTTTAACTAATTTTTAGTAACTTTTTTTTGCAGGTTTATTTCTATGAGTGTACTGACATCTGTTAGTTCAGTGTCATATGGTTCGAATCTTCAAATTTCATTAGACAACATCGTCTCAAAATGGACAGCCATATTTATTAGCTATAAGTTTCGACATATAAACAATAAATAATATAATTTTAATATAGATTTCGATGTCTTTTACTTAAAATACACTCAAAAAATCGCTTGAGTCAGTACAAATTTAATATTAAAATATCTTTTTATTAAAACGGAGTATACCACTGGTTTCTACGACCGAAGGTTTAGTTTACGTGTCCCGTGGTTTTGGTGTGTCATTTCAAAAGTAGAAATGTTACTTACAGTGTAATTATTTACATTTAATGAACACTTTGACCAAATATTTTTAACTGCCCAATAGAGCGGGTCGTTCCCCATACAAAAAATAGTTGTGCCAGTCACCCCTAGAATTAAAGATTAGTAGAAAACAATTTCAAATATATTTTTTTGCCACTTAGCTTGATACCGCCTTAATTGTTTTTTTGTTTCCTGCGTTGCCATTTATCGTAACATTTAACATATTTTTGTTTTCAGTTTGACAACAGCTTTATTTCTCACTTTGATCATTTTTGACTCCGAGGTAAAATTGTAGTAGTGACTTCTAATATCTCGGTTTCTACACACCCCTAATTTCCATTTCTTAACGAAAGAAAAGTATTTCCCATTCCATGAAACTTTTGCTTTGACAGTATATGTTTTTGTTCATAAACAAAAAAAGTTACAGAGATTAAAAAAATCAAAATACGTTATATACTGTTTTATTTTATTAATTAATAATCATATAATTACAAATTATATACTATTACCGAGCACTAACTACTATGGCCTTCGGCGCGTTGTAGCGAAAACGGACCAGTGCCTGTGGTGGGAATCGAACCCACAACCCCCGCACAGATAAGCCAGCACGCTACCAACTAGCCTACCGGGGCGCACAAAATACGTTAATGAGTCAAATTTGACTTGTTTTGCCAACATTCGCTTTGGTATTTACAGATCAACAAATGATCTTTACTGTTTTTGTGTCTCTTTTTACCAATTTTTCTATCGATTATTGTTCTCATTTTCTCTCTATTTGTAAAAGTTAGCAATTCGTTAGCCAGAATGGAAGTATGTTCACAATAAATGTTAAAACTAAAAGCGAAAATACTTTCCATACATTTGCATGAAATTTTTTATTAACAAAAACTAGATAAAGGAAACCATTTTCTATATGCTGATTAAGATGTCCCTTAGAAAACGATTTGCCGATTTTGTTTACTACACCCATTATTTTGCTCTTAAATATCATATTTCGTAGTATTTATGAAACATTTTATAAAAAATAAAATCAATTTCATCATATTTTCGAAATGTTTCACTATATATGTATATGAGGGATATTTTGAATTAGTAAGGATTTAATTATTTTTGTGTAGAAAAAATATTATTGAGACTATAATATGGTCATTATAATTCTTGTTGTTTATGAAATGTTTCATAAAAATTGATAAAATTGTTACATTTTACGAAAATTAATGAAACTTATTCCTGGTACAAAACTAAAAAACAATCCCAATCTCACTTTTAAGAGTTAAAAAGGTGAGGTCAAAAATGGACCAAGCTTTCTTCTTTTATCAATTTCTTCACATTTGTTCCAAAGAAACTATACAAAAATGGCTGGCAAATTAAAGGCATTTTAAAGTTTACTGTTTACTAAATATATGGGTTTATATGATTATTTGTTTTCCCCGCCTAGGTATACATATTTCGGGAAAATAAGAACAAATCCCTAAACTATTTTAATTTTATGTTGGTTACAAATTAATAATTACACAATATAGTTGAAACCCTAAAGGCCCAAATACTTTCCATAAATAATTTTATATCACAAAATTTAATTTTTAACAATTTTTAATTTTAGAAATTTTTAATAAAAATAACACTTTGATTTACAAAATGGCCCATTTTCAACATTAATTTGGGTCGTGTTAACGTTTTCCAAAAAAAAATTGAATTTTTCCATATGAAACCATTTGCAATAAATTTGGTGCATTTCACCCCCACGAAATAACGAAAATCCACAAATAGTTTTTTTGAACTATATCTTAAAAAAAAAAAAAAACATATAGAAAATAGTTTCCTTTATCTAATTTTTGTTTATAAATGAAAATAAATGTATTAGATTAGAAATTCCAGAAGTCAGTGTATGTTCACAATACAAGTTAAACTAAAAGCGAAAAAAATTTCCCATACATTTTGTATAAAATGCCAGGCTTCTGGCTGACAATTTTGTTAACTTTTAAGAATAGAGAGAAAAGAAGAACAATAATCGATAGCAAAATGGGTAAAACTAGAGAACTACAAAAATATACACAAAAACAGCAAACATCGCCAAATGCATCACCAAATGTCACTTAAGACTAAAGCTCATTGTTAACGAATGTTGTCATTATAAGTCAAATTTGTCTCATTAGCGCGTTTTGATTTTTCAACTTTTGTAACTTTTTTGTAAATGAACAAAAATATATATATACTATCAAAGCAAAAGTTTCATTTGTATTAGGGGGGGATATTAGAAGTCACTACTACAATTTGACATCGGAGTCAAAAATGATCAAAGTCAGAAATAAAGCTGTTGTCAAATTTAAAGCAATTCTATGTCACATGTTACGATCGGACTGTAAATGGCGTCGAAGAAAACAAAATCAAGGCGCATGGAAAAAATAAAATAGGAAATATTTTTAAAATCGTCTTCAACTAATCTTTAAGTGTAGGGGGTGACTGGCAAAACTTTTTTATCGACCCACCCTATTGCCCAATCCCATATTTTGAGAATAAAACTGTTGAGTTATAACCAGCGCAGCGACTTTAATGCAAATGCATGTTTGTAGCCAATATAGCCCAATAACGGTTTTGACCGACCACAGAATTTGGAACAAAATTGCATCAATTTGTTGTTGCATATTTGGTTATAAATGGATATGTCTGCATATTATGACTTTAAGTGCATAATTGTTGAATTGTAGTTTTAATTTTTATTGCATATTTTGAGTTTATCTGCATATTTTTTACTTTTTTTTTTAAATCAAATTAAGATTTTATTTAAAATTAATAAAATAAATAATTTACAAACCTTAACACAGCACTAAATTAAAATAAGGAACATCTACCTAGACATTTATATTATATTTTGTATCATAGAAATAAAACTGCAAAAATGAGCTAAAAATATCAGATTTTCTTGTAAAAGGCGTGGTAGAGAAGAATGAGTGTATTTTCTAAAAATCATAACTACATTGCAAATTTTCAATTTTTTCTGAATCAGACTGCGCAGTTTCTGGTATTGAACCTTCGTCAGTGACCCTGTTTTTTTTTTTTTTTTTTTTTGAGTTTTTTTGAGTTTTTTTTGAATAATGTAATATTTGTTATGCTTTTCTGTTCGATTGCGTCTATATGAAATTTTTCTGTGCAATCACTGACCGTGGTATAGATAAACTGATTTCTAATGCCACATGCACTCGCACTACACGTTAGACAGAGCGCTTTAGCCCTCTGAGCTATCGTCAGGTCGAGTTTTGTTGTGATTAAAACTAGTTTTATTCAATACACGGTGTTTTTGTTCTTGCATACATAATCTCAGAAGTACAACTCCAACAACACAACAGTTCTATTTTTAGAAACCTCACTCTAATGTCCACTGTTTTCCCATATGTTGTAAGTGATGCCATATCTATGATATATTCTTTGTATATTCGATAGATGGCGCTTACGTAGTTAGGGAAGAATTGCCAGAGAGCAAAGTTTGATTTTTGTTTGAGTTTGAATTTTAACGTCTTTTTCAGACAATTGCAATTAATACTATAATTAATATGCAATTTTATTTAATTTAATTGTGAAAGACGTGGTAGAGAAGAATGAGTGTATTTTCTAAAAATCATAACTACATTGCAAATTTTCAATTTTTTCTGAATCAGACTGCGCAGTTTCTGGTATTGAACCTTCATCAGTGACCCTGTTTTTTTTTGTTTCTTACTTAATAGCAGTAATATAAGAATAGCAAAAATAAATCTCATGAATTTACAATTATTTGGTTATATTTGAGCTAAATTTTAGTTAATTGAAGGTAACAAATTAATCTGCGAAAATCAGCAAAAACATTTACTAAATATTAGTAAACAAAAAAAATCATTAAAAAATTTTAAATTTTTAGTTGTTTTTTAATTTGAATAAAATTCTGCCTTATGAAATCACCTATCTACAATTTTTTTAGCAAAAATTTCTGTTGATTTTAGCAAAATAAACTTTTATTTGCATTCTAGTAAATTTGAGGAAAATATAGCAACAAATTTGTTAATTTTACAGTTTTTGTTTGCTTTTTTGAGTCTTAAATTAATTAGCAAACGTTTTTGCTAATTTTACAGAGTAAAATGCTATTTTCAATTAACTACAATTAACATCGAATATAAAAATTTTTTTTATAGCAGTTTTTTTTTACAAGCTAATTTTTAATTACACGCAGATAAAAATTTAAGTATTTGCCAACTGAAATTCGGTTACTACAACTCAAATTCGGTTATTACGATAAACGAAATTCGGTTAATTGTGAAAGGCGTGGTAGAGAAGAATGAGTGTGTTTTCTAAAAATCATAACTACATTGCAAATTTTCAATTGGTGGGCGTTGTGGTGTAATGGTTAGCGCATTGGACTGTTACACAGATGGTCCCGGGTTCGATGCCCGGTGACGACAACATCAATTTAGAAAAATAATATGTATGAGTTTTCTATCACTTATATGTATCGCTGCGCCCACCTTCGGTGTTCCCATACCACTTAACCCCACCGAAGTAAAATAATGAATCAGGGCTATGAAACAAAAAGCTTCAATAAATTCGCCAACTCTACATCAGGTGGCGAGTAACAACTGTTCTAAGACTTATCTACTGGCGCAATTACAGTGTTGCCATGTTTGAAGCCCTTCATCTTTCAACACCTTGCATCTCTCCACTATCCCCTTTCCAAAGAAAGCAACACATTAATTAATAGGAAGAATTTCCTAAGTGTTGCTTCTCTTTTTTTTAAAAAAAAAAAAAAAAAAAACCCGTGGTAGAGAAGAATGAGTGTATTTTCTAAAAATCATAACTACATTGCAACTTTTAAATTTTTTCTGAATCAGACTGCGCAGTTTCTGGTATTGAACCTTCGTTAGTGACCCTGTTTTTTAAATCAACTGAATTTTAGTTGCTACAACCCAAAATGTTCAGAAATCGAATGTAAATATCGTTATGCTGCTAACTGAATTTATAAGTTGTTACCATTAAGATATACTTTTAAATTCGGTAGGCACTTTATTTCGATGCATGTAATTTGTAGTAGCTTTTTCTGCTATTTTTAAAAGTTTATTTCTAGGAGTGCAACATTTCTAAAATGCGTTAAATTTTAAGTGCATATTATTTTGATTTTTATTGCATAAAAAGTTCCCGCATAGACCTTTTTAAAGTTCGGAAAAATTATTTCGTTTTTTATTGTAGTTAGTTGTTTTTGACCAGTTTCAAATTAACGTCCATGAATTTTCGATTTCTCTACGGGCTGTTGATGGTCAGTCTTTTAATAAATCGATATAAATAAAAACATATTTTTTTTTAACTTAAATTTATAATCAATATTTTGCCAAAATTTTAAATTAATAAGAGTTTTACGATTCGGATCGATCTTTAAGGATACAAGAGCTTCTATTTTGATAAATAAAGGCTACAGCGCTATTTCGCGGTATGGGCATTAAAATTTTCAGACTAACAAGTACATTACGTAAAAAATAATTAAAAAATTTTTGTACAGTAATTTTGCTCTACGAATTAAACTTTAATGGTAAAAAAAATTCTCGAAATGCTTGTTTCAAAATTAATATACACCTATTGGGTCAATGCATTAGCGTGGATCTTTTGATCTCTTGCGGGCGTTGTGGTATAATGGTTAGCGCGTTGGACTGTTACACAGATGGTCCCGGGTTCGATTCCCGAAAACGACAACATCAGTTTAGAAAAATAATATGTATGAGTTTCCTATCACTTATATGTATAGCTGCGCCCACCTTCGGTGTTCCCATAGCACTTAACCCCACCGAAGTAAAATAATGAATCAGGGCTATGAAACAAAAAGCTTCAATAAATTCGACAACTCTACATCAGGTGGCGAGAACAACTGTTCTAAGACTTATCATCTCGCGCAATTGCAGTGTTGCCATGTTTGAAGCCCTTCATCTTTCACCACCTTTCATCTCTCCACTATCCCCTTCCCAAAGAAAGCAACACATTAATTAATAGGAAGAATTTCCTGAGTGTTGCTTCTCTTTAAAAAAAAAAAAAAAAAAAAAAAAAAAAATAGTTGAATATATCTCCAGTCGTTTATATTTTGTGCGATTTTTGTGGTCCAAAAAAGTTATGATGAAATTTTCGAAATCCCTTATATTTCATTATGTATTTGCCTTTAAATATTCAACATTTTCAAAATACAAAATTTAAGCTGGCCAACATATTATTGAATAATGATATTAAACGAAACTAAATAGGAGCACTTCAATCAATAAAGATTTTTCGCAAAAATTATATGAAAACTAAGAGCCTTTAACCAAGTTTTTTCTTGGTTCTACTTAATGTTTAAATAATTTATGTGAAAAGTTGAAATGCTGCTAATCACTTGGCAACGATTTTTTTTTTGTGTTGAGTATCTCGAAACTTTTAAAAGATATTCCAAATTGTGTTATAACATTTTTTGTAAGTATTTGCGTGCAGACTTAAAAAGTGTAACGATTATAAATATCGAGCGAAGTATACCATCCAAAAAATGTTTTAAACCATATGTTGCTCAAACGATCCAGCCTAACTCAGCTCTTTTTAAAGAAATTTTATCTATGTTTGGAACTTAAGCTTACTTAGGAATCAATACGAACAACCAAAAGTACCGCATACGTTTGCAATGCGATCCACTGTGCATTTCGCGGTGCACAGTGGTATGTTTTCAAAAAAAAGTGGTAATAAGAATAGAACTTCTATACTACTGGCCCATTTCACATACACATTGGAAAAGTTATAGGGGAGGACCTAGGAATTTAGAATATTGTCATTTGAGACACCCTATGCTTAGACATGATGATTACTATGACACCGGCCGGTTTAGAAATAGAGTTTAATAGCAGATCTTATTTGGTAAACCCAATCTATCCGAAAATACGTGGGGAGCGATAAAAAACACATGCTTTTTTGGGAACTCTAATAAATATTCAGTCATAAGCAGAGAAGACAAAAATTTTAAAAAATCTTATGGCAAAAAAAAAAAATTAGAAAAAAGCTAAAAATATATAAAAATTACAAAAAAGGTAAAAAAATACACTTTTTAACAGAAAAGATTAAGGGCAAATGCATTTAAAGCGAAGAATATCTGAGAAAGGCAATTTTAAAGCTAAACAATTTTAAGAAAAGGCTGTTTTAAGCCCAAAAATTAAAAACAAAATTTACCAAAAAGCAAATTAGAGTAAAATGGCAGAAAAGCATAAAAAGCATATTTGTCTTCTCTGGTCATAAGGTTTGTTAAAAAAAGTTCTGGCAAAGTACTTTCTATAAACGCAGGCAGAGCACATTTAAGTGCTGTTTTCCCAGCAAATTTTATCATATACGGCACAAATTTTTGTACAGCATGTACTGGCAATGAAATTTTGGCAAACGTTTGCAAATCACCAAAAAACCTTTGGCAAGGTTTTTTTAGGAACAGTTAAATTTTGTAATGCAGGTATTGGCTAAGCCCTTTTTGTTAACTTTGGCAAAGCGTTCCAAATAAGTGCCTCCCAATGCTTTTAATTTTGTACCAATGTTAATCAATTTTTACACTGATCACCGTTTCAGTGATGAATTTCTTCATAGTTGTAATGATAATTGTCATTAAAACTCGCCCATTGGAACTTTTCATAGAATCTATAAAACAAGTTTCATTAAGATCAATTCTTATGAAATGCTTCATAGAATTAATGTAAATCTAGATGAAAGTGATTAATCATTGCTACAATGAAGTGTTTCGGAGAACTTATGAAACAATTTTATAAGTTCTATAATTAAAACAGTAAAAATTAATAAAAGTAAAAAATTTACGAAAAAATACAAAAACTAAATGTTGCTGAACAACGTCGTTGCTCTAAAGAAAATTTTTATTTAGTATATGAAGAGATAAATTATGAAATCTAACTAATTTTTTTTATGAAGCTATGAAATTTTTTGAAAATAATGTTTTGAAAAATTTCTCAATAGTAATTAAATTTTCTTGTATATAATATAATTCTTTATTGAATCTACGAAAAATATATTATAAATTGTTTCATTAATATATTGAATCATAATTCTATCAGTGTACCTGTGTAATTTTAACCCGTTTATGTGGTAAAAAATACTGTTTTAACATTGTTTTTCTTTAGATAATTTAAAGTTTTTATCTTAGGTCCTTTTGCAACACTTTGGACAACTTCTTTGTATTGGGTAATCTACTCAAAGTGTATCATTCGCATATAATCGAACTCATTATCAAAGCACTAAAAACACAAAATGCCTGATAATGCCAAACAATGGAAATATTTATAAATATTTAGAAGAAAGATTGATCTGCGTCAAAATATTGATAAGTTAACAATAAAAACTGTCTAGTAAACAAATGTTCATAAAATGAACCATAAAGACATTTTTATAATCGTAAAGATTTATATTCATTAAAAGAACCAGAATAAAAATTGTAGTCTGGTGATATTTTCAGAGAAGACAATATTTTTTGTCCTTTTTTACTCATATTTGCTTTTTTACAATTTTTTTATTTTTAATTTTTGTGCTTAAAGCAGCCATTTGAGCTTTAAATTTACCTTCCCGGCTGAAAATGATCATATATGTGCATATATGGTTGTATATATTAGCATATATGAACATTTCTGATATATATGGAATTATATATGGGCTAATATATTAAAAGTTATGGGTCATATACGGAAATGTATGTGTCGTTCCATATATGGCATACATATTCATTAGGGCGGGTCGATTTAAAAACCGCTCAACGTACAAGGAAAATCTTATTCTAGGGATCAAAATAAGAAATTTTGCCGAAGGAACCATACCTCTAAAACGAATTCTGATGTCCCGACTTTTGACCCGTAGGGTGAAATTTTGAAAAATCCCACTTTGACCCATTTAGAGTGCCCCAATCGAATCCAACACAATCGAATATAATTTATACATTCATCTGCTAGAGCGTCTGATTCCTCCTACTTTCTAAAATATCTCTATCCCGAGATTTGTACATTTTGCTATAAAAACACGGCTAAAAAGGCCATCTTTCAACTTCAGTTTTAGCCCCTTAACGGTCACCTAGAATAATGATTTATGCATTAATCTGCTAGCACGTCTCCCAGAGAAGAAGTAGCTTTTACACCAAGGTTCGGTTAATACAACTGAATTTTAGTTTCAACACCCACAATATTCTGAAATCTAATGTAAATATCGTTGTAATAACTGAATTTATAAGTTGTTACCATGAAAGTACACTTTTTAATTCGGTTGGCACTTTTTTCTCTGTGTGCTGGTATGAACAAAGACTTTGCATACAAATAGGGTCACACAATTGTGGTGACACAATTTAACATAAAAAACACAAATGTTGTACTCAAATTTGCAATATTATTTTTAGATCACAGTATAACAACCCTTTATTTTATGAATCCTTG
Organism: Delia radicum; assembly: GCA_021234595.1. Lineage (NCBI taxonomy): Eukaryota > Metazoa > Arthropoda > Insecta > Diptera > Anthomyiidae > Delia > Delia radicum. The sequence goes on from CM037852.1 coordinate 105,032,683, forward strand.
GTTCCAAAGTTGTTACATTAAAGATACAGAAATTAGTTTGTCTATTAGATACAATCACCAAAACGATATTTCAAATAAAAAAGCCATGCGTACTGACCCATTTTTTCGTCTTTTACTTTGCTATTATTTTCCTTAAATTGCAACAACAAATTTTGGATTGTTTAATAAAATAACGATTTGTTGTACTATATTCTAAAAATAATATTGCAAATTTCCCCACCTAATTTGTTGTCTTTTTTAACGTTAAATTGTGTTGAGAAAAAGTGACACTATTTTTTGTCCGTAACTGTATGAATCCATATATGGTTACATACATGTTCGGATCCGTACATTAAGGCTCTTATGGATATATTTTTTATTTTTAACAAAACATGAGCTGTATTCACAATCTGCCTGGTAGAAATCTGCATCAAATACAAAATCCAAAACACATGTGAATTGTTCCTTATTTGAATAGAAGCACTCTTATAATCACCAAAACGATAAAAGGGCGTTTTTATAGAGGTATATAACTCTGAAATTGAATAAAACAAAGATGAATTTTTTAAATTGACATGAAATTTACTTTATTCGAATGATAATCTTCTGGCATTATAATTTAAATATGACTTCTGTTATATGACCGCCACGGCTGGCTCGGACGTAGTCTAATCTAGAAGTCCAATTTTCAAAGACTTTTTCCAACATTTGTGGCCGTATATTGGCAATAAGGCGGCGAATGTGGTCCTCCAAGTGGTCAATCGTTTCGGACTTATCGGCGTAGACTACCGACTTCACATATCCCCACAGAAAATAGTCCAGCGGCGTTAAGTCGCAAGATCTTAGATCTTGGAGGCCAATTAACGGGTTCAAAACGTGAAACTATGCGGTTACCAAACGTTTCCTTCAATAAATGAATTATGGCACGAGCTGTGTGAATTTGTTGCGGAGTCTTGTTGAAACAACAGCTTCTGCACATCATGGTTGTCCAATTGATGAACGAAAAAGTCAGTAATCGTGGCTCTATAGCGGTCACCATTGCCTGTAACGTTCTGACCAGCATCGTTTTTAAAGAAGTACGGACCAATGATTCCACCAGCCCATAAAGCACACCAAACAGTCAGTTTTTCTGGATGTAACGGTGTCTCAACATACACTTTGGGATTATCATCACAATAAATACAACAGTTTTGTTTATTAACGTATCCATTTAACCAAAAGTGAGCTTCATCGCTAAACAAAATTCGCAAAATTCGTGCGCGATACGTATTTCGAACAGAACCAATATTTTTAAAATAAATTTTGCCCAATTTGGAAGCGTTGTTCAGGCGTCAGTCTATTCACGTTGAAATGCCAAACCAAACTAAACATAAATCACTTCACAGCTGACAAAATGGCCGCCAGCTAAAAAAGTGTTGCCAACTTAAAGTTCTATACCTGTTTAAAAAATACCCTTTACTATAATACCAAACAAAGTAAATTTTTGCTGGGACTCATAAATACCCTCATTTGTTTTTTTTTTACTAAACTTAATGTATTATAATTTACATGTTTCTGATAAATTAAAGAAGATTATTAAAAAAGAAGAAGGATACGCTCAATAGAATCTTAAAAACTTAAGATTTAAATGTCTTTAAATGAAATTTGTATTCTTTATTTTAGTTAAATCTTCTTTAATTTATCAGTAACATGTAAATTTAATTATAATACATTTAGTTTAATAAAAAAAAAGCAAATACGATATTTACGATTCTCAGTAACAGTTAATAACTATGTCTGGTATTGTAGTATTAGAGTGCTTCTATTCAAAACAGGAACAATTAACATGTATTTTGCCTCTTACTTGGCTGATTGTGAATACAGCTCATGTGCTTTCTTAAAAAATAACAGAAAATGCTTTTTAATACACGAACAATTACAACAAATAAATTTATATGAGCATATATGAATATTCATATATGTACATATATGAGCCAATATACCCTCAATTTACGGATCCGAACTTATATGGAACCACATATGGATTCATTTATGCGCCAATATATTTTCATATATGAATATATATGAACATTTTTAGCCGTGTTGTTCAAATATTCTTCGCTTCACATGCCTTTTGCATCAACATTTTTGCTTTTCCTTGAAAAAAGTGCTTTTTTGCTTTTTTTTTTTTGCGGTTTTTTCAATTTTTAACTTTTTTCCAATATTTTAAAGCCATAACCACAATGTATTTTGTAATTTTTTGCCTTCTCTGGTTATTATATATCTTTACCAGTGTTGCCATTAGTTGAATATTGAATAGTGATAGGTCGTGAAAAAATAGTGCTACACTCAAAAAAATAAATTAGTAAAAAAGTTAGTAAAACCTCTTTTTAACACAGGTATACTATTTTTCAGAAAACTTTTTTGCTCAAATTATGTTTTCAGCTCCAATTTTAGTTATAATTATGCAGCAAAATAAAACATTTTAATTTAATAAAGATAAAATTTGTAAACTAAATGCTAATAGAGACTAGTAATCTAGTGTGGTCAAATTGCAAACAAATATACAGACAGTTAGACAGACTAAAGCTAAAGACAAAGACACACATGTACGGGAGTATGAACATTTTTATATATTGTAACATATTGTAATTTATTTTTTTCAGTCTACTAATATTCAGCAAAAATTTTGTTTATTTTTTAGCAAGGGTTTTTTAATTTCTAATCCACTAAGTGTTAGCAAAACTTTTGATGAAAATACTAATTTTGTTGCTAGAGATTTTGCTGACATTAGCAATTTTTTCCTGACTAAAATTTGCTGAATCAAAAAATTTTTTCCTGACTTTACTAACTTCTTTTTTGAGTGTAGAAAGTGCTAGATAAAGGATTATATTTGCTTTGATTTTTAAATTTACCTTTAATATCCCGTTTTCTATTATTAAAAATATAAGATATTTCTTTCCAAATTGGGAACCGAAAATTTTAATGTCCAGTATTTATAAAAGGCGATTTATGTTTTTAAGGATTTCAATTCAGCAATTTTGAATATAATTGTAGCTAAAAGATTAAAGAATATTTTTATGACCTTGTAAGAATCTGAAAAATGTTTCTTTTACAATATAAAACTTTAATCCTTGAGATGTACTTATAAATTTGGTAATTTTCGAACGTAAATTGGTTTCGATTTATTGACTATAACTAGGCCAACCAGAATATGCTATATCATGTTTTGTCCTGCGCCTTGTATACAAAAATAGATAAGATATTTATCCATTTCAGAACAATTGACGAATTCTGGAATTGTTTTATCAGGGCATGTTTTTTTGGTTAATTATCTTTTTTTTGTGCATATTTTAGAAATTTTTACAACTAAAGCATATTTTTTCGCTTTTTTTTGAATTTTTGTTACTGACATTTTTTTTAAACCAAAAAAAAAAAAATGTCAAAATTTTTTTTATACTTCTGGAGTTTGAGACACCGTTTGTGGAAATTAAAGAAAATTTTTCGAATTTGAATTTTCCTTTTTAAGACTGTACCGATTTCGTCATAATAAATCTTGTATTTTAAATTTCACAAAACTTACTTCAACTGTACTAAAATAAAAAATAAGTTTTGAAATACGAACTTTTAAAAAACCTTATTTTTTACAGTTATATTAGTTTTTTGTTTTTATATATTTACATCGAGATTATATTTATGTTATTTTCAATTTATAACGAGCTTTCAACCTCCGTATATTTACAAAAAGCAAATCACACATATTAGCTAGGTTGATACTAGTATTTCGATCTGGCTAAAGATCTCATCAGAAACCGAAGTTTTTTTAATTTTAAGAACATATTTTCCATTTTTAACGGCGCAAATCGCATTTTTTGGGGAACATTTCTGGTTGCCCTGACTACAACACAATCTAAAAAGATATTTCTGAAAGAAATCAGTAAATCTTCAAAGCAGAAACTAAAAGGCTTTTGTTATTATGTTATTCATTAGCAAATCCTAAAATAATAAGGACACCTAAAACATATTTGGTGCCCTTAAAATGAGAAAGTCTGTTAAGTTTTAACTGAAATTAAAGGAATTCAAAAGTCTTAATAAAAAAAATTGGTTTACATACAAAAGATTTTCCCTTAAAAATCATAATCAAGCTATTTTCTCTACACTCAGAAAAGTTTTTCAGTCCCTTAATGACAGTTATTTCTTATACAAACGCAGTTATTTTAACTGCCAATTGCAGTAAATTTTAACTTCATGTTTACCTCAGTGTAAATAAAGTAAAAATGCTATTTTCAATAAAATAAAACTAAAAATATAAGTCGAAGTTAACAAATAAAAGCTATAAAAAAAACTAAATTTAAATTTCTAGACAATAGGAAGAAGAACAGCACAGCGAAAACAAAAAGCAATTAAGCGCCAGTATTTTAATGACATGATGATGTAGTTCAGTCTGTCGTATAATACAAATAGTAAACCATTTCGATTATCTGAAGCTACGTGTCTTTTCTCGAATGAATTATGGCATCATCGTAGAAAGAAATTGTAGAGCAAACTTTTTACAATTACTTGTGTTTTTCCTCAGTGGGAGTTTGTATTCAGACATGAAATGATGAAAGTACTTCAAAACATACTTAAATGATATTTAGACATTTAAATAAACATGTTTCAGTGCTCAAATAACCACCAAAAGTACTGAATGAAAATTAAGTTAAATTGTAATACAAAAAAATATATTTAATTAACCAGTTTGCACATTTTGCATGCAATTATATAATATCTATTAAGACGCTGCATTTGTGAAAGCTTTTCTTTGTTACAAAATATTAACCATAAAATAAAAAATAAGTTTCATATTTTCAATATGTATCTAAATAAAATATTGTTATCTTTTGTTAAGTATCCAATTGGGAAGTATTTTTTTAAAATTATATTAACCCATGTTAAACTGTTAAAATAACACAAAAATTACCTTTTATTAAAAAGTACCTTATATTAAAAGTACCTTATTATAAAAAGTACATTTTATTAAAAGTACCTTTTTATTAATTAACACCTTTTATTAAAAAGTACATTTTATTAAAAGGTACTATTTATTAAAAAGTACCTTTTTTTGGGAAAATACTTATTATTAAGAAGTACCTTATTATTAAAAAGTACATTTGATTAAAAAGAACATTTTTATTAAAAAGTACATTTCATTAAAACGTACTTTTTTTTTGTTTGAATTTTAACGTCTTTTTCAGACAATTGCAATTAATACTATAATTAATATGCAATTTTATTTAATTTTTAATTGTGAAAGGCATGGTAGAGAAGAATGATTTAAAAAGTACCTTTTATTAAAAAGTACCTTTTATTAAAAAGTACCTTTGATTAAAAAGTAACTTTTACAAAAAAGTTCCTTTTTTTTTTGAAAGAGAAAAAATAAAATTCAAAATTTAACTGCCAATACTTAACTACTACCGAAAGAACGTTTTTTTAAACTACCGATAGAAAAAGTCAAAAAAAAATATTTCTAAGGATTTTAATTGGTTATTCATTGGAAAACAAACTTTACGTAAAACTTTATAAACACACTTGAATCGATAACAGAAAATATATTGTGAGTGTATTTTCTTATTAATTTTTTTTGTCTCCTCTATCTGGTATCCGTATTTAAGCGAAATCTGGAGTGTTCCATTGCAAATTGAAGCTTGAAATACTTTCCTTAACAGATTGTGTCCAAAAAGCTCGATTGTAGCAACGTGCTTCATTATATTCCATTCTTTATGGGTTAATGAAAAATCACCTTTCAATATCATTTGATTCATTTACAGTAGTTTATTTGCTTTGTCTTCATTTCATTTCAATTTTTAATCTCTTTCAAATCTTTTCAATAAAATTGGTTTGATTCATATGACGCCAACTTTTAAGTCGTTTTGCGTAAACGAAGACAAAAATTAAAAGACAAATAAAAAGAAAATATTAAATATTAAAAATGAAAAAAAAAATAAATAAATAAATAAATTAAATGTAGTAAGTAGAATAAACAATCTCTTACATTTTGAACATTTCGAATGAACACTCATGCATGGAAGTAAATAAGTGAATAAAATTCCATTACCAATCATCATTAAACTACTTACAATATGTAGAGTGGTTCGAATTCGAATCATACGCCTATGTATCATATATATATTTAACACAGAAATATTGAAACATAGATGTATTAAGAACAATATTCAACGAGTGCTTTCTCTAAAACTAGTTCGAGTCACACAATAAAACTTTTTTTAAATAAAGAAAAAAAAATTTGGCAGATTTTTAGTTAATTGAGTTTTTTATTGCGCTAAAAATTCGGAACTACAATCAGTGAAAAAGTTTCATCATATTGATAAAACTGTTTCATAAATAGTTTGTCATCAATATTTCATCATATTTATGTAGTTTTCATAGATATGATGAATAGTTTTATAAATATTTATGACAAATGTTTTATAAATCTTCATCATTTCATAAAAAAAGTTTCATAAAACCTGTGCTCATATTTTAGTTTGTTTTCCAATCAATTGAAATTCAGAATTTTCATTTGAAATCTTCAATAGAACCCAGGTGAAAAAGTTCATATATGTCCACATATATGAGTTCATATATGAATCCATATATGTTCGGATCCGAAATTTGGGGGTATATGGACATATATGCTCATATATGAACATATATGAATATTCATATGTGGTCATGTATGAATGTTCATATATTGTCATATATTATTACTTTTCCTATATTCTCGTATATAAAAAACGCTTTTTTTAGTTTTTTTTCCAAATTTTTTCAAATTTGAACTTTTGTTTAGGCATCATCGGAAAGGTGTTTTAAATATCTTTCCAAAGAGTAATATATCCCCATTCATTAACGCATTACGAGTCAGTTTAACATTTGGTATTTTTTTTAAATTTTCCTGTCTTTTTTATTTATTTTAAAAATTATCTGTATTATAGGTATGTTTTGAGGCCAGTAATTTATAAACAATATATGGAGGCATAATATGACCATGTGAATCCAATCTTAAGCTTGGAGGTTTTTTCGAATTCTTAATAAAAAAAGATGAAAATACAAAATTTTAAGATAGCTTGTAATGGGTTAATGAATGGGGACATATTATACCTTTCCGATGGGGCATAAAGCGTTCCGACCCATTCACAACTTTTGGATAAAATCGCAAAACAAAATTCCAACTTTGAACTCCTCCCCCGGAAAAGGGGTGCGTTCGCCGACAAATTTTACCAATGGTATATTTAGCGTGATAATATCAGTTGATTTACCAATTTTCAACTCAAATTTCAATTCAAAACTCATTCTCTGCAATCGTCTTTATAAATCAATAAAACATTAATTTATATATTTTTGTCAAGAATTCGTAGACCGGCAGAATAAGGATTGAAATAAAAAATTTAATCCTCATATGTGGTCATATCTGATCAAAAATTAAAACATGTTAACCATATATGGAATAATATATGAATTCATATATGGAGATATATGGCATATATGAACCAATATCATATATGAACTTTTCATTTCAATGTATTTACCCATATATGCTCCCATACATTACATATATGTTCATATATTCCCATATATGAAACCATATATGCTCATACATGAAACAATATATGGCAATATATGATCATATATGAACATTTTCACCTGTGAAATTAAGATTTTTCATTTGAAGATTTTGTATTTAAAATTCAGAAACTATCATAACATCAACTGAAAGTCAGAACTTCTAATCGATTAATTTGTTCCTAAATTTGCATGAAATTTTGTGAACAAAAATTTATTTTTTAAATTCTTAACCTAAAATTATTTTTTTTTAAATTTTAATAAAAATAAATATCAATTGATATTTTCTGAATTTCAATTTGAAATTCTGAGTTTTATCTGATTTATTCTGAATTGCAGCTGCAAAAATATTTGGTTTTAAAAATAATGTATTAAAAATACATTTTCGTCATTGGCTGTAGCCTTTATTGTGTTTGTATAAATTTATTAATTTGTTTCATTATAATTATAAATCGTCTTATAACATTTATGAAACATTTCATGAAAAGCTATAAAACTTCTTCATATTTATGAAACATTTCGTAAATAAGAAGAAGCCTGTCATCAATTTGAACTTTTATGAAACAGCTTCATCATATTTATGAAGTGTTACATTGTACGGAAATCACTGAAGTTTTTCATCATATTTATTAAGTTTTTCATAAATATAATGAAACTTCTTTTGAGTTTAGTTTTGAATTTATAAAAAAAAATATTTTGTCAAATTCTCAATAAAAATATATTGAACAGTGAAATTTCTAGCATTTGGCAATTTAAGTTAAATAATAAATAGACTTTGCTGTACGGTTTTAACCGAAACCGACGGTTTTCAAGCTTCAAAACCGAAACCGGAAAAAACACCAAATTAAGTCCGGTTTCAATAAATACTTTAACCAATTTGAAAAATAAACTTTTCACTAATTTTGAAGAATAATTTTGGTCTGGGCGCTATATATATATTTTGTTTAAAGTATGAGGTTTTTTATTTTTATGCTCAAATTTATTATACCGGAAACCCCAAAAATACACATAAAATTCCATGTTATTCAATCATGAATTTCCAATTTCTCAGATCCAATTTCTTTAAAACTTACCATTTGCTGTAGAATTAGGTAACCATTCGTGATTTGATCAGTACATGGACTGATATTTGGACACGTGTACTGATAATATAATCGTGTACTGATTTGTAATGATTTTTTTAAAATTAGTACTGATTTTTAAAAAAATTATATATTTTTCCATAGAGAATCTCAAGTTTTGATCTATTTAAAATAAATTTCTGAGAACTTGACAGTTTTCCTATAACGGAAAGCATTTCAAGCCAAATGTTTTTTGCATTAAAAAATTTTTAATCTGATGGAAGAGTTAAAAAGTTTCTTGAAATCTGAAATTAATTCGAATAGAAGTGCTTGGAATCTAAGAGCTTTAATATTTTAAAATCTTGTTTGTTTTTAGAAAGAAAAAAAAAAAATCAGGATAAAAACGGCCACTCTGCATGTTTTCGAAAAGATTAAATATTTTAAAATGTAAATTTTCGTGCGCCCCGGTAGGGTAGTTGGTAGCGTGATGGCTTATCAGTGTGGGGGTAGCGGGTTCGATACAACGCGTCTGCTTTCGGTACAACTCGCCGAAAGCCATAGTAGCTAGTGCTCGGTTAGGAAAATAGGATATAATTTGTAATTATATGATTATTAATAAAAAAACAAAAATAAAATGTAAATTTTTTTGTTCATAAAAAAACTTCTTAGGATATGAGTATTCTTTGAAAAGAAGTGGTTGCTTAAATGCAGTTTTTCATTTATAAAAATTTGCTGATTTGGAAATTTTTTGTATAAATTTTCAAATATTTCATAATATCTGGAAATTTTTGTGGGAAAAATTCCCCTTAATCTCGCTGCGGTTTTTAGAATTCGTCACAAAATTTAAAATTTTTAAAAATTTGTGCAGATTTTATGTCAGAAAATTATGGTCGCCCTGAGTAAGATAGTGTAATTAATGTTACACTATCTTAAGTTATTTTATTACAAAGTGTAGAAAAACATTATCATATAAGTGGTTATATAAGTGCATATTTGCTAATGGCAAATACTTACAATTGTCATTACAAATCTCATTACTTTTATATATTAATGTCGCGCAAAATAATGACTAAACACCTTGCAAAAAAAATAGAAAAATATGTGGTTACCTATATGTTTACTAGTATGGACAAAAATAATGAGAAATTACTCGCTTCCCAGGTGAAAATGTTCATATAATGTCATATATGGCCACATATATGAGTTCATATATGAATCCATATATGTTCGGACCCGAAATTTGAGGGTATATGGACATATATGGTCATATATAATGCCATATATGAATGTTCATATATGCCCATACATGGAACCATATATCCTCATACATGAAGCCATATATGACAATATATGATCATATATGAACTTTTTCACCTGGGTTGCACAAAATGAAATTACTTACTTGCACATCATTACTTTTCAACTCACAAAAATAAGTAGTTGTAAATGTACTTACTAGAAGTGAAAAGTAATAAGTCTGAAAATAGATTTTGAATAGTTTTTTAGACCATTACTTTATATTAAAAATAATGATAAAAATAAGTACTTATGGGTATTGTATTGAAATAATAGAAAAATTAACTAGTTATTAGTAAGTCGTTATCATCTGTGCACACAGTAAGCTGGTGTCATTACTGGTAGTGAGCAAATTAATGATATGTCATTACCGTGTCTATACTGGGTAGGTTATAAAATGGATTTAATGCCATTTTCAAATTTCAAAAATAACTTCTAAACATTAGTTAACTTTTGTGCATATTTAGTTATTTAAAAAAAAAAAAAAATTATAAACATTACAAGAAAACCGAAAAATAACCGAAACCGCGGTTTTACTAATTTTCAAAAACGGAAATCGCGGTTTTAAAATTTATCAGTTTGTAGCAAACTCTATTAATAAATTATATTCCAAAAATGAGCGCAAAATGTGTCAGTATAAATGCGCGCCCACTTCTCCCATTTTTTGAAAAATTGTAAAATTTGTTCCTTTTTTTGCGTCTTATAGGATAACAAATAGCGATAAACCTTATTTTTGCAGAACAGTTAGTTGTTTTTAAAAGGAACATACACAAATTTTTAAAAATTCTGTATGTATTCTAAGTACCTTTTTTGAAATTCGAACCCCTCTAACTAATATACACCTATATTGACAGATATTATCAAATATTTTATTTTCTAATACCCTTCTTTAAAAATGTTGTTGCTATTATTATTGTGCTCTATTGAGAAATTTATTATCTATTTGTGACAAAAAAATATAAAATAAAATAAATATGAAATTGGAAAAAATATGATCATCATTCCATACTCATCATCATTACTCAAAAATAATATCTCTATCTTATCTAAACGGCAGAAAGGAAAAAATAGCTTTTGACAGTCTGATTTTTTTTAGAATTTCAAAAGTGTTAAATCAGTGTTGTAGTACTTTCGAATGTACTCATCATTTATTTGTATACTAAATATGATAAATAAAGTCATTTGTTATTTGTCGAAATTTATTAGATTTGAATTTCAAATCTATAAGGCGGTTTATTATTTACTTGTCTAAATCTTATTCGCAGAATAACTAACAAAACTCATCGAAAATTGTGTATCGTGAATATTTCTCATGATAACTGTAACAAAATTTAAACTCATATGACGCGATATCAGATTGTGTTTTTTTTTACAAAAATTCCATCCGTTTGTTAAATTTCTAGAGTAGTTAGTATGTATCATTTTCTCGCAATTAGTTTCAAATTGTGTTTTTTGAAAATAGACTTGCCAGATTTAGGGGTTTTATTATGTGAACGTAACTTTTCCGAAAAAAGTACACTTACAACTATTTATGACAATTGTAGTAAAAATAACTGGAGATGTAGGTAAAATGACAGAGAAAAATAACTACAAATGCAGTTGAAACAACAGATATTATAACTAAGATTTTAAAACTACAAAATTGTTAGATATTTTGCACTATAAAGCACTATTAACTTATTTTTATTTTAGATTAAAAACGATTTTGAATGTCAAGTTTAAGTAATAATATATTTATATTTTACACTTAAAATCACATTTAACCGAAACTTTTGGAAATAGATTTTTAATATAATTTAACATATTTTTTTAACAATGTGAAAAAAAACAGATTTTAAAACATTTTTCTTAAATCTACATTCGATTTCAACAAAAAAAAACCGGGTAAAAATGTTAATAGGGATTCTAATATAATTATATCATATTTGATAAGTTTCCATATATGAACACATAAAAATTTATCCGATAAATGTGGCATCAAATCTATTTGGCATCTATTTGATATAAATATATCTGATTTCACAAGATTTTACTTGATTTGTGACTTGAAGTTATGCTTTAAAGTATTTAAGCTGAAAATTAAAATTTCTAGAAATCAAAAATTTTGAAGACCCAAAAATTACACAGCGCTACAAAATTGACCACTAAATTCGAAAAGAAGAGTACCGACTGGATATTAATGACACGTTAATTTTAGTGGCGTACCCAGTTTGTTCACTTATGGGCCAGTTTTTTTCCCGCAAATTTGCATTGAAAGTTTTACGTGTGTTAAAGCATTTTTTTATACATAAAACACAGGTGAAAATTTTGATATATTGTCATATATGTTCGAAATTTGAGGGTATATGGACATATATGGTCATATATGGGCATATATAAATGTTCATATATTATTACTTTTGCTACAACGGTCGCATAAAATGGCCATTTTTTATGTTTTTTATCAAAAATATTGTCTTTTTAGTAAAGGAAAATGTTTCTATTATACTTCTAAGAGCATGTTACTGATAAATGCATACATTTTAAATTCAAAATGTATTAATGAATATAAATAGTTCAAAGCGAAATTTTTTTAAGAAAATACAATTTGTAGAAGAACTTAATGAGAACTAATAACAGTCGATGATTTGGAAAATGATGATGAGGACGATAACAATATTAATCAAGCCAACCAACAAAAGACATCCTTTGGTAAGAATTCTTATAACTTATATAAAAGAAAACTTTAACTAAAATGCTTGTGTTTGATAGTTACAAAGGTACCACTAAAATCATTGGAAAGGTGGTGATAGTGATAATTATGATGAAGAGACAAAGTCAGCTTATGAGACGGACTTAAGTGCTACTAACGTGACCAACTGTTGTTGATCGAAAAGCGGGACTCGGCTTTCAAAAAACCGGTATTTTGATGCGAAAAGCGTTATTTTTAAAATTTATTGTCTTACTATACGTATTTTAATAAATTTGTAATTTTTTAGTTTGAATCGCTCAAATATTACTTCATTTTCTTTTACTTATAAAAAAATTACTTTTGGCGCAGCAAATGAATACATTTTAAACTTCGATTCGAATTTCGAAAACTCATCACTGGCTCTGAAATTTTATTTCTATCAAAAAGCTCCAAAACTAATAATATGTTGAACGTTTTTCAATCATTTTGTTTAAAAAAAAAAATTCTATTGAGAAAAATTATATTGAAAAGCAGGATAGTCCCGCCAAAAGCGGAATGGTTAGTCAGGTTAGGTACTACCGATTAAGAATTAAGTACATCAAATGCACTGATATTTCTTTAGATTCAAGTGAGATATCTCATATGAACCAAAACATCTTTCATGCCTTGTATGCAAATAGTAAAATAAGTGTTGGTATTAAAAGTTTTACGTATACTGAAACATTAATTACAAAAAACTGCGTCAATAATTAAAACAAAAATCATAAAAAAACGATTATCTCATTAACTCATTCTCTACTATCGTCTTTATAAATTATGAAAACTTTAAAATTTATTTTCTTATGATTATGAATATTTTTTTCATATATGGAGATGAAGCTATATATGAAGTTATATATGAACAAATATATGCAATATATCATCATATATGATGTCATACATATCCATACATTAGCTTTGCATGTTTTTACCCATATAGGATTCCATATATTACATATATGTAAATGGAACCATATATCATCATACATGAAACCATATATGACAATATGTGATCATATATGAACTTTTTCAGCTGGGAAATCAAATATTTAAGCTTAGTTTTAAAAAAAAAAAAAATGTATATGGCAGCATAGCGAAAAAGGGCAACCTATGAGTTCATCTTTTAGTATAATATGTAAATAACTTCAAAAATTATGTGTACCAAAATTCTGAAAAAGTTATTTTAACAAACACTTCAATTTAGAAGTTCCATAATGTGACTACTTTCAAAGTCAGATATGACTTAATCATATTATATATAACTATTTTTACCCGCGACTACAAATTCCGGAATTTTTTTTTTTTTGGATATCTTTTAATTTCATTTTTAATGGCTGAAATAAGTATCTGGCAAGGCTGTTTTAAAACTAACAGCTTAGGTAAGCTAAACGATTTTACACGTGCCTTTGCTCAAATGCCCTGAACACAATGTACTACATTTCACAATTACTTACAATAAGACAAAATATTTTTTCATAATTTTTTTTTTTGTAGTATATGAAGTCGTAAAATATAATATCTGTTATTGAGAAGTGTTCTTTGTGATTACATTTCAATTCCAATATAGATTACAACCTAGTTTTATTTCCCCACAAATCGATAACTTTAATTGATCAGTAAAGACCATCATAAAAACTAATATGCAGTGGGTTATTCTTAGTTATGGATCGTTTGTAAAATATAAGATAAAGTTGTCGAAACCAAATCTATATTGCTACTATTAAAAAAAAATATTACCGGGAAGTAAAAAGTATTTTATTCGAATTTAAAACATATTTAAGAATTTTTTTAATAATATATTCTACAGTACACGGAAAAATTGTGACCTTAATAATCCTAGATGATGATAAAATTGTTCTCAGTGTTTATTATAATATGATCTGTCAGAATAATATATATGATCACTAGGATTATAATATGATAATTTCGTGTTCCCAGTCTTGTACAATCATATTTTAGCTCTGAGTGTTCATAAGTTATTTTCAACAAATCATAACTACATACTTCCAATGATCTGATCGAGATAAAATCATTTATTTTCCTCCCATATGACGCTGAGAAAATTATCTGCATGATAATAATGAATTTTTGCATAGAAGCAATGAAGTTGCAAGTTTTCATAAAATTTAATGAAAAATATCATTTTATTTTTCTCTAACTTCAAACTCATATGTATATTAGTTCTCATGTAGTGAGTAAACTAGTTCATATGTATGTTTGATGTTTGGCATGGGATTGTTACCGCTTTCAAAACGTGTTCTGATGATGGGAACCTAGAAAATTCCCGAAATAGATCTATCAACACATTCCTGAAAGGGTCAAATAATAAATTTGAAAACAAAAAAACTCTATAGATTATTTGTTAGGACAATATCCTAATGAAGAAATATAGAGTATGGCCTCGAACTTGAATAATTTTCATTTTCTTTTTATTAATTTTAAGAAATTTTTCGTTGTATTTGTGCAGAAAAATTCTTTCTGTGAATGTTTTGCTGGGTAATAAAAATATTTAAACTCTGCCAAATTTGATTTGAAAGGACTATATAGTTTTAAGGGTTTCAATTAAACTCACCTTAATATTGCAATATATTGATTTAATATTTAAAATTATTTTTATTTAACATTATAATAAAAAATTTATTTGATTTGTTTAAAAATTGTAGAAAATAATTATCCCACAGCGACAGTTAATTTAAAGCTGATGTAAAAATTTTCAAATTTCGCATTAATAAGTTTTACATTGCACTTCATATAGAGATCATAATATATTTGTTGTTGTTGTTTAAGTAGAAGTGCACCAATACCTCGCTTAACGGGCGTATAGATTTCAAAAAAATAATTTGGCTGTTAAGCGTAGTCATAACTAGCGAATCGTTAACCCAACGCTTAGGGATAAGTGAACTCTCTTGCAATAATTACACTAATAAAATGTTGCAATTATTATGAAAAGAAAATATAATTCGCAATTAATAAGACTTCAAATATAGAAAGATAAGAAATTATTTATGAATTTACTAGGCTAAATAAAATTATCACTCAATTGGCACATAAAAAATGTATACGGGATAAAGATGTTATAGATACACAGAAAAAATTATTTTCAATTAAATTTTTGTTTGATTTCAATTTCACTTTCAATTAAAATGTTAATAATATTTATTAACCGCCGTATTCATAAAAACTATTAAAAACCATTTCAAATACATTTTAGTTAAAATACAAATTTTAGCCTCAAAACTGTATTCATAAACGAATATTAAATTTTACACAAGATTTAAAATAGCGATTTTAAGCCAATATTCGATTATGAATACAGTTTTAAGGCTTAAATGAATTTTAAATAAAATATATTTGAAGTCTGAATTAAGATTTTTTTATTAATACGGGCGTAAATGTTAAATTGAAAATGAATTTGGTGCAACCAACATTTCCAGTTCTCATAATCCATAATGGCAATAAGGTGAAAAAATTTCAAATGTAAAAAATCACCAAAATTAAAAAAAAAAAATGTGGCATAAATTAAAAAACAGCAAAATAAAATCACATAAATTAAAAATTTGATTAATTTAAAAAAAAAGTTTTTTAATTGGCACCTGCTATAAATGCCGGTATGATTTAATTGTTACCCCCCTTTAAAGGTCTGAGAATTGATTCATGAATTACCTTTAATTGTTAAATAGCCTTAAAAATAAACTTCAAAGTTCTATAAGAGGGAAAATTTAAAAAAAGTCACCACAATTAAAAAAAAACAAAAATTAAGAAAATCGCTAAAATTGAAAAAAAAAAATATTACCAAAACTAAAAAATGTTTTAGTGATATGCACGTTTAACATTTTATGCAAGTAATTTCGTTTTTTTTTTTCTTTCCAGTTTGTCGATATTTTAAAATTTTTGCTATTTTTTCAAATACTAGACATTTTTTTTCCAATTTTGTAAATTTTTATAAATTTTGAGAATTATTTTAATATATTTGACGATTTGTTTCAATTTTGTATTTTTTTTAATTTGAATATTTTTTTAAATTGGAAATTTTTTTAAATATTAAACATTTTTTTAATTTTGGAGGTTTTTTCAATTTTGGCATTTTTTAGTTTTGACTACTTTTTTTTTCAAATTTTGCCTTCATTACAATTAAAAAGTTTCTTTTTAATTTTTGCTTTTTTAAAATTTTGGTGATTTTTTCAAATTTTGAAAATTTTTGGCATTTTTTGCGATTTTAATTAAATTTTTAATTAAAATGAATTATTTGTTAAAAATTAGTTAAAAATTAAAAACAAGATTCAATTAAATTTTTAATAGGTTTGATTAAAATCTTAATTGATACTGAAATCAATTAAATAGGTGCACATTATTTTAATTGATACTACAATCAGGGGTGCCCACGGCCTATGCGCTTGGTACTCATTTGTTTTTGTAAAAACACTTAGCTATAGGCTGTGTGTTTTAATACACATATAGAGCGCTCAGCACTAGCAATACGAAATACACAAACAACTTTGTCTTATTAGTTTTTTTTTGTCGTTCTTCACTTTATACACGCAAGCGCAAAGCAACAACACTTTCGTATGCTTTGCTGGTAAACATTGAAATATTTTTTTCTTTTTTCTTTGTATGTATTGGTTTTTAGAACAAAAAATGTTGAATAAAAATTAGTTTTTCTTTAAATGTATTGGTGTTTGCTCTTCCATAAGGAACTTTTGGGCACTCCTGCTACAATTTACTTAATATCAAGGTTGGCCACCGATACCTTTTAAATTCCGATATCCGTTTCAAATTGATAACAGATACAATACCAATACCGAAACACTTGAATTTTAAAATACCGGTATACCGCAGCCATTTCCCTTAATACCGGTAAGATACAGGTATTGAATCGGTTTAAAAGAATATGTTATTTGCAAAAAATACAATTTTTTAATACAAAACATCCAAAATTGGTAATCAATTTCAAATTGTATTATAAACTTGACGTACGATTAGAAATCACTTAAAAAAAATTTGTGTTTAAAAAGTAAAACTTGAAATATTATATATTTTTTATAATTTTATATTCATAAATTAAAAGAATGTACACAAACTTTAAGTACTTTGTAGTATAAAAGTTATTAACGGCTTGTTTTTGCAATACGTGTATAATTTCAGACGAACGAATACTTAAGGAAATGAGTTTTTATAATTCGTTCGTCTGACTTACATTTGAGTACGTAAAGCTTTATATTATGTCAAACAGTAGAGATTGCCATGATATTCTTTTTCTGTTTTTGTTAGCTTTTTTCATATACAAATAACTCATTTTTCGTTGGTAGATGGCAACCCAACACTGTAAATTAAATATAAACAAAAACAGCTGATTTTTGCTTGAAAAAAAAATTAATTTATTTTGTTCAGAAAACAATAAAAGTGGTGGTAAAAATATAATTTGTATAAAAAAAAACAAAAACATTTACAAATAAAAATAAAAATGAAAATAAATATAAATATAAATGAAAATAAAACAAAAACAAAAATAAAAATAATTATTCTTTTTTATTAAAATTTTTTGTTAAAAAGTATTTTTTTTTTTAATATTAAATTGTGTTGCCTTTTTTCTTTGACGAATACTTTTTTGTGAACGTCTGTCTTTGACGTTTGTGACGTTTCAAATCGTAATGTGGAAACCAAAAAAAAAGAGACGAAAACGACAACTCTTACGTTTTCACTCAATTCAAAGTGACATTTGCGATACAGAACCCCAAAATGAATTTCTTCACTCATTTACACGAATTTTTTGTTTTTTAATAATTGAAAACGTTTTTTATATTTTTGAAAATTTTTAAAACAATGCCTGTACATACCGATACAAATGGAAATGAGGAAATGGAATGCGTTAAATGTCCATTATTTGAATATGTCTAAATGTTTTCACGTTTCATACTCCCGTCCTCGAAACCCAATTCAGTCGGTTTTTAGATTGGGATATTATGTTTTGATTAAAATGGACACGATAACTGATCTGGGTGTCGTCTTCGATTCCACTATATCTTTTATTCCACATATTAATTACATAGTTCCAAAAGCTTTTGCAATGCTCTCGTTTATTAGGAGAAGTTGTTCTGACTTTTCTGTTCGTAATACGTTAAAGTTGATATATGCGTTCGCGTTTTATCGATGCTTACAGTTGGTATTTTTTTTTGAAAATTTAAAAAACACATACTGTTTAAATGGTCGTAGTTATTGAACGGGCAGTCCGATTTTGAAAATAATTATTAAAAACATATTAAAATTCCATTCCGAATTTTTGTTTTCGAAAATTTATAAAAATATTTTTTTTGAAAATTTATAAAAATACATACTGTTTAAATGGTCGTAATTATTTTGAAAATTAATATTAAAAAAATTTTAAAATTTCAATCCAAATTTTTGTATATGTTTTCGAGAACATTAGGGTGGATCAATCTGCAAATAAAAATTTAAGAAAAGAAAAGAGATGCGTTTTGAGGTATTTGCGATTGAGGGACACTTTTTAGTTCTTTATCCTTTTTCAAAAGAGTATAAATCAAGGCTGCACATTTCTCTGAGATGACTTTGAAATTAGATATTAATTTTCAAAATCGGACTGCGCGTTCAATAATTACGATCATTTATATAGTATGTATTTCTAAAAATTTTCAAAAAAAATAAATACCAACTTTAAACAGCGATAAACGCGAACGATAACGAATTTAAAAAAAAATTAACAAATTATTTCGAGATGCCAATTAGGAGATTACATAAACCAAGTTTCATGCAAATCGGAAGGGGTGAAGTTGAAAAAGTCATATTTTCGTCAATAAGCCTTCTGGAATGACAAAACTAAATTGTAGGAAGTAGATAGGCTATTAAAAATTCTTAATTTTTTCAAATTGTCAATAAAATACTTTATAAACCTGGTCAAATTTCTAATATTTGCCAAATTTCTAAAATTTGCCAAATTTCACGCCTACTCTGCTACGCCCACAAAAAAAAGTTATAAAATTAGGACACCTAAATTTAGCAGACTGTTATTCTCAACTTCATTGAAAATTCTGCTGTCGCAAATTCAGGTACTATTTTCTGTTGTCGTAGCTGAATTTTCAACTATTTATACGGCCTTTTTTTATGAGTATAATATTTGAAAATAATGAAAAAGTTTTTCTTTATATATTTGAATTATAAATAATAGAGTTCGTCACGAAAATTTTATTTTGGGATATCATAACTTTTTTCACGGTTTTTACATCAATAAAAAAATGGTAAATTATTGTTTTAAAATTTCAACTCAACATGCGCGTGGTGTCCAAAAACGTTGATTTATGCTCGTAATTTCAAGCAATATTTACCTACCGGTGCTTAGATACCTACCCGATTTTGTTCGTGTATACGGGTAGATATCTAAGCACCGGTAGGTATCTATTGCTTGAAATTACGGGCATTAGGGTCCCTTTACTACTACAGAGCAGAAAGGGATGTATTTATATGAAATTTGAACTCGACATTCAACGCCAAAAATTATTTAAAAAAAAGTTTTTTCCAGTTTTTAAAATGCACAGTTTAGGTAATAGAGTGGACGAAAAATGGTACAAACATTTTCTATATATCGCGAACCGAATAAGTATTTTGGGCTACAAAATATTGTTGATCAAAAAAGTATTGCAGTTTAGTATAGACAATATTTTGAAAACTTAATAACTTTTTACTGGTTACCATAGATCGAACATTTTTGCACCATTTTTCTCAGATTGTATGTCATAAAAAAATATTTTATAAGCTTTTTGAAAAATTGGACTATTTCCTACCACTCTATTGCCTAAATAGTGCACTTTAAAAATGGGATACACCGTTTTTATAAATCAATTTTTTGTGTAGAACCGAAAGGTGAATTAAAATTTAATATAAATACAACTCTTTTTGCTCTGTAGTAAAATGGATCATAAATCGGCGTCTTTTATTTTTTTTTTGCCGCCACGAGCATATTGATGATATTCCAGAAACAAAGAAGTATTATACTTTTGTGACGAACTCTAATGTTTATACCCTACACCAGTTATTATGATATCAGATTCCGCTTGTAACACATCGAAATATAGGCCTAAGACCCCATAAAGTTTATATATTCTTGATCCTTAGGAAATTCTAAGCCGATTTAGCGTTTGCTGTTTCTCTGTCCGTCTGTTGAAATTTCGATCACGGCGATAAAACGTAATAGAGACTGCTCATTTTTACCTAGATTATACTCCATCATTCCGAGCAAGTTTGATATTGAAATGAGTGAACATTCTAAATTTTCAAAATTGGTGTATATTAGTACAATTTAATAGTATCGTCTGCTATATAACACCAGACGTTAAGAGCTGAATAATATTTAAAATTCACCTCAAGTTTTATTATGACTTCGAACATCTTTTTCACAACAAATATTTTATTCATCACAAAAACAGTTTTTTACCACAAACATATTTTTTCAACAACCAAAAAAGTTTTTCACCTCTATAATGTTTTTTCTCATTATTTTTATGTTTTATTTGTAACATTTACACAGTGGAGCGTATAAAAAAATTTGGAAAAACCAAATTGTTTGGTGTAATATTAATTTAAATACCCTGTATGTTCAGTACGTTCCATTAACTAAAACTAAAGTCATAAACAGAAACGTGACAATCTTTAAATGCAATATATCATGAAAAGGGTTGTAACTTCTCCACGTCCCTCTTAGCTAAAGTACTAATCAGTATTTCGTCTGGCTGAGAGTAAACATTCTTTATGAAAATTTATTAGTGAAGCAAACAAATAAAATCATTGAAAATTTAGAGGATTATTGCTTAGGAATTATTTTTATTAACAAAATAATGCATACTTTGTTAAACTTAAAACTTTTTATTACTTTGCATTAAAGTAACCTTGTAACGTTTAATTATTTATGATCCAGTCAATAATAATTTAATATTGACCAAATAAGAATTTAACAGATAGCACAATTATGATAGCAAATCTAAATTGTTCATTTTGCTTATTTCAAATAATTAAATGGGGTTTTGTCTTCTTATTCGTTTAATTAATTCATTTTATATTTGTCCATGCCCCAAGGGGAATTAGAAGGCAATTTCTCCCAAATGACCTATTCTGTGACTGGTTAAGCGGTGTCAATTATATTGAAAGACGTCAGTAGTGATCGTGATTTTTCATTCGAAAGTTTTATTATATTTTGAAAATTAGCATTTAGACAAACGTTTTGGGCCAGTTGTACAGTGGCCTTAGATCGGGTATAAATGCAAAATTGTGTATTATAATTGCTAGTATTCACGTATTTACTTAGTAAAAAACTTCAATCTATAATGAATGCCTTAATTCGGTCCCTTGCACAGTGAGGAAAATTTTACTTTTTTCGAGCAAAAGCCCACAGTTTTAAACGAATTTAAAAAATTTAAATTTGAAAAATAATTGAATAAATTTCAGATCGATTCCTCATGGTCGATTTTTAAAAGTAATTTATTACACATAAATAATTTGTTAAAATCAGCGACATTTCCATTTTCCAATTTCTGCTATAAAAAATAGTTTCCAATGGAAAAAAATCGGCAAAAAATAGAATCCATTCGACTTTCTGAATTAAGCTAAGGTCTTTGAATTGGATGCTAAATAGTAAATCCAAATTATCCCTCGAAAACAAACTCACTATATACAAGTGCATTTTAAAGCCTATATGGACCTACGGAATACAGCTTTGGGGTACTGCTGTAAACTCAAACCTAGAAATATTGCAGAGATTTCAGTCCAAAGTATTGAGACAAATCGTAGGAGCACCACAATACATATCAATATCTCAATTACACCGCGAACTAAGAATTCCTTTGGTAAAGGATGAAATTCACAACAATGCAAATCGATATATTTCCCGTATACAACAACATCCGAATCAGCTTGCGTCAAACCTGATGCGAGAAGCATCAACATTTTCAGGCTGAAGAGGAGAGCCCCACTGGACCTAGTGAACTAGGTGTTATTACTGAAGGATGTCACAATGGCGACATACCATCACACATTTTGTTTTAGTTTTAAGTAGTATTTAATATAAATGATCTCATATATTGCTGAATGTCACACAATTTTGTATTAAGACAGATTGCAATAAATAAAACTCAAGTTAAAAAAAAAAAAATTCGACTTTCATTCTGAAATTTACAGCGAATATTAAGGTTATATTGAGCTTTAAGATTTTTCGACTTGCTCGAAAATGGTGGAAAACAAAAATTACGTAAAAAAACCAAATTTTAAAAATGAAAAAAATAAATAAAAAACAAAAATAATTTTTAAAAAGAAGCTTCAAATACCTTTAAAATGAGGTATTAAACTTTAAAATCCATTCACTAGTTTTAGAAAAACATCAGTTTAAAAGTTGTCATGTCGGAAGATTTTTTACGATTGTGACGATTTTTAAATGCACATAACTTTTTGAAAAAAATGTTTAATTTTTTTCTGGAAACACGTGTAAAGTATTTTTTAATAAAGAATTCGTACTAAAATTTTGAATCGTACGGTCTGAAATGTAATGACTCATATGGAAGAATATTTAGGATAAATTTCAATACAGGATATCATACATTACCATATATGCTTGCCTGTATGAACCCATATATGATTATATACATGGCATACATCTTTACACATGCTGATATATGAAACAATATCTGCTCACACGTGGAATCATGCTTGTTCATATATTTCATTTTCACATATATTATCATTTTCACCTGGGTCTTTTCAATTTATTTTTTATTTGACATTGCCAAACAATCTATTGACCAATATAGTTTTATAAACAATAGAATGAAATTGGTGAATTAAAAAATAAAATGTTTAGATTGTTTCTTTTATTAACAGTTAAAAACAACTCTAAATAATGGCCACTGGGATTTGTCTATTATCAAGAGTGTTCACAATTAGAAAGGACTAAAATAAAACCACCTGCATCCTTCCGTTAAACATAAACTTTATAAACTATCTACACCTTGTACATAATTATTGATTTTTTTCTTCTTCATTCCATACAATTCATATACAATTTATCCTCTCACTGATAAACATCATTAAATAACAGTATTCCCCCTCCCCATCCTTTCACCTAATGGTTGAAACTCTTTTATCCTCTACATTTTGTTTTTGTAGTTGATGTGAATGTAAACATATACAACAATAAAAACAAAAAAAAAATAAAAAAACAAACTGAAAAGAATAAATAATGATTACAGATACCATACAATATTCAACCAACCACCACTAGTATTACTATAACATGTACTTATTTACACAACCCCATTACCACCCACATGCCATTAACTAAACATCAATGTACGTGTGTGTTTGTGTAAGTACAATCCAAACCATCAAAAATATACCCCAGACAGCCACAACAAATGAAAAGAGGATACCAAGAATTTATCACAGAAAACATCAGTAGAGAGTTCTCTTTATTTGTGTGTGTATTCTATATGTATATTAACACACTCACACACACATACTTATACATGCACTGCTTAGGTATTCTGCTATATACTTTATATTGGTATATAACAGAATCGGCCAAGGCAACATGAATTTACAGAAAAATATAAAACTAAAAGCCAACATACCATCAAGTCAACTATAAATAAAATGAAACTTAAATCTATTGCCAACAAAAGAAAACTAACAATAAGAACAAACTAGTAAGACTCATTTATGGTCGATCTACATCGGCTCAGGTAGTCTGCTACTAGTTCTTGGAAGTCTCTAAGTTCACTTGTTTGTTCTTAACCCTCTAACGGTCTTTAGCTGTTTTGCAATGAAATTCATGCCATGTGCTCATCTCGAAAAATAAAGAATATGTTCTTCTATTAACTTCATCGTTGCCTGCTTTAGCCGATATGCGACAAAATATGTATAGGGTGCATCTCGAAAACTAAAGCATAAAAAAGATAAATTGTGGACAAAAATTATTACTCTTACCATTAAATTATTCGTGCTTTTATTTAAGAAGATATGGGGATTTTTTTTTATTTTTTTTTTTGGCTGTTCTTGTGCGCCCCGGTAGGCTAGTTGGTAGCGTGCTGGCTTATCAGTGCGGGGGTCGTGGGTTCGATTCCCACCAGAGGCACTGGTCTGTTTGCGCTACAACGCGCCGAAGGCCATAGTAGCTAGTGCTCGGTTAGGGTAATAGTATATAATTTGTAATTATATGATTATTAATTAATAAAATAAAAAAAAAAAAAAAGTTTTTTTTGGAAAAATCGAAATTGGGCGAACACGCACTACACTAAGATAATTATGTCGGCAGAATCAATTTGCAGGGTAGTTAAAATAACTACATTTGCAGTTGAAAAAGTGCACTTGGAATACTATATAGGTAAATACTACTACAAATGTAGTTAAAAACAAATGAAATTTCACTTAAAGAGATGACGACTTACATTTCAATAAATTTAACTAACATTGTCATTTGTTTTTCAATGTTCAAAAAATGTACCACAATTATAGTAAAACTTAACCACATACATATGCTAGTAAAAAAAACAAACATTTATTTTTTTATTTTTTTAAATAACAAAAAGCAACTGTAAAAAATGAATATAAAATCATAAAACAGTCATTTGATGAGGTTTGTTTTTTTAAATGAACTACAAGGTCAGTAAAAAAATTAATTCTTTATTTGTAGAACTGACTGACATTTACATCAAAAATAAAGAAACTGCATTACAACCCAAACAACTACATATTTTTAAAGCAGAAGTCGCCGAATGTGTACACTACATTTTCATTAAAATCTACTGCAATGTGAGTTATTTTAACTGTTAAAAGTTAACTGTCAAATGTAGTAAAAACAACTAGAAATGCTGTTAAAACAACATAACCTGCATTTAATAAAAATATTAATAAAAAAAAAACTTATGTAAACATTCTTAGTCTGATTTTATTATTTAATAAACAAACTATTTTAAAACTATATTTATATAAAATATAACTTTTAAATATGCACGTTTCACTCTATTTTTCTAAATCAGAGATGTCTTTAAGAGATGCAACATTTTTTTTTTTTATTTTATTTCTTTTTGTCCCATTGTTTTCACATACAAATATTAAATAGCTACATTTCATAATATTTAAGTAAATAAATTTATTTTCCATTCAAAATCTTGAATTTATGTTTTGTTGGTTTTCTGTTTTTGTATCTTTTGCTACACACACTTTATCAAAAAGTCAAAACAGCTGCATAAAATAATTGTAGCCAAAATGCGTTAATTTTGGTAGGTTGTTATAAAAATCGTCCCTTAAAAACGTAAATAAAATTTTTTCTAAGTAAAAACAACTGCAGTCACAGTTAAAACAACTACAAACGCAGTACTGCACAAATAACTGTCATGTAGTAACTGTATAACTTTTATGAGTGTATACTTTAATATAGTTTGTTCAATCTTCAACGGTTTGCCAATAATACTAAATGTCTTCTTTCTGACAAATTTCATAAAAATCCGTCTATTAGTTTTTAAGATAAGACGATGGCCTTTAAAGATATCCTGATGTAATCATCCTTGTAATCATCCTTGACCAAAGTAGGGACTTATTATTAAAGTAAAAGCTTCAATCTTACTTAAAGGTCATTATTAAGGATTTCTAGTTAAATTATCCTTCTTTTTAAAACTTTTGAAAACTATGTGTGTTTAAAAATTTGTTTCCTATCCGAATGTATTCACTTCTAACACGGGAGGTATCCTGACGAGGACCACCAAACCCCTAGTAAATGGTTTTTTTTTTAAATTTTTTCCTGTCCTGTTTGCATTTAAAGTGGTGATTGAAAGGGGCTTATCCAATAAATTATGTATATGTTGGAGTATCTACAACCGCTTACATTACCTAATTGGAGGCGTGCACATTTTGGAACAGTGAGTTAAATTTGACATTTGCCTCAGAAATGTGGTTACTTTAGAAGCGGCTGGGGGAAAGTATATGCAATTTTTTTTAACATAACTTGCTTTTACATTTAAAAACCTTTCAGAATATTATGCGTTCTATATATTTTTACAGAGAAAATAATTATCTGGAGTTAAAAAACTGTGGGTGCTTTTTGGCAAAAAATAATCACAAAAAATTATTATTTTTTAAATTTATACTTTAAGCGAATATAGCTTTAAAGTGGAACCAGTTATTGCAATATTTTTTTTTATTTAGTTATTTATTGGGTTAAATAACCAACATTTTATAAAAAAGTTTGGCTGTATGTGGTCCCGCTATTCACAAAAATAGTACCTGAGTCGGAGCAAATTTGGAATTTCACATTTTCAAATGAAAATATCGCGGAAACTATGGGTCTCTATACTGATGGAATTTTCTGCATGATATTAATTAATTTTTGTATTATATCTATGAAGTGTCACTATAACTTTTATTAAACAAAATTAATTTTTTTACAAAATTTAATGAAAAATTTAATTTTATTTTTTAAAAATGTCATACTTTTAATGAAAAAGTTTAATTAAAAATAGTTTCATTAAAACTATGAAGCTTTTCCATAAAGTTGAATAAATTTTTATTCACATTGTGAAGAAAACTTCATCAGTTTAAAGAAAACTTCATCAGTTTCATTAGAAAAAAATTTATTAAAACTCGTCCGAGAAATTCTCAGATAAGAGACAAAAATCACTCAAAATTGTTTATGCAAAAAGTGCCCTACTTTGGGAGGTAACATTGTCGCCCTTGGTGGTTCTGTGAGATTCAACGTCCAAACTTAAGCTCGATATTATGGCACCTTTCCCTGTCCCAATATCGGACCAGTATTATTTCCAAAAAAACTGTGATAAATTCCACTGTGTAACTGTCGACACTATAGCTTCGCTGATGCCTTTCTGCGGAAGATATGATAATATTTTTTTCGAAGCCTTGAAGTTTGAGCACTCAAGATATTTCCAAGCAGTTCACTCGTGTATGACATAAAGACTTCGTGTCAAAACGTATTCTTTTAGTGTCGATGATGACTTTTATTCATACCGAGTTTTCTCAGAGATCGCCCTATCGTAAGTAAATTTAAAGGGATATATCATTTATTCAAAGAATTTAAGTTTGATTCAGGGACACCGTAAGGTTCTTTTTCCTGAAATATTAATGACAAATCTTACTGTAATCTGCAACATAGTATATAATTTTCTTTTACTTAATTCTTTCTGTTAACATGCATATAATTTCGACCTTAGGCTTAGCCTAAATGACACATTTGGGATAAATGATTTCAGGGTCTTGACTTTCTAAACCGGTGCAGAAAATAAATTATTTACTTTTTTAATCACATTTATGGGACCAAAAATGGAATACATCTTCCATATAAAGGGAGTTGCTTCAAAGTAAATTTGAAAGCTTTTGAACCTTAAGCAAAGGAGGGCTTCGACGCTTTTCAACGTCAGTAGGATATCGAACATTATCGATTCGTTGGAGCATCATCGGACTCCATTTGAAAAGAAAGTGTCACACAAATCCCCAAATCATTAAGCTGCATTTCCACTGCCTTCTTTACTCGTAAATATTATTATAAGCTTTATAGCAAAATCTACTTAAACTGGGTGTTAATGACTTCATTGGGGATAGATATAAAACGCTTTATTTTATGATTGTAGGGTGCTTCAAACGAAAAAAAAAAATATCGAAATAACACTCGAGAGCATTAATTCTGTTTTTGCTCTTAAAAAAGAAGAAAAGAAGACCATTAAAATTATACCAGAACCTGAACAAAACTAACAACAATAATAAAAATAATATCAGCAGCAGCAACAACAACAGCAACAAAAGTTTCTACAATTCATTTCATAGATTTTTTCTTAGAACAGAACGATAAATCCAATTAGAAATGTGCGCACAAAGGGAAACTATTCACCTGTTTTTTTTCTATATACCAATAATTCTGTTGTACATATATTTGTATAATAGGCCGAGTAAAAAAAAAATTATGTAAAAATACATATATTCTTTAATATAAAAATATATGGTTATATAAAATAGCATATGGATCAATATGTATTTATATATAAAAATATTTTCAAAATGTTTTTTTAAGGAAATTGTATGCTTATACATAAATTTTTTTTTTTTATTTTTCATATATGATGGGATATCCCATCATAAATCAAAAATACTATTCTGGAATTTATTTACCATACACTGAAATAAAAAAGTTAGGAAAGTCAGCAAAAAATTTTGATGAGTCAGCAAAATGTTAGTCAGGAGGATGCTTGCAAAAAAATTGCTAATGTCAGTAAAATCTTTTGCTGAATATCAGCGAGGTGATTTTTAGCAACAAAATTAATAGATTCAGCAAAAGTTTGGCTAAAACTTAGTGGATTAGAAATTAAAAAACCCTTGCTAAATATTAATAAAGTTTTTGCTGAATATTAGTAGACTGAAAAAAACTCAAAAAATTTGTACAAAATTTTTACTTTAGTTAATTTATTTTGCTGAAAATCATAAAACATATTTTTGTGATTCTTTTTAAAATAATTTATCATTCAACTACTTACATCATTGGTTGTCTAAATGATGCTATCTTTTAAAGGAATGGTAATGCAGCAGAGAATTATAGAAACGAAACGAAAAAATAACAAAATGTAACATATACAACCCGTTTTTTGCAATAAGAAAAAGGAAACATAATAATTTACCTAAGATGTCTATCTTTCGCTTTAGTCTGTCTACCTGATGTACATTTGTTATTAACTTGACCGCTCAATTTTACTCAAATACACGTATAATCTTTTTTAAATTCATATATTTTATTTTGTCTTCTATTTAATTAATAGACAATTACTTTTACAAGCCGGTGAAAACGCAAAATTTAAGTTGTTTCAATCCACAATTTTGTTTTATGTATGAAAAACAGATACAAAATCTTCCATGGTTGATTTTTTTTAAGTGTCTTACTAGAGTTGTACTTTTTAGTATAATTTTCCTCGTCACTACTACATCTTGACATCTAATTCATTCTGCGTATAACTTTTAATCTGGTTGTTGTTCACACTATTGATGTGCTAGTCAGCACAATTTTTTTAGCAAAATAAATTAGTAAAACATTAGTAAAATATTAGTAAAACATTAGTTCACAACAGTTAAGTTCTGACTAAGTATAACTAAAATTTTAGTTTAAAACATAATTTTAGCAAAAAAATTGATGAAAAATAGTATACCTGATTTACAAGATGTTTTACTGACTTTTCTACTAACTTATTTTTTTGAGTGTAGTAAAAACGTTTACATGTAATCATGAATTATTTTATATAAATATATATGTTTTTGCATGCTTTTATATTTTTATGTATGTTTAAATATACAATTTTGTTGCTCTAAATTTTTAATACGTTGCCACATATAATTACATCTTATTATATATTCACCAATATATAATCGTATATGACATATACAATTATATACGAATATATGTATAAATAGATTGCCGCAGGCTATATATTTTTTACATTCTGGACGGTCTAATGTCCAGAATTTAAAAAATTTGCGAATATCGTCATGTACTCAAATAATAGTTGTTATTGAGCTGTTTATGGATAAAACCCAAAAACGTACTTATGGTTGCTACCCGCGGTCTTCGTAGTGTATTTTTAAAACTTGTGGGCAAAGAAAATTTTCAAAGTTTGTCAATGCTGAGCATATTATGGGGAAAACATTTATAAAATTTCCATAGGTTAATTTTGGTCCACCACAGCATCATTTAGTTTCAAACAAGTAATTTTATTTGTTACTTGTTTTAAATTGAAAGATTAAAAGATTATAATTATATTTTTAAAAATATGCGCAGCATTACGTAACTTTGGACACATTTTGCACAAAAATCTAAAAATTACAAGTAGCGACCTATAAGTATTCTAGACTTTTTTTTCCATATTCCACTGGATAATACTCATCGTTTGAGCACTATTACGTAAAATTGTACACTTTTAGGATACCCTAATGTGTATTAAAACATAAACAAGGTTAATGCGGGAACTTTTTTGAAAACCGCAAAAAAGTAAAACGTTTCTTAATATTTGTTTATGGACTTAACGGATATGATAAGATGTTCATATATTTGTATGAAATTGTGTATATTTTCAAACAATCATATACAAAAATGTAACATTTATTGCAATTTCACCAGAATAAAACTTGGATCTAATTATGTTTAGATGTATCAGTTATTATATAATTATATCTATTTGTATTAGTTTAGATATAAACTGATACAAGTAGATCCAAAACTGATACAATCTAATACAATACTATAGGGCCATTATTCAGATAAAATTGTACTGAACATTTATCTTATTGCATCAGATTAGATCTAAAACCCATTCAAACAGATACATTTATATGGGCCCATATTTTAAATAAAATTTAATAAGATTACATATAATGTCACATAGAAATTGATATGACTACATCAATTTTTTAATCGGGTGATAATACATGGTTGATAACTTTGATTTAAAATTTATATAAAATTATATATAGCCCAATATATAATTATATATAACACAAATAAAAAAGCATTTTCTGCATTTGAGACATAATTATATATAAACCACATTTGTGAAAATATTATAAGTCAATAGATTTATATAATTTAAAATTAATTATATTTCCTAAGGAATTTCAGTAATCTTTTCCCCAACATTGAGAACTGGTTATTTCTAACAAATTCTTACTAATTTCTAAATAAATATTTTAGGAAACTGACTTTATCAATTGTTAGGTCCATGAACCATTTTGGTTAAAACACTGTTTGCGTCTTCAAACATTCTCGAGCTTAGGACAACACTATATTTACTGCAATCGGACATATACCTAGATTTACTGAACGGGTAATTTTTGCCGTGTGCCTAAAAATGCATTTGTTTGTTAGAAATATTAACTTATTTATCAATATGTTGTAAAATATATTAATTATTTAAGTATTTGTTTAAACAAATATTTTTTTAACCCTAAAAAGCCCACAATAGGTGAAAGAATGAAAACAAATTCTAAAAATTCGTACTACTTCAAAATTTTTGTTTTAAATTTTAAAAAAATATTTGACTTTGGTTTTAAATATTTTGTATAGATAAAACAAACATTTTGTTTGACTGAAAATTTAAAAAATTTTGATTTTTTTAAATTTTTTTAAAATTAGCAATTGAATGCCTTTTGAACAATGAAATAAGAGACAACTTTTTGAAAACTAGTTTTTTGTATAATACGACATTTTAGCCATAAATACATCATTCTGCAACTAAATATTTTTAAAATTTTTGACGCGAATTTTTCAATAAGTAAAGTTGTGCGGTTCGCAAAACTTATTAAATTGAAACATTGAAATCTTTTTTATACTTTGCCCATGAGTAATTACAATAGTTCAACTAATATCCTTTGAAATCGCAAATAATTCATTAAAATATTTAAAAATCAATAAAAAAAAATATTAAAAACTTAGTGCAAATTTGTCACATTAAAATGCAAAATTGAACCACTTGCGTGTACAATATTTGAATGAAATTTTCTACACGTATAAAATCAAGTTATCGAACTGCAATAAAAAAAATGTGATTTTTTTTTTCTAGTTTCCAACTGCGTTTCTCTTCTGTAAAGTTTAGAAAATGGATTAAATACCCTTTCGGTTTATCTACGAACGGAATTGAATATTCGTTCAAATAACGAATATTTGTTTATGTTTCCCATGTATTTTTACCAAAAGTAACTGTCAATTCTATCGTTTCGTAATACATAAACAAGCCCTAAATTTAAATCGTAAACACGACGTATGGAGATCAAATATATGGGACTTAGTATCTTTTAATCTCAAGATATTTAAATTATTATTATCTACTTATATCAAATGAAATATAATTGGATGTAATTAGATAATAATCGGATAAAATTGGATATATTTTTATTAAATTGTATGTAATTAAATCTAATTATATCTAAAGTGATACCAAAGTGAACCATTTTTCGAATCAAATTATATCAGAATGTATGTAAGGAAAATATCTCTTCATATAATTTTATATAAAATTTTTTACTCGGGAGTACATAAATATGTATGTAGGCAGATATGTTAGGATTGTAGTTTTCATTTTTGGGAGGCATCCGCATGGGGTGGTTTGTATGTACTTGCTTGCTCAGTACCAGATGACAGGTGAGACGAATACTGTACATAAGGGTAAAATAAAATCTGACAATATTCTGAGAGCAGAATATAATAAAAATTGGGGGTAGTAAAAACTGTTCACAATCCAAAAATAAAGATGATGACGCATCAGAATAATTGTAGAGATTTGTGTATTGTATTAACTTATACCCTTTAATATCGTACATTTTTGTAATTATATATTGAAAGTACATTAAAAAAATAAATGCAAAGGGGGTGGTTAATGAAGTGAATGAAAAATGAATAAATGTAGGTTGTAGTGGGAGAAGTAGGTGTGGTTAATTTAAGAAAATCTATCATAATTAGTATTCGATAGTCAAATTTACTGAGGCTAAATATGTATTTTAAAAATTTGTTTGAATATGTATTAATCCACGATACTGACTTGAGCCGCATACAGTAATAAATTAACTAAATCTCTTCTACTCCCTACTAACATCTATGGATAATATATAATATTATATATTATTTTGAATGTACTTGAACGGGCTTTCCAGTGGTACCTTATCTGCAGCCGATAAGTAATTTTTAAGATAATCTCTACACTCATAATAATTCAAGCATAAAAATACGAAATTATTGTCAAAACTACAAAAAATTTCGTAAAATTTACAAATTTTCGTTTATTTTACAAAAAATTTCGTTATTTTGACATTTTTTTGTAATTTTACGCATGGATTATTATCAGTGTAAAACCTTTATAACTTTGAAGATCAGACCACTTTTAAAGGGGCGTGACCGCCAACAATTATTTATGCAAGGTATTTGAGCAGGCTTTCCAATGGTACTTGTTACGTCTGCAGCCGATAAGTCCTTTTTAAGATAATCTCCAAAAGCCTTTAAAAATTTGAAGACCAGCATACCAGGGGCATGACCGCCAACAACTATTTATGCAAAAATTCATAAATATATATGTAAAGTGTCATCAAATTTATAAAATCTTCATAAATATGACAATGCTTCACAGATTTTCGTCCAATGAAACTATTTCATCAGTATGATGAAACTTTTTTTCTTGAGTCTAGGTGATTACGACATGTTGGTGATATCGGAAAAGATTGGGGTGGTTTCATTAGTTATTTCAATTATTTAAGTTAGATGTAGTTTCAAGAATACGAAGTCTTTTTTGACTCTACTTTAACATGTAATAAAGTCTTGCAAGTGATCTTTGTTGCAATTAAAAACTGGCAAGAAACATATAGGCCCAATCGCAAATTTAGGTGGTGAAAATGATGTTTAAAGTTGTTCGAAACTTTTTTTTTTAAATTTTTTATTATTGAAAATGTCCTTCAATTACCTTTCATTTGATACACAGAGAAAATATTGCTGCACGAAAAATAATGAAAGTTTTTAATAAATCCACGAAATTTTTCTGTACAAAATAAACGAACGTTTTATTAAAATTAACGAAAAGCTTAATACTGATTATGAAACTAGTTTTTTTTTTAATAAAACATCTTCATTGAGTGTATGAAATATTTCATAAATAAAATAATATTTTTCTTGCTCACATCATAATTTCATACAATTTTATGAAAACTTGCAATAACTTAATAAAAAGTTTCGATGGACGAATTATAGGGAAATTTAATTAATTTTTTTGTATAAATTTATTAATTTAATTAATAAAAAAAGCATGGAATATAAACGCAAATAATGGAAATAATGGTTTATTTGGAAATAATGGTTTATAATGGAAAATTGGTTTATTTCTGAACCCACATTTTAACCCTTAAACGTAAAACTGGACCACTAAAATGGGTCTCAGTCTTATTTATATTGTCCCCTATATCACATATAAAAATTTTGTTGTGGTTGGAGGGAACACTTAGAATATTATGTAGGTAAAGACCACTGCAAACGTAGTTAAAACAAATGCAATTTCACTTGAAAAAGGAAAATTTACATTTTTATTAAATTAAACTTACATTGTCATTTGTTTTTGACTGATGATAACCACAAATGTAGTAAAAAATTGACCTACCTATGTGTTCATAAATGATTCATACATGTTAATATGAGGAATCGTATATGTTCATTAGGGGTACAACCAAAATAAGGCCCTATCACCACGCTGTAGCCGATGTTGTGCTGAAACCGAAAAATGTTTCCTCGGGTCATTTCGGAACAAAAACGTTCCGCGTCGAAGCCGATTTCTAAAAGTCCTTTAAGATTTTTTTTTTATTTTTTCAAAATTTTTTATTTTATCAAAATTTTATATTTTTATACTTTTAGCAATAAATTATAATATTTCGCAAATTTGCATAAGACAGCGTAGGTAAGTCGCAATATTTTATCATGATTAATTGAATTTATACAGAATATTATTCAATATTTAATGGAAAAACTTATAATTTATTTATCATTTAATGAAATTATAAAGAAAAAATTTTTAGTTTTTAAGAACTTACTGATCCCAAACTTTGCCGCGGAATCTTTTTTTAACGATATCGAAAATCTAAAGATGCACTACATGGTATGGATAGGGCCATTTTGATATTTTCAAAAATTGTAAAAAAGTTGTTTCCCTAATGTTCATGTGTGTATATTGATGTAATATTTTCATATATAATCATACATTTCCATACATTTAAATACATGTTTATATGTGTATATTAACGAAAATTGAGGTAATATTTAACATTTATATGTGGGCGTTGTGGTGTAATGGTTAGCGCGTTTGACTGCTACACAGATGGTTCCGGGTTCGATTCCCGGGGACGACAACATCAATTTAGAAAAATAATATGTATGAGTTTTCTATCACTTATATGTATCGCTGCGCCCACCTTTGGTGTTCCCATAGCACTTAACCCCACCGAAGTAAAATAATGAATCAGGGCTATGAAACAAAGAGCTTCAATAAATTCGCCAACTCTACATCAGGTGGCGAGCAACAACTGTTCTAAGACTTATCTACTCGCGCAATTACAGTGTTGCCATGTTTGAAGCCCTTCATCTTTCACCACCTTTCATCTCTCCACTATCCCCTTTCCCCTTTCCGAAGAAAGCAACAATTAATAGGAAGAATTTCCTGAGTGTTGCTTCTCTTAAAAAAAAAATAAAATAAAAAAAAAAAAAAAATCGATGCATATATGTTGACTTTTAACCGGGCTACGCTTATATATAAATTTTGCATAAAAACAAAGAAAACATTTTAATTTTTTCGTTCATTGAAACTTTTCATTAAACTAATCCATGTTTTCATAAAATTTTATAAAAAAACCGGTTTCATTAAAATTATGAAGGTTTTTATTAATTTTAAGAAAATTTTCGATCACCATATAAAGACAACTTCCAGTAGTTTACTGAACATTTTTAGTATTTTCGTCCGCTTAAATTCTCTCTGTGTAGTAAGAACCCAAACATTTTCAATAAGACAGTATCCGTAGATTATAATAATTTAAAATTTTATGCAATCTTAGCGATCAAGTCTAAAAAATTAAATTTAATCATAAACATGAAAAAGATATCTAAAGTAAAAACGTACATGGATGGATTAGTTCCTCCTCATTTTATGCCATTTAAATGCGTATATTATGTTAATTAACATTTTTTTTACATTTATGGCGCAATGGCCTGTCAGATGTTTAAGAGAAAAACCAAAAAAAAAAAAATAGTTAACATGTCACGCGATTACAGCATACAACAATCATGTGGCAAGTAATAAAATATTATATGTTTGTATTTAAATAAGTAAAAAAAATATATTTACATAAGAATGAATACATATGTGCAGTTTATAATCTTATTTACTTCTGCTTTACATTATTTAAATGAAACAGCGTCCCTTTACTATCACATTTTGTATACTCAACATACCATACTCAAGGATATAAAGTTAATAACACAGTACAGTACGGTATATATTTCGTTGAAAACCAAACAAAAATCCTAAAGAAAAAAAGGGGAGAATATAGTATTTTATAGGGTATTCAATCGGTTAACCGTTACTCGATTACTCGATGAATTTTTATCAAACAACTGTTTGAGTAAATTAAAATGGTCAATTTCGAGTAACGAATAACTCGAACAATTTTTATCGATTAATCGAGTTAATCGAGTAAATCAAAATATGTTCTATTTCGGTTTATATTTCATTAAAAAAAAACTTAAATTGTTTAGTATTTTTTAAAAATATTTTTTTTAATATAATACTTAGCCCCAAAATACATATTTTCGTTTTTTTTTTTTTTTAGTTTTCGACTTTTAAATTCCATTCAAATTTTAAATCGAAAAGGTAGTATAAAATATAGAACAATGTGTTTGTTACCGTGTTAATTTACGTATTATATATGTGTAGTAGGGCTATAACCTTATAGTGTACCGCGATATATGCAATACTATACACTGATAGAAATTTGTGCGTAGTATTAATGAATTCCTTCATTAATCCAATGAATTTTTTCATAAAAAAGTCCCCAAAGAAACTTTTCATTGAGTCAATGAATGGTGTTTTGGGTTTCATTGAGTCAATGAAAATTTCATAAAGTATATGATTTTTTTTTCATTAATTCTTGCCTAATCGCTATGAAAGTTTCATGTGTTTAATAAAGAAAATTCATAGTTTCATTGATAGTTATTAATTTGCACTTTTTATGATTATTTTAGCATAGCAATAATTTGCTGGTTATTGAGAAATTATCCCTCGTTGATATTATTTATAAGGTCTGGTCCAATTTTAATTTATTTCTGTTTTTATTGTTTCTGTCGTTTTTCATAGAAATCTGTTCCCTGGAATTTAGTGACCAACTATTCAAATTCGTCAAAAACTGTTAGCTCTAGGCAAATTTAATAAAAAAAAATTTATTTATATCAAAGTTTTGGTTAATTCTGTTTAAAAGAAATTTTTTAGTTTTTTTTTTATTTTAACATGATAGTACAAAAAAAATTTTTTTTTTCTTATTACAAGTCAAAATTTTTATTGAAAAAAATTTGAAAATTTTTTATTGATTCAATGAATTTTTTTTATGAAGTTATGAAAAAATCATAAAAAATGTTAATGAAAATAATACTAATATTAATGAATTTTCATTCAGTTAATGAAATTTTTCATTAAATCAGTGAATCATTTTTAATGAAATCGTTTCATTAATACTATGAAGCAAAATTCTATCAGTGTACTGATAAAAAAATATGTGTCTTTGGTAGTTCTGAAGAAAAGACGTTCGACACCGAGACCAATGCCCAAAATATCACATTTTTTGTTTTTTTTTAGCAATTTCTAAAGATATTTTTAAAATATCTTTGAACAATTACAGACATTGTAATGGTAAGAAGGAATAATTTGGTAGTCTCATAAGAGCCTAGGCAAAAGTTAAAACGCATACATAAAAATAAATTAAGTAAAAAAAAGTGATTTATTTTAAAAAATTTTGTACACACAGAGAAATAAAGTGCCAACCGAATTGAAAAGTGTATTCTAAGGGTAGTAACTTATAAATTTAGTTAGTACACCGATATTTATATTAGATTTCTGAATATTTTAGTGGTTGCACTTACAAATCAGTTGAATTAACCGAATTTTGTTGATGTTCAGTTGCAGAAACCGACTGAAATTCGTAATAAACAAATTTGAGTCGTAGTAACCAAGTTTCAGTTGGCAAATAACTACATTTTTCTCTGTGTGTACTCACGTAAAATAAATTGCAAACAAAAGCAATAAAAGGAATATGAAAAAAACAGTTTATAATCATAATTTGTTTGCAATAGCAATAATGTGGTTATAAATTATGACGAAATTCTTCTCCATGAGACTGAAAACATATAAAATCAACAACTCGGAGATTTACATCATAAAACTATAACATTGTCCCAATGTAGGAGAGCTAATCCCAGCGGATCTTGAAATATAGCGTTTAAAACTATGAAAAGTATTCGAAAATTTTAAAACAGTAGTCGTGCATAATAATAATGCATTGTTAACGGTTTAAGAGTCATTTTAAAGCTGCGTAAATTGTGGTTTTACTACACTCAAAAAAAAATAAGTTAGTAGAAAAGTCAGTAAAACTTCTTGTAAATCAGGTATACAATTTTTCAGCAAAATGTTTGCTAAAATTATGTTTTCAGCTAAAATTTTAGTTCTACTTATTCAGCATTTAACTGTTTTGAACTAATGTTTTACTAATATTTTACTAATGCTTTACTAATTTATTTTGCTAAAAAAAATATTAATAGTGTAGGACGACAACCAGATTGAGAGATATACGCAGAATGACATATACGCGGCATGTCTAGATGTAGTAGTGACGAGGAAAATGTTACTATAAAGTACAACTCTTGTAAGACATATAATGAAATCAAGCAGGGTAAATTATCCCCTTATAAAACTAGCATGTTCGTTACACTGTTATTTATATTGTTAGTTTCTGGTCAATAAAAATGTCTCTTAAAGGTAAATATATTTTTCTTCAAGTGTATTAAATGGCAAAAAAAAAAAAAAAAACACCCTCACTTTTTAATAGCATGTGACATCATAAGATTTCTAAATAAACTCAAAATCTTAGTGAAGCTAATAAAGTAATAAAAAACAGTAAAAGCAGTAAAACCATCCGAATCTGGGTGTGGCTTTTCTAAATAATCTTTCGAATTGAGAAAAAACATGGTGAATATCCAAAGGATAAACAACTACCGAGTGACTGCAAAAAGTAAGTGGTTAAATTTACCAACAAAGCACAGTAAATTGAAACGCATTTGCCCAACTACTGTAGTGGTTCTAATAAAGTTTTGCAAATGAGTATAATAAATTTTAGATGAACGACATAAACGAATGAACATTCATGAAAATTTCCGACTCCTTTTACCCCCATTTTAATGCATCTAATACAGGACAAAAAGTTTTATTTTTGTTACAAGCAAACGGAAAAATCTATTAAATCAACGTTGCTGAGGCAACCAATGGTGGGTAAACTAAACTATCAAAAAAGTTCTTATATACTACAAAATATAGTTGTATGGCAATAGGGTGGCTCGAAATTGGTCACTTGAGAAATTTGCTTTACATCAGGTGTTGACAAGTTATGGACCATGTACAAATATTTCTGAAAAGTTTTATCCGAATTAATAAAAGTCATGGATTTGCGATTTTAATCTAAAAATTTTGAATTTTTAAACAAATCCAGTCGAAATTATTGTTTCTTTTCTCGGTTATGAAAACATAAAGAAACATTTTCAGTTAAAAATTTTTGATTTTGAAAAAAGAAGTTGTTTGCTAATATCGGCTAAAAGGCGATAGTTGAAGATCAATTTCGATTTGGTTGAAATCATAAAATACTTTTCGTTTGAAACCCACCTAGATTATCATGAAATCTGCATAATTTACTCAAATATTATATGAAAAATTTATATCATTATTCCTAGAGTACCAACATTTAGATCAGTTTGATAAAAAAAAACACATTTCAAAGGTGTTGAAAACCTAACCTATTTATCAGGTTATTCAGGCTAGAACTGAATATTTTCTTTAAGGTCATCAAAGTGCCCGTAAAACTAATAATTTTTACGGTGGATAATTTTTTTAGTACACTCAAAAAAAAAAGTTTGTAAAGTCAGCAAAAAATTTTGCTGAGTCAGCAAAATTTTAGTCAGGAGGGTGCTTGCAAAATAATTGCTAATGTCAGCAAAATCTTTTGCAGAAAATCAGCGAGCTGATTTTTAGCAACAAAATTAGTAGATTCAGCAAAAGTTTTGCTAACACTTAATGGATTAGAAATAAAAATGCCTTGCTAAAAATTAATAAATTTTTTGCTGAATTTTAGTAGACTGAAAAAAACGCAAAAAATTTGTAGAAAAATTGTAATTTAGTTAATTTATTTGCTGAAAATCATAAAATATATTTTTGTGATTCTTTTAAAAATAATTTACAATAATTACGATATATAAAAATTTTCATTTTCCCACATTGACGACATGAATTAATTTAATATCTGAAAATATATAGAAATAAATATATATAACATAACAAAAATTTTCTTTCAACTACTTACATCAATGGTTGTCTAAATGATGCTTTCTTTTAAAGGACGCAACTGCCGAAGATAATTATAGAAACGAAACGAAAAAATAAACAAAAACAAAGAAAACGAAAAAAACAACCCTTTTTTTGCAATAAGAAAAAGGAACCATAAAAATCTACCTAAGATATGAGTCTTTGTCTTTCACTTTACTCTGTCTACATGTCTGTATATGTTTGTTTGCAATTTGACCACACTAGATTATTAATCTATAGACATTTAGTTTAGAAATACATATTAAATTTAAATATTTTATTTGTCTTCTATTTAATTAAAAGACAATTATTTTCACAAGCCGGTGACAACGCAAAATTTAAGTTGTTTTAATCCTCAATTTTGTTTTATGTATGAAAAACAGATACAAAAGTCTTCCATTTTTTTATATGTCTTATTAGAGTTGTACTTTTTAGTATCATTTTCCTCTTCTCTACTACATCTTGACATGACGCGACATCTGCTTCATTCTTCATTAGTAAATCAGTAGTATATTAGTAAATCATTAGTATAAAACAGTGAAGTGCTGTATAAGTATAACAAAAATTTTAGCTGAAAACACGATTTTAGCAAAAAATTTTGCTAAAAAATAGTATACCTGATTTACAAGACGTTTTACTAACTTTTGTACTAACTTATTTTTTTGAGTGTAGGCTGACTTTCTGCACTATCTGGTTTTGTAAAAATTAACACTAGAAAAGAATTCAAATGTTTGTTTCATAATATATAAAATCGATTTGATAAACCCCGTATCAGCATTCGATGAATCTGAACAATAATTCTGCTTTAAGAGTTACATAAAAAAAATGGTTTTGTGAAACGCCCTAATGAATACATACGAATTATTGTTAGTAATGTGTGTATGTATGTGTACATCCTGTATGGGAATAAATGTTTTTGGTTTTTTAAAGTTTTGTCCTTGTTTTTTAGTTTTGTTCTATTCGTTTTGAAATTGACGTGTGTGTGTGCTTTTTTTTTTGTTAACTGTAATTGTATCTACAAGATACACAACATATAAAGAATTTCGCATTACGTATGCTAACGAACAGAATTTTAAATCTACTTATGAAAACCTCCCCACCTGAAAAAATTTAAACTGCACAAAATTCGAAAATGACCCAATTGGAATTTTCAACAAAAAAAAAAGTCCTTAAACTAAATAGTAATAACAACTTTAAAGATTTTGATCAATTGACTTATA
Organism: Delia radicum; assembly: GCA_021234595.1. Taxonomy (NCBI): domain Eukaryota; kingdom Metazoa; phylum Arthropoda; class Insecta; order Diptera; family Anthomyiidae; genus Delia; species Delia radicum. The sequence continues at coordinate 105,074,702 of CM037852.1, forward strand.
AATGATTAGGAAACATCGAACATATTTAAATTTTCGACTACCATATATTTGGATGCCTAGGAAATATCGAAAATCCAAAAAACACTAAATGTATTTGAGTTAAACAACAATTTAATTGAAATTTTATTAACATTTTTTTTATTATGCGTTAAGTACTCCTCAAACAAAAATCGAGTCCGCCCCGTAGGCTAATTGCTAGCGTGCTGGCTTATCAGTGCGGGGGTCGTTGGTTCGATTCCAACCAGAGGCACTGGTCTGTTTTCGCTACAACGCGCCTAAAGCCATAGTAGCTAGTGCTCGATTAGGGTGATAGGATATAATTTGTAATTATATGATTATTAATTAATACAATAAAATAAAAAAAAACAGTACACAGAGAAAATTTTAGTAAACAAAAAATAATAAAAAATTTCAATTAACTAATGAAACGTTTCTTCATGAAAACCATCATGTTTTTTATGGAACTTCTTTTTAAATAAAAATTCTTCATTGAGGTATTGAAACTTTTAATAAATAAAAATATATTTTTCATAAAAGTTTATGAAAACTTGCATACGGTTAATGAAAATTGATGAGTTCCAGTGCAACTTCATTGTTTCTCTACGAAAATTCATTAATATCTCAGTGTAGTTTTCTATTTTTAAGTTTTTATTTGAATATTTTGACTACACATATCTGCATGATATCAATGAACTTTGCATTAGATCTATGAATCGTCACTGGAACTCGTCCATTAAAACATTTCATTAAGTTAATGCAGTCTTTCATAAAATTTAATGAAAAATTTCATATTATTAATGCCAAATTTTATTTAGTTCGCAACATATCTATTAATACTGTATTTAAATCGGTTCACTAGTTTAGGACGAAATTACCTGAAAAAATCGTGTTTTTCTACAAAAATGAAAATATTTCTCCTGCAATAAAAAAATGTAAAATGTACTTTAACAAAGTATTACCTTTTTTTTTGCGAAAATCAATGCCAAAGCTGTGAGCGTTTATGTAAAAGTATCCAAATTTAAGATTTTTCCAACTATGTATGTTACATGTTGCAAATGTTAGATATATTGATGAAAGCTTCACGTAAAGTTGGCTTATATTTGACCTATTTAAAACCTTTTTTTCGAAAACTTAAAAAAACAGCTTTATAAAAAACAGGTTTTCGGTTGTTTAAATTAAAAACCGGTTCGTTCGTTCGTTCGTTTTTCGTTTTTTTTAATCGATTTGTATAGCAGATATATGAAATTTTTTGTACAAATTACTAAAAATTTAAAGTTGACTTTCAAAAGTTTTAAACTAAAATTCAAAAGACCGTAACTGCACTTTTTAGTTTTTTTTTTACAGGAGAGATAAAATACTATATATAGAAAACTACTTGAAATTTTGTACACAAATTTTGGAATTATGCTTAAGAAACAAAGACTGATTTGCTTCTGACAGATTCTGCTTCATTGAAAAAATTAGTTTTTAAGTAATATAGTTACGGCTTTTTGTAATCTATTTTTCTGAAACCAAAAAGTCGTAACTCTAATACAAAAATTTATACAAAAAATATTTAATTTATTTATAAATAATAATTATGTATTTCCAATATTTCGTCTCCATATTGTGTGACTTCTTCAGGGAACAATTTATCAATCAAATTATAATAATTGTTTCCTGAAGAAATCACAAAATGTGGAGACGAAATACTTGAAATAAATATATACAATTTATAAATAATGGATCTTAATTAAGCTCGTTTAAAGGAAAAATCATAAAATAAATACAAAAATATATACAATACTACAGATAAACCCGACAAACGTTGTTTTGCCTTCAAATTTTATTTTCATTGAAAGTCTGGTTCCGTCGTGGTGGATTGATTTTTGATATTAACACAATTTATATGAACATGACTAATGTTCAGAAAAATCCCCACATCTCGACCAAACGGAAATATTTTTAAAGAATTTTTTTTTAAAAACCATCCTCATTGCATGTTCTACAAAATGTATTCAGCCATTTTTTATTTTATGCAGCCGTTCTCGAGTTATGGAGTGACAATCAAAATCTACACTTCTTTTTATATATAGATAAAAAACTGTCAACTTATAGCGTGAACAAATAATACAACGTCTTGAGAATTGAGAATCATTAATGGCCAAGGTTGCCAATTTAGCCATTTTCCGGATAGTTCTAGCCATTTTATTTTAATCCATTAAAACGGGCCAGATTGTCTCCATTCAGAAAATTTAGACATTATATTTTTCTCTAGTTATAAAATATCGAAGGATTCGTCGAAATTGATTGGTTAATTGGTACAAGACCTTGTAAGTTTTTTTTATCGGATAAGATAAAAAAGCTAAATTAAATTAAAAAAAAAATCAAATATTGGTAAAAATCACAAGTAAAAGCAAAAATAAAACCATTTTCTAAAAGAGTTTAAAGTTAATAGAAAGCATAATATTTGGCAAATAAAGGAGGGGGACGAAACTGCGGCAGTCTGGTGTATCCCTTGTGTCCGTAAAATTTTTCAATAAAAATGTTTTCTTCTTCTTCTTCCTGTAAAGAGACTAACTAAAGTAAAAAAATATTTTAAATTAGAAAATCTTTAAAAAATGTTTTTAAGTTTAAAATCAGAAAATCAAAAAAAAAAAAAAATAAAAAAAACTCCTCTCAGGAGTTTTGTAATATAAAATTGAGAGAACCCTTGCGAATTATTGCAAAAAAATGTATTTATATGAAATTTTCAAATTGGAAATATTCGAAAATGCCGAACAAGTGATGCAAAACGTGGCACAATAGGGCTATTTGTGGCACTTTTGACTGCTTGATGGCCCTGTGCTACTTTCTTATCTATTTTGGCCCTTTCAGCTCAAAATTGAACTAACTACTTTAAACCGTTTAGTTCAGACTTTTCTGAAATTTGCCTGATTTTTTTTATTCGATGAGAGCATATGCTAGTTCCTTAGAGACTGAAAAACGGGGAGTTGTTTAATTTTTTATAAAAATCGCATTCAAAATCATATATTTTCGTCAGGTTTTAAAATTTTTGAATGCAGGACGATAACATTTTTAGATCTTTTTATATTTGTCCAAATTTTTAAAAGAAGTGCCGCAATTATTTTTTATTAAAATGTTATCGCAAGAGCGGAAATAATTTATGAGAATTCATAAAATATGTTAAACTTTATTGTCAGAGGGCCTTGTCTTGCATTTTTTTAAAAAAAAGCATTAAAATGACGAACTCTAATTAACAAATTAATATTATTTTTATTTTAGTAAAAATCTAATAATCGAATTTTTTAAAAAATATGGCCCTACAGGGATGATAATACTGATTTTCAAATAGTACCAACCAGCTTGAAAATAGTACTTTTTCGACCCTCATAGTACTACATACAAGTTTTTATTATAAATTAACGTTTTTAAAATTTATTTATATATAAAAACGAAATTAAGTTGATTTTAGTTACAGAATTTATAAAAATTATCAGACTATTTCTTAAATTCACCTTTTTTTGTAAGGAAATCCATTTCACTACTCATTCGATTTTAAAATCACAATGCAAATTTGAAGATGTTGGCAATGGGCTTTTTTCAATTGTACTTTTTTAAGATATTTATTTTTCACTTTTCGAACACTTTTTTTTACTCGAACTCAAATAAAATCATCTTTAATCAATTCCATTTACAACGACTGGATCCAAATAAATACATTTTATAAATGTTAATTTACGAATGGGTAATTGAATTAAATGTTGCATCTTGAAGTTTCTCTGAAGTTTCTAAAAACTGTTGTGTTGTTGGAGTTGTTCTTCTGAGATTATATATGCAAGAACAAAAACACCGTGTATTGAATAAACTTAGTTTTAATCACAACAAAACTCGACCTGATGATAGATCAGTGCGCTAAAGCGCTCTGTCTAACGTGTGGTGCGAGTGCATGAGGCATTAGAACTCAGTTTATCTATACCACGGTCAGTGATTGCACAGAAAATTTCATATAGACGCAATCGAACAAATAAAAACAACAAATATTAATTATTCAAAAAACAGGGTCACTGACGAAGGTTCAATACCAGAAACTGCGCAGTCTGATTCAAGAAAATGGAAAAATTTACAATGTAGTTATGATTTTTAGAAAATAAACTCATTCTTCTCTACCACGTCTTTCACAATTAAAATTGCATATTAATTATAGTATTAATTGCAATTGTGTGAAAAAGACGATAAAATTCAAACTCAATCTTTAATTTTTATTTATATGTAAATAGTACTAAAAGAGTCAAAGGAGTATCATGGTACTTTTCCGGATCAAATAGTACCGAAAAAAGTACTATAGTACTAACTTTATCATTCCTGTGGCCCTATCAATAGTGTTTTGGCCCTTTTAAATTGTCAATTTGGCCCAAAACAAAAAAACTCAAAATGCATCGCTGTGCCGAACTATTCGAGGCAAAAAAACCGGTTCTTTAATAACTCGAAAACCGCTCTTTCTCAAAACACGGTTTTTGAAAACCGGAGAAATAGAAAAACCACGGTTTATCGAATAATTTGGAAACCGGTTTTGACAACTCTAGTTTCACGCCATTATTAATAACACCAGCTAACATGTTCCCAGCAGATTTCTTTAGCTGATTTCTATTTAAGAATTGTCAATTTTCTTTTGGGATACTTTAAAAAATAAACCAAACTTTGGTAGTTGTGTTTTTGTTTTGTGTTCGTTCATAAAACGGATATGCAATAACATGGTAACTTATTTGAACAAAACCCCTTTTATTATTATTGTTGTTAGAGTTGTTGTTGTATTTGTTGTTGTTGTTGACGTTGTTGTAATGCAACTTAAAACTCTTTCAACTAAAAAGTTCCTCTGCATTTGCTGCACTGCACCAAAAAATGCATTCCTTACACGCCATGATATCGTATCCTTTGTTTGTTTCTTTCTCATTTTGTATTCCTTTCTAGGTCCTTTTTTATAGAGGTTTTGCCATACAAATGTAAAGTTTTTTGTTGTTGTTTTTTATTTTGTGTTCTTTTGTAAAAACATCACAATTTACAGCAGCAGTTAGTAAAAAAAAATAAGTGGAAAAGTTTAATTTTTTTCACCAACCATAGTTGAAGGTACACAGTGGTGAGCTTTTATTTGAAATATGAAATATTATTATTTTCAAAAATAGGAAACTCTCCAAAATTTAAATCAAAAACTAATTAAAATAGTATTTCAAACTAAACCAATCCAATTGTATTTATATTTGCGTATGTGATTCCGAAAATAAATTTGAAGTCTTTGCGCCCCGGTAGGCTAGTTGGTAGCGTGCTGGCTTATCAGTGCGGGGGTCGTGGGTTCAATTCCCACCAGAGGCACTGGGTCTGTTTTCGCTACAACACGCCGAAGGCCATAGTAGCTAGTGCTCGGTTAGGGTAATAGTATAAAATTTGTAGTTATATGATTATTAATTAATAAAAAAAAAAAAAAAGTCAACCCATTTCGGATTTTTTGGGTTTCTCGTGTGGATTTAATGGTTGAAAAAGCAACAATTTTTCAGTATTTGCATCTTATTTTTAAAATTGATTTAAAAAATATTGTTAGTAAAGAGTCAGGCTTATAAGGGAGGTCTCCTGAGGCGTGTTTTTAGAACATAACCTTTTTTGTTACAGAACTTTTTATAATTTTGTATTCATTGCATAGATCTTCGATATAACTTCCTTTTGATACCCAATTTGCATATATTTTCTTAAAAACCAACATAAAAAAGCACATTTTTAAAAACTGCTAAATATGAGATTAAATGGCTAAATATGTAATCCTAAAATTTTTCTTCTCTGCAATATATTCAAATTTTATAATGAGACCAGGAGATTAGTAGATATACAGGGTGTTTTTATAGAGTGACACAAGTTTAAATCATAATAAAACAAGGAAATATATTTTTAATATCAATGAAACGGGCTTTATTGGAAAGAAAATTTTATGAAATTAATGTTTAAATATGATTTCTGCCATTTGGTCGAAACGGCAGGCGCGTAGAAGGCGCAATCTCGAAAACCAATTTTCAACAACTTTTCGCAGCATTTGCGGCCGTCTTTCGCCGATAACTCTTCGCATGTTGATTTCCAGGTATTCAATTGTTTGTAGTTTATCGACGTAAACAAGTGACTTAACATAACCCTAAAGAAAATAATCCAATGGGGTTAAATCACACGATTTTGGTGGCCGCTCCGAAGGACGATTATGTACGCCTTAAAATGAAAGAAATGTACGATGAGTTTGACGTGTAAATCGAATTATAATGAAATTTCAAAGCAAACTAAACAAAAAGCAACTATCAACGTTAAATGGGTGATCAAATAAAGCAGTGATGCCAACTCAAAGTTGTGACACTCTAAAAAAAAACACGCTATATAATACCTCTAACCCACTGTTCTTAAAAACCATAAACAATTGTAACTATAAAACTAAAACTTTGAAGATACACATACTTTTGAGAATTTATTGCTGCTGCAATTTCTATTTGAAAAAAAAAAAAAAAATAGGAAAACACCATCCATTCACATACTTACTAACAGACATACATTGTACAACAAAACCCATTACGGCAATGATTGCAATGCATTTCATTTTATTACATACTTTTCAAGTTACATACACACTCACATTCTGTGTGAATTGAACCTGCAATAGGTACGAAGAAATGAAGAAAGAAAAAAAAAACTCTAAGAAATTGTCGCAGAAAATGAAAATTTATAGGCTACAGTTGACATTTTCTTATTTCTTTGCTTTGACTTGGAGTTTTTGAATTTGAATCCTTGCAGATAAAATGGTTCCGTTTTATCGTTGAATTTTTGCCAAATCCTTGAAGTTTATTTTGAACATACATTTTTGTTTTTCACATACGAATTGTTGAATTTTGTAACGTCTGTTTTCCTTTTTTATTCGTTTCATTTGAATTTGATTTGTTAACGATTTTTTTATGCAATATGTCAGTTATATACGTAATATGCATTATTTTGTGAGAAAAACAAAACACTATCAAAATGATTTGAAATCAATAAAGAATAAACTAAGGGATATATGAGGATTTACAAAAATTTTCGACACTGAGGATAAATAATTTCCATTTTTCTTTTTGTATGACATTAATAAACTTTTGTGCTATGTTAGCCGATGTTGAAGCATTTAAATTCATTCATGTTAATCATTTTGTTTTAAGGGAGCCGAAAATATGGCGATTTTAATTACAAAAATGTATTAAAAATATTTAAATTACAGTTTTTGCTTTGATTTAATTAAAGTACATCAAGTTATCTCATGGTATTTATCACATTTTAAAATATATACTACATCACCATAAAGTACAAAATCACACTCAAAAAACTTTGTTTGTTTCATATGAGAACGTCAAAAGAAAACCGCGATTATTTTGAAAAACGCGCATTTTACGCCGGCTTAATGATATTTAGTTGGGTTTAGGGTTATTTATTTGCAGGAATTCATATTAAATACTTTTAAATTCGCAAAATTAAAAACTTTATATAAGGATGCTTTTTATCGTTATGAAAATTTTGTTTGCACCATAAAAATTAAATTCCTTAATGTTCGTTTTGGCGGAATTAATACAGCGCTTTAGTTGTCACAAAACGAAATGAGTTTGGCCAAACCGCCAATTCCTTATAAGTTTTGTGTTGTTCGTATCCAGTTATTGGTTCGCTAATTTGGTAGGTTAGAAGGGTTAGGTTTCGCCATCCCCGATTGTCGCTTAAAAAAAAATTTTTTATAGATTTAGTATTTTTGGGATAGCTTTTTAAGTTCGTGTATTAAAACAAAATACCCTTTAAGATTTCGAAGCGTTGATATTAATTCATAATATTAACCCTGGTACACAGATGCGAATTCGCGACCATGAACATTTCTAAACACTGCAAATTTTTCTACAAGTGCCTTTAATGTTTCTCCCCTTCATGTTAAATGTGTCTATACACTCAAAAAAAAAAAGTTTGTAAAGTCAGCAAAAAATTTTGCTGAGTCAGAAAAATTTTAGTCAGGAGGGTGCTTGCAAAAAAAATTGCTAATGTCAGCAAAATCTTTGCTGAAATCAGCCAGCTGATTTTTAGCAACAAAATTAGTAGATTCAGCAAAAATTTTGCTAAAACTTAGTGGATTAGAAATAAAGAAGCCTTGCTAAAAATTAATAAATTTTTTGCTGAATTTTAGTAGGACTGAAAAAAACGCAAAAAATTTGTAGAAAATTTTTACTTTAGTTAAATTATTTTGCTGAAAATCATGAAACATATTTTTGTGATTCTTTTTTAAATAATTTACAATACGTTACAAATATAAAAATTTTCATACTCCTACATTGACGACATGAATTAATGTAATATCTGCAAATATATTGAAATAATTATATATAACATAAACAAATTATCTTCAACTACTTCCATCAATGGTTGTCTCAAAGATGCTATCTTTTAAAGGAACTCTAATGCCGCAGAGAATTATAGAAACGAAACGAAAAAATAACAAAATATAACATATACAACCCTTACAAAATCTACCTAAGATGTATGTCTTTGCCTTTCGCTTTATTCTGTCTACATGCTGTATATTTGTTTGCAACTTGACCACTCAATTTGACTAGAAATACACATTTAATCTTTTTCAAATTTAAATATTTTATTTTGTCTTTTAATTAATTAATAGACTTTCACAAGCTGGTGTGAAAAGCAAAATTTAAGTTGTTTCAATCCATAATATTGTTTTATGTATGAAAAACAGATACAAAATCTTCCATGGTTGATTTTTTTTTATGTGTCTTACTAGAGTTGTACTTCTTAGTATAATTTTCCTCGTCACTACTACATCTTGACATCTAATGTTCTGCTTATAACTTTAAATCTCGTTGTCGTTCACACTATTGATGTGCTAATCAGCACAATTTTTTTAGCAAAATAAATTAGTAAACATTAGTAAAATATTAGTAAAACATTAGTTCAAAACAGTTAAGTGCTGAATAAGTATAACTAAAATTTTAGTTTAAAACATAACAAAAAATTTGCTGAAAAATAGTATACCTGATTTACAAGATGTTTTACTAACTTTTCTACTCAGGCACGTAGCTAGGGTGGGGGGGGGGGCTTGGGGACTAGAGCCCCCCCCGAAATGATTTGACAAATTTAAAAACTTAATACAATTCGTTAGAAAGTAACAATGTTATTGATAAATTTAATATGAAAATAATTATTTTTGACTTGGATCAAATAGGAAATAGTTTATATGATTCGAATCTTAAAATTTCGTTAGAAAACATCGCCTGCAAATGGGCGGCTATCATTGTTAGAGTTGATTTTCGACAAAAAGCAATAAATAAAATCTTTTCATAAGAGATTTCGAAGTCTTTGACTTAAAATATAATAAAAAAATTGTTTGAGACAATGCAAACTAAACAGAAAAAACTAAAATTGAGTTTTAATTAAAATATTTGTTGATTCAGCAAAAGTTTAACTAAATTCGGTCGTGTTGATGCAATTGTAGTAACAACTAAAATAATTTGTATCTATTAATTAATATTATTTGCAATTACATATAGTTTTATTCACATCTATTAAAATTTAATTGAATATTGTTTACTATTGGGAAAAATTAGACCATTTGAAAAATCGCAAAATTTGAAAAAAAATTGCCAAAACAATCCTCAAAATTGCAGAAATTTAAAAAACTCCCAAAATAAACGCCAAAATTAAAAAAAAATTTAAAAAAAAATGACCAAAATTAAAGAAACGCAAATTTTCAACTTTAAACGATTTTTTTAATTTTGGCGACTTTTTTAAAATTTTTGCATTTGTTTCAATGTTGTTCAACGTTATAAAACTGAGAATTTTTTTTATACCAAATTCATTTTCAATTAAACAGTTAATTGAAAGTAAGTTTGAAATCGAACAAAAGTTTAATTGAATTTTTTTTTGACAATGATTTTTTCTGTGTATTTTGACATAATCTTTAAAATGGAGCTACCACTAAGACTCAAAATTAAGTTTACTTGTGCCGTAAAAGTCGTTACTTTACTTACAGTGCAATCTTTTTGGTAAATTTGGTTTGCTACGCACGCATCTGGTAACATAGTTTTCAGTATTTTTTTTACGATATATATTTCGATATCTCATATTTTTTTAATTTTTTGAAACAAATTTAAGCCTCAAACTTTGATCGATATGCATAACATGTTAACGTGGTCCAATGGGACTCAAATTTTCTCAATTTCTTTTTAGACTAAATGTAAACAAATTTCTATCGGCGCTCCTTGAAATGCGACATTTTAAAATCAAGCAGCCTAAACCAGTAATAACGATGTAGTTTTTTTTTAGACATTTTAAAGGGTTTTTATTTAAAAATTGATTAAAGACAATTTGAAAAGCGTTTGAAATTGTCCAAAATACAAATCAAAGTGAATTGGAAATACGAAATAAATAAGACCTAGGCGATGGAAATAAGACCTAGGCGATGTCAGGTATATTTTTAAATTTTCCAATTTTATATTTTTTCTTTATTATTATTTCTTTCAGACTACAATCACGCTTGCTTGTAAAATTTACGATTTTTTTTAATACAAGGCATGAAGTCGGATATATGAAAAAGGGGAAAAAATAGTGAATAATTTGTTAAAATAATTCAAATAAGTGGCAGCCGGGGGTCCACGACATAGTGTCAAAATGGTTTTCAAAATGTGTGTTTTCTCGAGGATTTGAACGCTTGTTTTTAAATAAGTCTAAATTTTCTAAACTTTAAACATATTTTCATACAAAAATGTGTTAATTTTCACCACCAATTTTAAAAATAGATACGTTTTTCATATATTTTTTGCTGCTTTATCACCTATCCGAATTAAATTTCAAAGGAAACCCATCGGAAAAGCTTCCTTATAAGTGGCAGACAAATTATATAGGGTATTTGCTGTTAATTTGTTTTTGGACGGTTATAATTCTTTAATTTCCCGAGTTAAAACGTTTGCATAAAATAATACATTATTTTATATGCACTTATAAGGTTTTGTCTGCCAGTGCAATTTAACCGGACATAATTATATAAATTCATATATAAAATTAATTTCGTAGAAAAAATTTAATATGATGTTGCGTATAATTGTATATTGCATTTAGAATACGCTAAAACTAATCGAATTAATAATTACGTTGTATTTATATACCTAGACATTGCAAAATAAATATATATTGATATTATATCATATTTTAAAAAACACAATTTTATTTTAGATAAAATTGTATATTACCCCATGCAGAGTCACACTAGAAAATTTGTCAATTATATTTTGGATGTAAATGTGTATTACATCAATACAATACAATTAATTGCATCATTTTGTGTATAATTTTATACACAAAATTAGCCCAATTTTTGTCTTTTGAATTGATTTCTTTCTGGTTCTTAACCCTAAAAAAAGAATTTGTTTCATTTGTAACATTATGAGTTCTTAATTTAGTCTAAGATTTTTTTCAATCTAAAACTCTAAATTTAGTTTCAACGTTTTTTTCCGTCTTTGTTATTCAATGGTGTAAGTTAATAAATACCACAAAATCTTCATTTATATTTTTTTATTTTTGAATATAATAAAATTTCCAAATGCTATGGAATTTGTTACAAATTATAAAGTTGTAAACCTTTGCAAGTGGCTAAAGTCTAAAAGGATTAATAGATATTTTGGATTTTCATGAAGTTTTAAAATCAAAAACCGGACACAACTATAGCTTATTTTGTATATTTCAGTATCAGTTCACATATAAATTTATACCGCTGTATAAAATCGTATTAAATTGTATCGCGTCATTATTCGGATGTTATTTAATCTGATATTATCAAATTAAAACTAAACTAATGCAAATATAATTATTATGCCCATTTCTCGGATAAAACTTTATTAAGACTCATATTAAATTTCGTATGATTATATAAAGCATCATATTAATTTTAATCGGGTTATTAGAAGTTGAAACTTTTTACTTTTTTTTAGATTTATCAAGTTTTAGCTACCCTAGACGTATATTAGCACATAAAATATAAAGTAACGCAATTTTATTTTTCGTGGTTTTCAAAAAGTTTTCCGCATAATTTTTTTTTATTTAATTAAACTAAAAATTAATATTTAGCTAAAAATTTAACGTAATTAGACAATAACGATGCATATCCAACTTAAAGTACACAAACATTTTCAAAATTTGTGATCAAACAGATTAAAGCGTTGTTTCGCAATATAGACATCAAAATTCGCAAAATAATGAACACAATAAGTAATAAATGAAAAAAATGCATTTTAAGCAAATGCACTTTATGCGGGAGGTTTTTGTTTCAAAATGAAATCAGAAAGCTATTTCTATTATTAATACATGATTGCCCATTACGTGTAGGTAAAAATTTAGCAAAAATTTAGCAAACAAAAGAAAAAGCTGTTGCTTTAGTGTGCAAAAAAAAAATATATAATCAAAAAAAAAATCGAAAAGCCGCCCCCCCCCCCCTACGAAACAAATTCCTAGCTACGTGCCTGTTTCTACTAACTTATTTTTTTTGAGTGTACTATGTAAGTAAAGTGGCGAGTGGTAACAAAATTAGTGTCATTGTGATAATTATTCAACATTTATACATTCATAATTCCTCAAAATGATGATCTTCATTTTGTTTTCAACGATCGGTAATAAAAATGCAATTTATTGGTAATCTGAATGAGACAAATACAAATTTCAATAAAATTATACAGACACCAAAAAAAAAAGAGATGGAATCATCTCTAAAGTTAAAAATAAATCTGAAAACGAAAACAAATCACAGACTCACAGTCAAAGTATACACCCATTGTGAACAATCATCTTAAATTATACAAAAAAAGTAATACAAAAAGAAATCGACGAACAAACGAACAATTTAAACTGAATAAGGCAGCAATACTTATACAAAGCAATACAATTAATTGTATTGCTTTGCTGCTGAGGTTGATCAGCAACAATCAGAAAACACAAACAACATGATCATTATTATAAAGATGACGACTACTTGGCATTTTCATTAAGAGAAGATTTGAAGATGTCGACATTAAGACGATTATCGTCAATGGTTCGTTAGTTCACTCTTACTGCGCATATAATGTTTATACTATGTATCAGATCGTATCGCATGTATCTATCCAGAGATTTAAAAGAATTTAAATATATGTTTTAATTTAAAATTCGAATACGTTCAATAAACATATTTCTAAAATTTAATCCGATAATACCTCTAAACTTCAACCCAGGTCCACCTTCTACGAACCATTCTTGAAATGTAATTGACATTACTTACGGTCAATGCAAATGCCATAAAATTTCATTACTATTCCAATGCCAATTAAACTTTTTATAATTGGCATTGATGAGAATAATGTTAATGAAATCGCACCAATGCCTAAATATACCAGTTGTATTTGACGAAAAGATAATTGTTTATAAAAAATGGGTTTGTTTTGGGAAAAAAGATAAAATTTAAAATTTGAGTCCTAACTTTAAATGTATTTGCTATTTTTTTCAAGTTTAATTAAGTATACACTATTCAGTTTGTTGTGTAAATGATTAGTCATGATTAACATTTCTTCACAAATTGAATGAAAATTTTCTTAAAATTAATGAAAAGTTGCATACGTATAATAAAACTAGCTTTTTAATGAAATTTCTTCATTGTGTGTAAAAAACTTATAATAAATAAAATTACAAATTACATTAACTTAATGAAAAGTTTCAATGGACGAATTCCAGCACAACTTCAATGTTTTAATGCAAATATTAATCAATATCATGCAGATAATTCTCTCAGTGTAGTGTGTAGAAAAATTTTATTATTTTGTAATTGCCCAAAAACAGCTGAGAGAATTAATTTGAAAATCTAAAATGAATTAATTCTTTGAAATAATTTATTCTGAAAACATTATATGCTCCCATGTATAATATGTTGTATGTATGTGCCTACAATAGATTGGCACTTTTTTGTATGAAGAAAACGTTTTTTTTTTTTGAAAAATTTTATTTTTTGTTTCAGATTAGTGTAGTATTAGGTCTAAAAATTATTTGGTGCAAATTTGAGAAAAATCGGATAGCTTTAACTCGTGGCGGCCCGCTACCAAAGTGTTTCGATTTTGAAATTTTTCATATATTGCCTTAATCAAAACATAATATTTTTATATTAATTTTGACATGCTGAACACGAATATTTTGACATTTGACTAACGGGGTTTTTGAGATAACTAAGATTTATTTTCACTAAAAATGGCATCTATTTGCTCTATTCTAGAATTTTTTAAAAATTATCTTACAGTTTTTTGTTTTTTTACTTAAATACCACACAAAATATGCTTTCATATCATCATGTCTGAAATTAGAAATGATGGATCACAAAATATATTTTTAAAATTATTTTTAATTTTTTACTGCGCAGTCGCCAAGGGTAACCCTCTAACTAGCAAACGATGTTTTGCAACGAAACTCATACCATGTGCTCCACTCGAAAAAAAATAATAAGTTCTTCAACAAAATAGTTTATAGTTGCCTAATTTAGGCGATATGAGCCAAAATATTTTAGGGTGTATTTTGAAAACTAAAGCATATTAAAAAGAAGTTTTGGACAAAAAATATTTCTCTTACCAAGATAAAACCACGCTCAAAAAACTATTTTTTTCTGCTCATATTTAAGAAGATATCGCGATTTTCGATTTTTGATAAAAGCTAAATTAGGCGAAACAGTATCTAAACTTCACTTTATATTGTTCAAACTTCAACGCTTTGCTACCCAGCAAAACCACACATTACCAAATCATGGGTAAAGTAATGTATCGACATAGGTCTGCACGCATTACATTACACCTTACTTCGCTGATGAATTTTACAGGCGATGAGCCTAAAAGTAATGGGTGGACTCATTACCTTGTATTGGGTAAAGTAACTGGTTGCTTATATGGTTACATGGTGGGAAAAAGTAATGTGTCTATAAATAGATTTTCATAAAAAAATGTATAAAAATTTTTTTTACAGATATTTTTTTTAATTAAATAAATAACGTGGTCATACTGGGATTCGAACCTGGGGTCTCTGGTATTTAACAATTAGTTAGGCGAGAACTCTACCAACTAGGCTATCGATACATATAATATTTTATTGCTTAAAATGTAAATGAGTTGTTGTGCTTCGTGTTTTCGTTCGTGATATCAAAAATATGCACCTTATCCTCATGCTTACAAAAAATCACAAAGTAATGTGTCTATAAATAGATTTTCAAAATATATATTAATAATTACTTTACGTTATAATTCATACATTATGTAATTGATGATCGGTAAGTCATTATTTTATGTAGTGAAGTAAAGTAAAATGTAATGAGGTATCATTACAAGGTAATCCATGAGTGTTCAATTACCGGTAACTCATTACTTCGTGTTGGAATATAATGATACAGGTAAGGAGTCCACATTAGAAGGTAATGCATTACTTTGTCGCACCCATTTTGCTGGATATTAATACTTAATGTCTTCTTTCTGCAAAAATTTCATAAAAATCCGTCTATTAGTTTATAAGTTAAGATGACGTCCTTTAGAGGAATCCTGATAAAATCCTGTGAGTCCTTGGACCAAAGTAAGGACTTATTATTAAAGATATAGCTTCAATCTTACTAATATTTTATTATAAAGAGTTTTTAGTCAACTTAAATCGTTTTTTTAGATTTTTGAAAACTATGTTTTTTTAAAATTAATTATTTTTTGAAATCTTACGAAATTTTGATTTTGAAGCTTTCTCACTTCCAAACCGTGGACGGAACACGAAAAATTTCTTTGCAAAATATTTCGAAATTTAGTTTTCTATCGGAATATATTAATTTCTAAGTATAAAACGCTAATTGACGCATTTGTGGTAAATTTTATGAAGACTGCCCTGAGGCAGCCTTACCCGTTGAGGGTTAAGTAATCAGATTTTCTTATGTTTCGCACCACAAAACTATTGGACCTAATGCTTAATATACAAAAATTTAGTTGAATTTTTATTTAAAATAATTGCTGCTGAAATACTATCATGTTTACCAATTTTTTAATGAAAACAAATTTTATTTAATTTTATTGTCTTATAAATTACACAATTCAAAACACTATATAAATTAACTTAATATCGTTTTATTTTCTACTTTATTTATATCATTCTTGCTTGTTTGGGCTTACTTTTTTTTTCTTTATTAATGGGCATGAGGAATTGTTTGAAAATATGAATGGGCTGAAAAAGAAAAAAAAACAATATCTTATCATATTCACATAAGTAAATATATGTTTTATTTTAACTTACCTTATTATTTTATCAATTTAATTATATATAAAACTGAAACATTTTTTATTGTTTCTAGCTTGGCTTCCTACAAAACGGATACACATCTGCAAAACAACCACTGCGTTTATTTTTCTCGATCGTTCTTGTCTGTCTTTGTTTCTAGTTTCTTCATCAATGCCATGTAGAATTGTATGAAAATATTTATTCACGTAAATAAATATATTTTTTCTATTTTAATACTAACCTTATTAGTTCCAATTATGTTGTTTAATATTTATTTATTAATTCATATTTTTTGCCGGCAAAATTTGTCTTGCTTTCTTCTCGGCATTTTTTTTCGAACTAAAAGTACAATCATGTTTTATTTTGATTGAGTTTATGTAAAAAAATTTATACACACTTGAAAAAACAACCACCACCACACCACGTTTATTATAGAAATGTACGCACACTTATTTGAAAACTGAAATTTGTTCATATGGTAAAATGCGATAACTGATAACTTTAGTTAAATAACAGATTTTAACGATATCAACAGAAAAAATTAGTTCAATTGAGTTGGAACCCATTTAACAACTTTAGAACTAACTTTTTTTCTACAAGTGTAGTTCTACAATAATCGTAACAACAATTGATAAAAATCGAAAGTTGAAAAAAAAAAATGCCGCTCTAATGTTCAACAACATGAGGGGGAGCGTAAAGATTCTAAATTGTTGCTGCTGTGGTTTTAGCCTCTTAACGAATATTTGTCTGTCTGTTTGGTGTGCTATAAATAGCCATTACCATTACCACTTAGCGATCCCATAATATTCGCCAGACCGACACGATCACATTTGGGTTTCATCCACCATGTTTTTATTATTTTCATGTTGGTTTTTCTTAATTTTTTCACTGATTAACTTTGATTTTTTTCCCTGTTTTCATCTTTATGCGAAAAGAAATAAAAAAAAATAAGCTTTAAAAGATGATGATGATGTGGTCGCGTCAGTCAGATATTTATACATACCTCAATGCACAGCCATGATATATTTTTTTTTTTTTTTTGTAAAGTCTACATACATAATTTGTATGTTTGCCTGCAATGATCTTACGATCTTGGTTTACTACCCGTATCTTTATTTTGTGTAACTAGTATTCGTATTTTCTGGAATACGTTGAAAAATTATACAGTCTGTATAGGGAAGTATTCGAAGATGGGTGCTTGAAAATGTGTGTTATGAAAATCATGTTCATTGATCGAAAAATTTGCTAAAATATAGTTTTTGCTTAAGAAATTTCTTTTTCTTTTTATCAGTTTATGATGTCTGGTATTACACCAGGTGCTGAAAAAAATATTTTTACCATTTTTTTTGAAAATTCTTTCGTAGATTTGGAGTTTTTTGGTACATCAAGTAGTAATTTATTGAGGGTCCTTAAATTCGATTTTGTACACACATACTGTCATCTAAATATTCAGTTTTTAAATGTTAAAAACTCGTGATTTTTCAACGTTTTAATTTAAGAAAAAAAAAAATTAAGAAAATCGCAAAAATATGTAATATTGATGAGCTCTATATTCGAATATTGTAATCAGATTTCCTTGGCTCAAAATGCATTAGATTTATGTGGTTGTCCTCTTTCACTCTTCAATAAATTTTAAATTGAAATTCATCTCAATCCTCAAGATTTCTTAAACAAGCATCGATTAAAATTAAAATGTTTTTATATAAGACTAAGTTTAGATTTTCTGTAACGTGTTTTTTGGAAAAAGCACTCATTAATTATTTCAATAAAAAAAAATTATTTTATGTATAATTTGTAATTTTTATACAGTGCGCGCAAGAAACAAAGCATACTAATTAAAAATCCATTATTTTCCTAGTTCATAGTATTTCTAAATTTACAAATATTTTATTGTACATTCATGGCTTTATTTCATTGTAGAACGAAAGCATACAAATTAAAATTTAAAAATTTCAATATGTGATACTAAAAATGGGCCATAGCTCGCCCCTGAGCACAGACCTGAAAAACTTTGAATGCAGTAATAAAGTAGGATCAAGTGGTTACCTAATCCACCAGGTCTGATCTCGTTTCCCTCTAAAATATGGCCACAGTGTCATGAAATTAACAGAATTTAAAAATTTCAATATGTGATATTAAAAATGGCCCATAGCTCGGCCCCTGAGCACAGACCTGAAAAACTTTGAATGCAGTAATAAAGTAGGATCAAGTGGTTACCTAATCCACTAGGTCGGATCACGTTTCTATTAAAATATGGCCACAGTTTCATATGAAAGTAACAGAATTTAAAAAATTTCAATATGTGATATTAAAAATGGGCCATAGCTCGGCCCTGAGCACAGACCTGAAAAACTTTGAATGCAGTAATAAAGTAGGATCAAGTGGTTACCTCATCCACAAGGTCGGACCTCGTTTCCTCTTAAATATGCTTTATTACAATTCACAATTTTTATTTAATTTACGCGACAAAACACAAATATTGTTTTTTTCATGTTTTGTTATTTTTTTTTTTAACAATTAATTTAACAGCTGATGGTAAAATTGACTGAGAATGAGAGAGAATATAAATTACTAGTGTTATCATTCCTGGGTGAATTTCAATAAATGGAATTTAACAATGGAATTTATCTTCACACACATAAATATATTTATAAATCTACAATTTATATCAAAAAGCGGAACTGAGACTACCTCTGACGAAGGCTACGTGACCCTTCATCTTAATTTTTAAGTTCATGTAATAAATTTGTCACTAATTTTTGATCTAAATTTCAGCATATACAATAAGAGAAAAACTTAAGAAAGGGATTAAAGGCTTTTTGCGACTCCTACACTGATAAAAAAACCGTACTTATGACAAAAAAAAAACATAATTTTTGCTTAACACTTCGCGATATAAATGAAATTTTAGCAATGGCGGTATATATATTTTCTGAGAGTATAAGGATCCTTGAAGTTACATAATTTTGGGATTTTAAGAAGTTTCTAAAAATTCAAACCGTGAAAATTCTAGATTTTTTTAAAATTTGCAAAACTTACTATGGAGATGTGTTATAAGCAGGGTGGCAGGCAATACCGCTAAAATGCAATTATGGATTCAAAACCCTTTCAATTCACTTAAAAAAAGTACAACAGTGTGTGAATCGGGTTCAATTCAGTTGCACTAAGTTTTTCTGTGGTAACCGTTTCAATCAGATATTTAGCTAAA